>JAOXYM010000009.1:22616547-22636710 GCA_028567055.1 Leptatherina wallacei | reverse complement strand
GATGGATGGATGGATGGATGGATGGATGGATGGATGGATGGATGGATGGATGGATGGATGGATGGATGGATGGATCGAAGGATTTAAAACATGAAACTAGAAGGAAAAACTTTAGTCACATCCTTAAAAGGGCTATTCATAGTAGTTCCTTAAAAACCAAAAGAGCAAGCAGATTAGAAAATGACGAAGACCAGATTCTGTAGTTGAAATTGCTTATAAGATTGAACTACTTTTGTTCATTAAGAATCTGGAGGTGCAGAACCAAGAATAGTAAAATGGCCACTGGTCCTGATCAACACTGCAGTTTCACAATAAGGGCTCAAAAACATCCAGTTCCTACATTTCCCTAACTCATTCCCCCACTGCAGTTCAGCTTTCATCTCGCAGGTGATCACATGTCAACTTGTACTTCAATCCATTGCATTTCATATGAGTGGCTAGTTTGACCTACTTCTTGCACATTTTCAGGATTCTTCTACTTTTTTACTACTCCTTTTTGGCATAATTCATTACTTTTCTGCTTCACTCTCACCCATGATCAGGGTTAGGAGTAAAACATACATGGTTATGGTAGATGCTTAAAATTCAGTTAAGGCATGGAAAGTACACACTTTTACAGATTACACATCGTGACACTGTTACATTTTCCAATCATGGACAAATGTTTCAATTATGTCTTAATGTGAGACTGGACAAAAAATAGCACTTACAACAATAAGAACAAAAAGAAAACATTTTAAAAGTATGCAATCAACTATTCACCGTTACTAAAATCACTCATTCATTATTTATCTTTGACTAATTAGTTTAATTATTTTTCTATACAAACAATGTATCTGATGGAGTCTAGCAAAGAATATTTGATCTGCTAGATGGAAAATTGCTTAAAAGCTTCTGGAAATAAGTTTCTAGACCTCGAAAAATCTTCAAAAAACCATCAATGGAAGAAGATTTTTCTTTTTATATAAGAAGATAGTGAAAATAAAATGATTAAAGAGTGGAGAATTTTCCTGAAAAATACACCTTTTTTTATCAAAGTAAAGTTGTAAAAAGGGACTCAAAGATTGCCAGAGGAAGTAATATTCAGTCTTAAATAAGTCAAACTGACTGATTAAAACATCATACTGACAGTTTTGGTGGGAACAACAGATGATACCAGACCGTGGCCACTTTCAACTACAAAGGCTGATGGCATGCAAGGCTTTGGATGTATCTAGTGGTTAATTCTAAAAAAGTTACTTTGTGTAAATTAGCAGAATAGTGATATTGTTGTGAGGGCGTGGGGTCAATGCCATGTTCATGGTAGTGGGGCGAGCCTCTGTGAGTTAGCTGGGGCAGCTGGCAGCAATCCCCTCTCTTTTCTTTTGTCATTTGCATCCATTTGATGCCATTGAAACGAAGCAGGACATTGAGGGAGCAAAGGCGAACCTTAATGTGAAGGTGCAGAGCAGCGTGATGCAATGTGAGACAGCAGCTGAGTGCTCTCTCTCTCTCTCCCTGTGTAAGTGTGTGTTTGTGCGGAAAAATGACTAAGTTCATTCTAATAGCACCAACTGGTCTATTATAACTCCTCTTTATTAACACATACTCATCCTTCACCCTCCTCCTCATCAGCAATTCATCGTTCAAACCAATTCTTTCATTTTGCCAGAGAGCTGCAGAGAGAAGCGGGTTGGAAGTGGTGATGGTCATATTAGGAGGGGGACTATAGGTGATGTTTTGAAGGCTTTGGGAGTGCCACACCTGTGGGTGCAAACACAGTTTGTAACCTTATCTCCTGTGTATTGTATATCTCCCTTTTATTTGGCTCTGGATATGGACAAATTGTGTATTGTGTTTAGGCAGAGGCCAGAAGGATTTTGAAGGAAGGAAGCTGGCGAGTCCGGGCTCTGCACAGCGGTAGCTTGAGATGGGAGATCAGGAATGATTCCATGTGTGAGATTCCTTCCTTCTCACGGATAGTGCTAATGAAGTGTGTGCACCTTTTGTTAGACAGGCTTCCTTAGACGGGGAAAATCTCTCTCACAGATACTCCAGACATGTTTCAGTTTCATAATTTAGGATTTCAGTGAGCATTTATGGGAATTGAATTACAAAAGAGGGTTACATTTTAGGTCTGCTGATTGAGATTTCACAACAAAAAGAATACAGACATAAAGGGGATGAACCACAGAACAGGCCATGACAAACTTGACATTATGACATGGTAAAAAGCATATTTGTGTTTTTTTAAGACCACAAATAACTAGTTTCCCTCTTACAACCACACGTTGTAAGATTTCCCTGAGGTTTCAAACAAGTTCTTAATTTTAACATAAATATAGAAGGCATGTAAGCATAATCAACATGGGTATTTGATAGGGATATGCATAGAGATTTCAGGGTCCATATGCGCTGTCATGCTCTTCTCTCTACGCTCTGTTGAATGCAGATGAGGGAGGAAATTAACCAGTGTGGGAATATCAGATGAGACAGATACCCGTGTCACCATCTAGCTGAATTGAAAGACTTCTGTTTCCAATTACAGCTGGCTGTAATGATAATGCAATGTGAGCAGCAAGACAATAGTACAACTGCCTGTCCACTAAGACCCAGCCTGTGGTGCCTGAAAGGGAATTAAGGGGAGAGAGGAAGGAGAAAAGAGAAGGGTTGGGCTGAAAAGTAAAACTGAAGGCAGAACTAGGAAAGAGATAAACCGGAGATGTAAAGCAATAAAGGAAAACAGTAAATACTTTTTAGGTTTATCTTAGTCAAGAATATTGGCACAGTGGCATCTGGGAAGCGATGGGGGAGCAACCCAAGATTAAATAAAAATACAAGTCCAAATGCTTGTTCTTGTTTTCTCATTTCAAATGAAACCATACTTATTTTATTATTGCTAAAGCCCTCATCAGAGTCCTCCTTGGGACTAGAGAAGAAGCTTCCAGCACCACAGCAGTCCCCCAGTCTCTACTACTCCCACTCTATACTCTATCTGTCTTACTCACCCTAGTGTGACCCCAACATGCAGCCAGTGAATTCACTGTTTTCTATGGACATACAGAGAAGGTATGGAGGCTCCAAACCAAACCTCAGCCATGCCAGGCCTATGAGGGAAGGAGGGGCCCCTCTTTTTGAGGAAGTCATCACAGAGTCCAAATAACAGGGCCATCCCCGCCTGGGGCCTGCTGTCAGGCCAATGATAGATGGTCTCAGCCTCCGATCCCTGCCTCAACTAGCCAGTGCTAAACAAAGAGGGGCAAATATAGAGACAGAGATGGGGTCATCCCTGCCATGGAGGGAGTGATAGTCAGCCAGAAAGAAGGATTGAGGGAGGAAGAGAGCAAAGGAGGGAGGGAGGTAGTGTAAACCCCAGCATGTTGATTGCTAGTCTCTTCTTTGATTCAAAAAACAGACGTGTCGTGCTGTTTTATTTCGTTTGTAACATGTCCAGAAATTGCCGGCATTGAGACAGCGCTACATTTTAGTGATTGCAGCTCCCACAGCTGTGGCCACAGGAATGCCGCCTGCCCTCCTCGCCTCCTTACTTTCCTCACCGTCTCCCCATCTATCTCTCATTCAAGTCTTCTCTCGTTTCCTCACCTCTGTGCCTATCCCTTGTGTTCTCACTCTCTGTCCTGAGGCGATGACTGTGGCTCTTCTGGGAAATCTCTGATTAACACTGAGGCCTTCTTTTACCAACAAGGCCTCCTTTTCCCTCCACTTTCCTCCACTCGCGTCTTTTTAGCGCTCAACATGCCCCTGAGGTTTAAAGATCTCAGGAGAGGTTCTGCCAGGCTCTGGAGGAAGATCACAGACAGTCAGACCCTCTGTATTAAAATTTGGAATGATGACACAATATTTACCTTAAGCAAATAATGTTTGCTATCGAATCTACATGTCTATCATGATCATTATGACTTTTGTACTTAAGACTGAAGTTTGGCTCTACTCAGATCTTCTCAGTGTTTAGACACAGAATACTTAACTTACTTACCTTGGATTCCCAAGTGTGCCGGGATCCTTGCAAGATTTGCAACATTATGATCATGAGAGAATCTATCTAACAAGACTTCTATTTGTTTGTTTGTGGTCAAAATACATAGATTTCTGGTTAATTGGAGTCCTATGCTGCTCGCTATGGGTCAGCAATATGAAATCCTTTTAACTGATTTTTCCATGCTTGGAGTTTTCATTGATCTAACTGGTTAACGTTTACTTATTATTGTGATAGACAGATAGATTCTTTTTTAATTGTTTGCCCGTTTCCAAGCGTTTTTCATGGAGGACTTCCCAGAAAGTTCTGTGCAACAAACCATCTGGTCTATCGAGTTAATAAAGTGCCATATGCTGGAAAAAATTGTAAAACCCTTTGAGGTAAAGTCATTACGGCCACATGTACCAACACAAATAAACTTTTCACCAAGTCCAGTGTTGCTGCCAGGAAGACTTTTACCTGTGCTTGCTAGTGACCCGGTCTTTAACTGATCATATTCAGCAGCTAATATCCTCTTTTACTGACACAATAGGCCTATCTGGCAATGAGAGAAAGAGAAAGGAAAACCACCCTGACTAGCAGCCAATGATCTATTCTAAACCATCAAGACGAGTTTTCACAGCCTCTTGTCTAAAACTTAAAAACTCAAAGGTTATCAACTAAATCTAGCTGGGCCATGTTAACAAAAAGTGTGCTCAGGTCCTTCCATGCTGGAGTGAGAAGCAGGCTATTGTGAGAGCAGAAGAGCTGTGCTGCCTTCAAGGGCCCAACACACAAGCACTTATTGTTGTCCTCACTCAGCATATAAGTCAAACTAAGATGACTGAATGTACTTGACCCCTCACCCACTCCCCCTTTTCTCTCACACTCCTCAACTTTTTCTTGTTCTTCACTTCTCTCTTTGACTGTGTGGTCTCTCAAGAGATCACCTGTCTGTTGGGGTGCTCCATATCTCAGCTAACATTTGACTGAATGAATAGACTCCAGAAAAACAATTAGCTAATTTTAGTTCAAACTTTTTGATACTCTTGTCTGATCATTGATAAAAACCCATCTCCCAAACACCTGGTAGGTTCTTTGACTCCCATAGTCCACAATGGGAGGTAGCCCAGCAGCGCAGGTCTGTAGCAACTTAGCTCTGAGTCGTCTGAGTTGTCACATACTCATCAGACATTATTTGGTACAATTCAGCTTGACTCAGCATCATAAAGTTAAATTAAGTACAGATATGTTGCACGGCTTTTATGTCAGCTGAATTCCTCCAACCTAGAATATTTTGTTGTTGAGTTATATTGCCAAAGATTACAGACACAAAAACTGCATGTTGAGCTATCTATGCTGGACTTTTTTCTCTGGATTAGATGCTCTGAATTTATAACTTTTGCACAATATTAGTCCTCTAAAGGGTTGACGAGGGCAGCAGATGAGGTTATGGTCATGTTTGCACCATATTCCTGACAAAGAGACTGTTTTTAGTCACCACAGTTGTTTTTTTTCTGGGGGGGGGGGGGTTTGCAGAGGTAAGCTGTTTTATATTAATACCATTCAAATTCAGTTAAACTTGAATGTTGGTAGTCTTTTTCATAGAAAATGTCTGGTATCCTTCCTTTACTTCATATAGTACTGTTGATGAGCCTCATTTATATGCTTCAATGAGTTAAAAATAAATTTCTCTGTAATTTTGGAGTGCACTTCTGGTTTCACCTGACATGGTGTCTGTGTGTATGCAGAGTCATTATTATGTTTTAGTGGTTACTCTTCTTTCTCCCAAAGGGACGGAAAGAGCTAATTAACTGAGAGGAAATGAGTCAAGTCTTTGCAATGGTGAGGATGATGTTCAGAGGAAATGACTATGGATGACCAACTGAATAGGACTGTATCAGGATGGCCTTGTGTCTGTACTTGTGATCCACTATGCAGATTGCTAAATATGTATGTCAAAATGGAAACTTTGCTCCAGTGCTTGCTCCCAACACACATGCAAAATAATTATATGTAGCAGTTTGTAATGAAGCGAGTCATGAGTAAGAATGAAGTTAGGTTTAAAGTTAAGCAGAGAAATGTGTGAAGCCTGTAAGAATGAATGGAGTAGCTGAAAAAAAAGGGATTTGTGACTGTGGTAGAACGATAGACCATACCTGTAATTTGAGAACTACGCTACTGGAACCATTTTATGTTACTTGCAGCAGAGTGTGAGCTACATCTTCAGTAACTGGTGATCACACGATACTGATTATTTTTTAAGATTACTCTCTGTGATAGAACACTACTTTACAGTCATAACAAGATATTTAACGTATTTGTGATATTTGAGTTTCCTGAAAGAACTTGAAATTTGGTTTCCTCTCAAGGTGCATACAAAGTTTTATTTGCCTACTTAGTCGTCTGTCTTGTCTCATCCATTAGCATAAGGGAGGAATGCTGATCAGATGAGATTTGGTGTTAGGTCTGTGCATTCATCAGCTTGTGAGTATGTGTGTTTGTGTTATTCGTAACATGAGGCAGATCATTTGGTCTGCTGCTTTAAAACAAAAGGGCTCTGGTCCAGTTTACTCCCATGGGGAGACAAAGAGAGAGAGAATGACACCATGTAGCTTGTTGGGCTCTCCAGCGCTCACTCCTCCACACTACTTTATGGGAGGGTCAAGGTAGTTAACTAGTGGCAGGCGTTCAGACGAGTTTTGCGCTGACTTCAAACAGGGAACATTATGGGTGTGCGCGCACACAGGATATTGCACTGTAAGGCCACTGAGCATGGCTGGGTTAGAGAGAGGAGGCTTTGTATTGAGCCCATTAGAGCCCTAAACCGATACTAATGAAGCTGTTTCCTGTACAAACGGATAGGCTCAGGGGAAACTGGCTCTAGCTTTTAATAAGGCTCTCTTGATTCCCAGTTAAGATTCTGGATTTTTTTTTTTATAATCTACGTACTGAGTGGGTTACTACTGGTTCCAAGCAGAACCTCCCTTTTGAAAAGTTAATTACGCATGATTAATGGAGCGTTTTCCTTCCAATGATATCTGTGACAGCACAAAGCTGTCGTAAGGCTTGTCAGGCCCAATTCGAGCTGAATAAGTATTTATGTGATCGCATGTGATGGGCCTCCTCTCACCAGCACCAGCCCTCATCAATCAAGCCCTGCTGCTCGCAGTAGTGGGAAATTGGTCTATCAGCGCAGCTACCCTCCCACCCCTCCACCCCCACTGCCACCACCACCTCCCTCCCTCCCCATTCAATCAGGCCTGGGGCTACAATGCTTCTTTAGCTCTTACTTCTGACCAATGCAGGGGTCACGGGGGGGAAAGTGGGAGCCAGAGCTGAGCCCATCCATTACAGCTCTTGTTTCTCTCTGTGGCAGCCGGACGACGGGATTCTATTAAGAGCTCCGTCTATTCAGCACTGAGATTACACCAGGGCCCTCTCATCGAGCACACCTCACCACCAACCCTCGAGCCCTAGCCAAAGCCCTCTACCTACCCTGGGGGTCTTAAAGGCCCCCACCATTGCTGCCACAAGCCCACTGAAGCTCATTCCACCTCCTTTTAAGTCTTCTGCTTTGTAGTGTTTTTTCCTCTTTTTTGGGGGGCAACAACCAGAGTGACAATAATCACTGATAGAAAGATAAAAAAAGAGAATGAGACAGAAAGACAGAAGGAAAAGCTTTGAGGAGAATAAGAGCAGACACTTAGACATCAACCTGCCCCTTGTTGGGATGTTTACAAACACACTACCTCCCTGTCTGGACAGCATTTGGCACTGAAACACTGCTACACACTAACACACTACCTATAGTGACTGAGCATACACACAGATGCCAAAGTCAGAAGTACACTGTCTATCTCAAACAAACATGTAGCTTTAGCACCTGCTCAGGAGACAGCGATAATCTGGAGATAAACACCCTTGGATGGGTAGCATCCCAAAGATAGTTCTGCCTCAGTAATGTCATAAACATGAACCAACACCGTACCAACACAGATGGATGGATGGATGGATGGATGGATGGATGGATGGATGGATGGATGGATGGATGGATGGATGGATGGATGGATGGAGATCTTCTCGTCCGAAGAGAAGAACAGAGAGACTACTACTGTCAAACAAAAAGAAATTTAATGTTACTTCCTATCAGGGTGTCCACAGAGTGTACATACCTTGATGGGCTTGATTATGAATAACTTTTCTATCTATAAAGGAGAGGAGGGAAAAGGATCAGAGGGTAATAAAAAGTAAGAGTGCTATTTGGGAAGAGAAAGTAGAGAAGTGGCACAGAAGAGGAGAAAAGTCATCAAAATGAAGAGAGGGTGGATGCTTTTTTTCCTGGGCAAAGAGGGCACACAGGGTGGGGCTGTGTGGTTCACTGTCCCAGCGTAGCGCTGCGTGGTTTGGCAGTCAGCTCACGGGTTAACAGGATTGGAATGCTTCTTCAGTGGCAGCGCAATCAGCACCAACTTCCTCTGATTCAGAAGCTGTAGGCCTCGCTCTCTGCCTCTTTTGTTTCAGCCAGGCTCTGCTGACAGCACAGAGGAAGCAGCCGTCTGACAGTCAGGGGAGATGTTGAATGTGTATAAACACTGTACCCAGGGACGGAGAGGCGAAAGAGCGAAACTGACAAACTTTGGTGCGACTAATGCGTCTGTGTGTTGATGGGGGCTCGTGCCATCTGTGCATACATGCACACACTTGTTTGTGTGTCTTGGCAGAGTTTTGCCCACCATTGCCGGCCTCTCCCAAGGGAAAACATGCAAGGCGAGGGTAAAATACTTTTTTTTTTTTTTTTTATTAAGGCTTACTCTGCACACGAGCTGTCAGGCCAGTCATCTCCAGCTGCCTGCCTGAGACTTTTGTCTTTGTTAAATGTTGTGTGACAATGAGATTTTCCAAAGTGCCACCTAGATAAAGAAGTGGATTGAGAAAGAGGGGGGGGGAGAAAAAGGGAGACTCCAATATGAGCTGAGATGGTCTGGTCATAGTCCAGCAGCTCTTCATCACTGCTGCAGTCCCAGATATATCTCCTCTCTGTCTCTGAAGAACACATACATACACCTTCATCACTTTGTCTTTCTCTCTCTCTTGCCTTCATGAACCCATACACATACTTTACAACTGCACCCAATCTCAACACACACACAAAATACACCTCTATTCCATCACCAGAGCTCTAGATCCTCAATCGATCCTCACAGCACCCCAGCAGCCGGCAGACACCTGCAGGTGATTGATCCCCAAATCAGTCCCTCACAAACCCAATGCTATAAAACCCATAACAACCCATCATAAAAGCTGATTTATCTTCACATAGTACTAGGCCTTACAGTTAGAATATTAACCCAAAAGTGTATGACACTAGACTGATTGGTTTGGAATTGAATAAACCTGAAGAGTATTGACGAACATATCTGATGCTCCAAATCAAGTCTGACTACTGAGATGTTCCAAGTGAGATTCTATTATCTAAGAAAACAGCCCTCAGGAGACATATGCACACACTGAGAACTTTTGTTAGACTCTATATGGAAATATATGTTCTTGTATTTACAAGTTTCTATCCATTGAGACTGGCTGATAAATCCTTATTAACATTTCTCAACTTTTAACAGAACAAATTTTTATTAGATTTTTTTTTCCTTATTATGCACACACACACACTTATTTGCATCTTATCCTCTTTCAGTGCATCCAATCCAAGCACATTCATTCTCATCGTTGTGAATATCAGTATGATTACATGTCTTTGTGAGCACATTTGAAATGTAATGCAAGATTGCATATAAAATGGCCAATTATTCCACTCCACTATTTACTTCTACCATGATCTATGGCGGTATGTTGCATTTTTAAAAAGGTGGGAATCAAAACACTGAGTTTGAAATGTAACAAAGTGAGAAACACTGAAAACATATTTTGCCATAGGAGCGTTTATGTGTTGTTTTGTGTGTCCATTACAATAGACTGTGTGTTTTCCAGCAGAAAATTGCATCCAAGCCGCATTTTAATGAGTGCTGTGGATGAGAGCGCTGCCAGGAGCACTGGCGGCGGCATCAACATGTGCCCTGTACTCGACGATGCAACAAGCTCTCTGGTTGAATATAATCCCGGCCTAACTCAGGGGCCTCTTTGATGCGACTGAAAGCCAGTGAAGCCTTTAATGGGACCCACTCCATGCCCCTGTGTTATGTGTGAGCCGCTCAGCTTTTCTTCATCTTATGGTTGTTACAACTGATTTGTTGTTTCCTGAGTTCATTCTGACTTTAATCATGTACATGCACGGTGACCATTGAAAGTTTGTGAACCCTTTAGATTTAGAAGTTTTTATCTTTAAAAAAAGGTTTAAGAGTAGATACAGAAGATCCAGTTTATCAAATGACACTAAATTACACTGTACCTGACCAATATTGGAAAATGATCAACTCATATATCTGTGAGTAGCACAAGGGTGTGCAGATGTAGGATTAGCAGTTAATCTGAAAGTGAAACTAAAGTCTACTGTTTTCAATCAGTTGGGTCACAACCAGGTGTTTTATTTAAAAAACAAGGATCTTCTTTACAGCAGGTGTGGCTTGGCACAAACTAAAGACATATCTGCGAGTTGTTGATGCTCAGGTGGACAAGGTAAAAAAAAAATATCTCTTGAACCTTCCTGGAGTGGCTGACTAAAAAGGTCATTCAGAGAACAGGTCTATAAAGGAAGAAGCTTAACAACATGTAAGCAACAAAATGCTGGTTAACATTCATGAATTCACCATCAGAAGAACACTAAACAATGATTTACAAAGCAGGACTGCAAAGAAACAACTAGTGCTTTCAACAGCACATTGCTGTCTGTCTAGAGAGGCCAGAGGGATTTTGAGTAAATGGTTTGTGTTATGGAGGAGACCAGAGCAAAACTTTTTGGTTGACAGAAAGACAATGAGCACACATGTTGTTTTCTTAAAAGACTTTTTTTAAACAAGCTAATCAGTGTGGTTTTAACCCAATAGAGGTGTCGCTCAAGGAAAAGAGATAGTTCAGGTAAAGAAACCTGCTAACATCCCAGAGATCAAACTGTATGGAGTAGGCTAAAATTATTTCATGCCAATGTGCAAGACTGATTTAGTTGCACCAGTGCATTGTTGCAAGGTATGGATCACATCAGACACTGAGAGCAAAGGTTCACATATTTCTTTGATGCATTTTTGCTACTCCGATTTCTAAAACTGGATGTTTTCCTCAGCTTATGTGGAAATCTCTGCGGGCGTTTCTATACATGTCGTATCAGATACAGAGCACACATTTCCATACATTTTCTCAATTTCTCATCTTTTTCTTATCTTAGAAAAACAGAAGTGATTACACAAAAGAGTCAGAGATTTGGAAAGCAATTAGCTTTTTTATTTGAGCCCTTTGATAAATATTCTAAAAGTTTTTGTTACTTGTTTACATATTGGGTCAGTTGTAAATGAAACACTGTTACTATTTACCTTTTTTCCATTCTTAATCAACTTTTACCAGTTTATTCCTTCCCTAATGTCATATCAGCATTCTTCTCTTTAACAATCTGTTTTTCCTGTGATGGCTGTAAAAGGATATGGGTCTGACATGGCACTGCTGTTTTCTGTCACAGTGAGCAAGTATATCATCTTTGTCTGATATCCACCAACATAAAAATATTAGCCTTCCAATTGGACATGGTATATGAAAAGCAGGTTGTCACAGTATTAACAGAGTCCTGACTTTAAACGTGAGAAGAGAGCTCAATAAATGTAATGAATGTGTGACACTTGAACATCTGAAGTAACGTGTTCAGCTCAATGCCACTTTACCTCTCCAACATAAAAAGGTCTTTTAAAGATGATATCTATGAGAGTTTTAGAGCCAATTTGTTCTCCCTGCGGCAAAAGGCAACATGCTCTAATTACCTCCCCCTTTCTCCACTACAGGGAGTGGGAGGGAGGGAGTTGTTTAAGTTTCCAGCCTGTCCCATGCGTATAGGAGCTGTGTGCCCACAAATTTATGCTTCAAAAACTTGACCTTTGACTCTTGTGCAGCTTTATCGCACCCAATAGCCCACATACAGTGAGGCCTGTGTGCCATGGTTCTACAGAGGAAGTGTCTGTGATTACCCCAGCCAGTACTACTTTGTGTACATCTTTGACCCCCCCGATTTCAGCTTATAATCAGTTTCCCAATCATTTTATCGATTTCATAATTCACCCTCTCTTCAAAAGACATAAAAAGCCCTAATCTAATTAGTCAATAGTTTTCAAGGAATTATTCTTTCGAGGAACATATGGAAGCTTGTTTTTTTTGGGTTTTTTTTGTTGTTGTTTGTTTGTTTTATTTTATCTATTTATTTTTTGGGTCTGAAGCTTAAAACAATAACCTTTCTTACACTTTTGATGTTTGAGTTTGTAGATGACTTACATTAATGTTTGTTTAGACATCTCAAATAAGAATGGAGTCTTGTCTAATGCTAAGACTTGTCATTTTAAACCAGACGTTAAAGATTAGCCATCATGGACAAAATGCATTTATTTTTCTGACAGAGGAGGATCTTCTATGTAAATTTTAAAAAACAAAAAATAAAAACATTTACGAATAAACTTCTTATTCAGTGCTCTGCAAGAGACTGTCAAAGGCAGGAACAGACAGTGCCAAAATGACCGTGTGCTAATTCAGCAAACACGCCAGGCTTGTTCCTGACAGGCCACAGAATTTGTCAAGAAATCATCTCTCTCTCTCTTTCTCTCTCTCTCTCTCTCTCTCTCTCTCTCTCTCTCTCTCTCTCTCTCTGCCAAAATGCCTGGCTGACCCTCGGGCAAATGAAAATAATCCAAAGTAATTAGAAGTGAGCTGGTCTGGTCCTGAGAGCCCCCGGGCGGCCGGGTAAACATGGCGGAGGGTCCGGGAGGGGCCAGCAGAAAGGGGGAGCGTGGAGGAGAGGGGGTGCTGACCTTGTCCACATAAAGCCGTGATTTATGAAGTGCAGGGCACAGCAGCAGGGCTTCTGTCTTCTCCCGCAGAACCAAATTACTGAGGTGGAGATTAACACGCCGCTCACAACGGGCTTACTTCCAGACCCAAGGAAAATTTGTATTTACATTTTCTCTTTTCATTTCCTATGCTGTGTTTTAATGATAATTGGGATATAGGGACACCAAGTATATGCTTTAATATTAAGGCTTAGAGTTGCACACTTAAAGTGCGCCAATAGTGGTTAATGGATGTGCTAATTAAAGAAAAAGTTGCAGTCTTGAGCAAACTGAGGGCTAACCGTTCATTTTAACTTTGAATAAGTTCCCACCACTTGATTGAGTCGCCCCCACCTTTAAACAAAAATAAAATGCGCAGGGGGTCATGTGTATACAGACTCATGATGGAGACTTAATGCAGCTTTTCGTCGGTGTCAATAGGAGGTCCTGCCATGAATGGTGGAACTATTTTATATGGATTTGGCTGCGATATTTTCTTTCTCTCCTCTCCTTTTTTTCCTCTTCCCGCTCTCCGGGAGGATGTGGTGGAATGCACCACACAGGCCTTCCCAGTGTTTCCATGTGGCCCCTCAGCTGCAGCGCGAGGCTCTGCACCTCGCTGTCTGGAGTCAGTTTGCAACCCGCACGGGAATCCCCCCTCTTCTCCAGATTGTCCCATCATGACTTCACATGACTCTGGATTGAGCAGCAAAATCTTATTCACTTTACAGGCCAGATAAATATTACGGTAAATCTATCCAAGGGGTTAAAAAAAGGAGGACAGTCGCGTGTTTTTGCGCATGAGACCTCAGATCAAGTAAAACGTGATCATAAAAATTGTATGAATCGGTATTTGCGTGACTGGGCGCCTAAAATAAACAAGAGAGCCGCAAGCAAAATAAGCATGGGCTCCATTTAAGAAGTTCAACCCCATTTCGACAATTTCACAGCACTTTAAAGCCTCGGCACTAAAATTATCCGGTTGCTGTAGTTAAAGTCTCCTAAACAAGTATGAAATGCTGTGTAGCATGATATAGTCGGAACTAACATACCCTGAAGCCTGCGTGTGTTTGGTTTGTAATTTGTTGATAAACAGCTTTTCCACACCGCTATTTAGCACGTCACAATCATTATGACAAAAAGGCATGGCATAATTCAGATAAAACAGATCTATTTCATCTAGGCACATCAGAATAGTGTTTATGGCGGATTGCTCAAACAAATATGAATTAGAGCTACGCCTTGCAAATCATTCTCGTGGTTTATTAAACGAACAAGTGTTTTAAAATCACCCCATCGGTCTTCAAGAGCTTCAGAGTGGCTCGTTGGAGTGATTATATATTCAAGCACATAAAGCTCTTTCATGTCCCATCTAACAATTTGACGCCTTAATGTAGATGTTTTGCAATTCACACAGACAAGAAAGAAATCACCCCTTTTTAGAGAAAGTCAGAAAGCTGGCTGATAAAGCAGACCACGACAAACTGAGATATGCCTGCTCTTTCATGAAGTGAAACTTAACAGCACGTGATCGGGAAAAAAATAGAAAAAAACGTTTTTTAATATATCTTTTTATTTTGGCAGTGGGGGTCAGTTTCTTCAACCCCGTTAGGGTCACAAAGAAAAGTTACAAAGCGGCTTAAATCGATTATATCTCTGGTGATAATATATTGCAGCTGCTGATGTCATAAATAGACATTTGAGAATTATAGTCTGTTTCATAGATTCAGACAGTTTGGTTTTGAATCTGATGATTTAATGCAACATTGGCTTTAAAAACAA
This sequence comes from Leptatherina wallacei, assembly GCA_028567055.1. Lineage (NCBI taxonomy): Eukaryota > Metazoa > Chordata > Actinopteri > Atheriniformes > Atherinidae > Leptatherina > Leptatherina wallacei. Next base: position 22,622,001 of record JAOXYM010000009.1, on the reverse strand, counting down.
CAACAAAGTGAATCATATGATTGTTTTAAGTGTCAGGTTGTCATCTGAAATGTTCCAATGCAACTAAAAAGAAAAAAAAAGTTCACTTCAGTTGAGCACGCCATCTCCTGACCGGGCGAAGAAGCGCACCTTGTCTTCAAGCGGCCAGACCGGAGGGGTCCAGCCTACCCCACTTTACCCTCTAGGGGTTCCTCAAACCCTGGGTGTTTATCTTCCTTTTTCCACTCATTTCCTCTTTTTCTGAAAAGCCCTAAAACCGCTCTCCCTATCAGGATCCTCAATCAGACCCGGAGAGGCCGTGAAGCAATCACTTTCCCAGATTACTTGTATTTAATACACAATGCATCATAAAACAAATCCCTCATCCTGACAGGAAGAAAATAGAACAGCTCATTCGACTTGAGCTTTCCCAATTTATGGCTAAATTAAAAAGGCTTCCAACAATGGACAAGTCGAAGAGAGGCAGGAAATCAATGACCGGGCGGACCGGGGTCTCTCCTCGGTTCTCAAGGAGCGCGAGACGATGGGAATCGGTGGCGGGGTCCTGCCTTATTTACACATGATTTTTCCTGTCCTTCCTGCACATTTGCTCCGCGATTTCGAAAAACAATGGGCATTATCTGGGATGGAAGGTCAATGTCACAGAGTGAGCAGTTATCCATCACCATCTGCTCTCATCAGTGGAAGCCCAGTCCTCTCTGGCTTAATAAACTCCGCTCGTTGACAACCAAGACACTTCTTTATTATCCCATACCCATGTCCCTTTTCCTCTTAATATCAAGTTCAACTTTACCATTTAAGTGAAACAGTCAGGAAATAAAATGTCTAGTAGTTTTGTTTCATCTTATGAGCGGGCTGCAGAGCAGGTGCACAGAGGACAATAAACATTATCCAATTGCTTTTAATTGCAAGATTGATTCAGACTTTTCCAAGAGTCCTCTTTATTTTGTAAAGGGAAATTGATCATTTCTAAAAGTTCATTGGCTGCTTTGAATTTTTTTCTTTTTTGTGTGTGTTTGGTCGTGAGAGCGGGAGTCAAGAGGGGGAAACTACCTACTGAGGGCTTTTCTTTTTCAAGGCAGAAAAAAGCAGGTGATTAGGTCAATGTCTCAAAAAAGGTGGCACTTATAATGCTCCGTATAATGTTTCCTGGCTTACCTCAAGAGGAACACCGAAGTCTGTGATGTTATATTACTTTTCTAACACAAAAAATAGCTATATAGGCGACTTTATAGCGTCTCCCTTTTTTATTTATTTTTTTACACGCGGTTTCTGCAGAAAAAAAATGCAACTTAAAATGTTCAAATAAAAATAACAAAAAAGAAAAAATAAGAAACAAAAACTTCTGAAACTATCGGGTAGCCTACTGTTCACGCAGGTTCATGTATGTGACGAAAAGGTTTGGGAGCACGTGCATAAGTGATACACCGCTTTGCTTCATTAAAGTGTCCTGCCTGTGTGTGTAGTTCATCCCTTAAGAAGCCCCATCGCGACCTCTCCCTGACCCCGCTCACCCTCTCCAACCCCGTGCCCCTGTCACTTTAAAATTTACTGCAGAGAGGAGTCTCTTCCGACTGGCGACAGGGGCAAAGACAAGTCCCGTGTTCTGAGTCGCTTCTCCTTTGAGGGATAATAGGGATGGACGCGCAGGATACGTCTTTATGAGACACTGCGTGAATGAGAAACATCACACAAACTAAAGGCGATGCCTGAAATCTACCACCCCTGAATCTCCATGCTATCATTTACACGACACATCCCGGCAGGCTGGGGAGGTGGAGAGGGGGGTGGGGGGGAGGAAGAGAAAAATGAAAAGTTGAATGGCTACCAGAGGACACCTGGGCGCGTCAGGACAGGAGGGGTGACAAGAGAGGAGCGGACGAGCCAAACGAAGCGCAAGCAGAGAAAAGTTGGGAGCAAGTTGATGCGCCGGAGGGGATTTAGTTCCGTCCCGCGATGTCTGTAGGACAGTGAGAGGAGAAACAGCGAGCCTGCGCTGCCTGAGAGACAATACAGAGTGAGACGATTTACATCTATCGAACTCGCGGTGTCTGAGAGACAGTAAAGTGAAAGCGCGCCGGCGAGACGTCGGCTCCTCCTGCAGCTTGGAGACCTGAAGAGACACCGAAAAAAAAAACGAAAAAAAAAACCCAGCTATACACCGCTGGTTCTTACGGTGCCAAAAGTCTAGAGGACTCATCGTAGCAAGAATACATTTATAGATTTATTGTTTATTTGACAGTGAAGTTTTGCTCTTTACTTTTTTTTGGTCTTTTCTTCTTTTTTATTTTTTTTTACCGGAGTTTTAATCACTTTTCCTCAGTTTAACACGCCGTTATCATCCCAAGAGGTAACACGAGTTCCAACGGTAAGAAGATTCAGACTTTTTGAGTGAAACGAAAATATTTGTTAGCCTATTGAATGATTAAAGAGTAAAACGCAAAACTAATTTTCGTTAACTGATAATTTGAACTAAGTTTTAGGGTTAGAATAGAAACAGCGCAGATCGGTGTGCAGGACACAAGCAGATCCACTGAGTCCAGACAATGGGCTTTATAAAAACCTAAATATTTATTCAGCGGCAGGTTAATACAATGGCGGAAAGGCAGATTTGTGACCCTGAGAGAGATTCTGTTTTGCATCCTAACAATCGGCTTGTCTTCATAATTCTTATCGCAAGCGATTTCCTGCAATTTATGTTTCCCAGTAAAGTTTACAGCTGCTGTGTAATAAATGTTAAAATTGAAAAACACCAACATCTCGTTTATAATCCGACGAGAAGAAATAGCCTACAGCAGAATGTTTTAACGTCCAATGATCTGATGATTTGCATAAAAATCCAATTCTTTTGTATTTATTGTCATTTTGAAGTTTACTTTAGAAGTGCAAAATGAGATGACTTTTTATTATTACTATTATTATTGTTATTATTATTAGTAGTATTATATAAATGCTTTAGTAAAAACAGGTTTTTCAGCAACGAATTTAATTGTCACACAAATTTAAAAATTCGATTCAATTTCCAAGCTGATTTTTCTATTTGTTTCCTTTTTTTTGTTTGTCTGTTTTTTTCGTTTATAAATGAAGCTCTGTCATTATTTTAAAAAAAAAAGAAGAAAAGCAGGATTTGATTTATGGATTATTGATCTTTATTGTTCTCTTTGTATACATTTTTTTATTCATTCGTATTGTACTGGAACTGATTTATTGGTGCTGTTTTACATTAAGATAATTTATATTGTCATTCCTAAAAGGTATACATTTCACAATATACTTGAAAATCTTCCTTAAGAGTGAAGAAATGACTTGATATATAATTTGTTTTATTTATTTTTCTAATCTTTTTTATGTATTTATTTTTGTAAAAACATGGAGACCTTTATCTCATAAATGGCTGATTAATTACTATGTGTGTTTATGTGTGTTTTTCTCTGTGTGTCTTTGTCTATATGTGCATGTGTGTGTGTGTTTGTGTGTACGTTGCACTACATATCTACTCCTAGCATTTAAGTGGTATTTCTCAGTGGGAGGTATGTGGTTAGACAGTGTTTGGACACAGTAACTTGCTCTGATACTGATCAAAGTCTGATCCCTCTCTCTTTTTTTCCCACTCACTCTGCAGATCTTGGATGGATCAGGCCATGTAAAATTCTGTGTGGATGCCAGCAAACCAGATATAGGGAGCTGGCTGAAGTACATCCAGTTTGCCCCTGCGGCCACGCAGCATAACCTGACAGCGTGCCAGCTAGATGATCAGGTACCTGGAGACACAACTCCTCACCTCAGCACTAGATGAATATGATCTTAAGAAGTGAAAGAGGAGAAGGAGAGAAAAACATGTGGTTGAATTGATTTTTGAATTCCCAAATGGTGATGTGTCTTCTGAATCTTGCCGTCCAGCAGGATGAATCAAGCTTTTTAACACCACTCAGCCCCCGCTTTTTGATTTTTTTTTCTTACACAACTCCACTGCCAGAAAGCTTTGCTGTATTTTCCAATAGCTGCCATTTCTGTGCTCTTTTGTGTTAAAAGGTGTTATTGTGATCTAAGTCAGATAGCATTTGGCCCACCTTGCATTCACTTAACATACACACACAGCTCTTTTCCCACGCTGCACTGTGGAGACTCCTCGTTATCTGTTCATGTTTTCCTTCTTGTAATTGTGCGCTGGCTTCTGCCGTGCTAAGACCACAGGGCACGATCAGAGGCGGCCAGTCAAGACGATAGTTCCACACACTTCCCAGTCACGCTTGCGATATAAACTCTTAGATATGCCAGGAATGCCACAGTCCTTTTGCTGCTCACCTGGCTGTAGAGAGGTGCGTGCTGCACACATGGGGGCCTGTTCATCTCAGTAATCCCTCAGCCAGGGGCTCCTCCTACACAGAAGCACACAGACAGGCCGGAAGACGAGACCCTAAACTTTGTTTGACGCGCATGTGGTGCATACCATCACTTGACCCGGATAAAAATAACATAATCTAGCTTGTGTGGTTATCATCACATCTCACTGGTGGTCCATCTAGATTACTTATTGGGAGCCGTCCATTGAAGTTTCAGCAAAAACTGTAATTAAATTAGTGAGTCACAATATGGTAGCTGCAAATATAGGGGAGAACAAATTCTGATTTGGTTTGTTTGTGCCATGAAATAAATTGAAAATCTTTAGATAAACAACGTAGATCTCATCAGTAACAAGTTTCCTACCTTTCTCTCACACCTCAATGTTCCTCTCATCCCTCTTGCACAACTCTGAAAAGAGGAAAGAGAACATGAAGCTAAAGAACTCTGGAGACCATGAAAAAAGAGAAGAGGCCTTCCAAACGTAGTTATCTGCTCTCTTGTAATAGATACAGAGAGACAAACAAGCAGAGAAAGCTTTACTGAGCTGCCCTCTGCGCGAGGTGTGACTCGCTGTCAACACTGTGGTTCTGCTTGGGTGGCTGTGTAAGGCTCCGACAGGTCACGGACATGGCTATGATGAGGTGATTGTTAAGTATTACACACTGTCACAACACAGTACAATGTGCAGTCTTTAAGCCTTCCGGCCAACATTGGTGTTTTTGAAAACACACTGTTGCTTCTCACAATGCCTGTCTGTGTGTATAAATTGAATAGACTAAATGGGGTGGTCCTGTAAAGGCGCTGTCAGTTTTTAGCACTGTGTGTGTGTGTGTGTGTGTGTGTGTGTGTGTGTGTGTGTGTTTGTGTGTGTGTGTGTGTGTGCACCTAGCTCATGAGGGCTTTTTGTGCCCATATGTGTGCACAGACGTTTATATGCATTGACTTGCTGTTAGTGAGTCAAGTGTTTCATTTTGTCTCTAAAGTGTATGCACACACCTGTAAGTGCCTGAGCATGTAAGTTTCATGTAACAACATGAGATTGTGTGTGTGTGTGTGTGTGTGTGTGTGTGTGTGTGTGTGTGTGTGTGTGTGTGTGTGTGTGTGTGTGTG
>JAOXYM010000009.1:22566089-22616447 GCA_028567055.1 Leptatherina wallacei | reverse complement strand
TTTCTGTCTGTGTGTGTGTGTGTGTGTGTGTGTGTGTGTGTGTGTGTGTGTGTGTGTGTGTGTGTGTGTGTGTGTGTCGGCTGAAGGACTGTGAATTGTTCATTGCGGTTCAGATGACTCCCCATGCTCCTCATTCTGAGCTGGAAACATTAAAACACACAGTACCTGATTCCAGCAGGTCTTTCCCGCCACAGAGAAGTGCTGAGTCCAAACCCAGCCTGAAACCACATATTATGCATTCACCACATATAACGTGTTCCATCACCAGTTTTCCGCAGAAGAGCCCGACCGAGTTGCTCGTGGCTTACATTGCTTCTTGTTTGGGTAAATCTTAACTCAGGAACAAGTTTAAAAAATTCTTCTTTTGCTATCAGACAGAAATAATTTGTCACTTGATATGTATTAAGACTTTGTCCCACAATGACAGCAGTTTCCAGGTGTGTTGGTCATTATTTGGCCCTGGGTTTTTTCAAGCGCCAGTTTAGCCCTGCCAGTGTGAGAATTAAACTGGTCTCCATCCTCTTATTTCTGACACAGTTCTGTTTATCATAAAACTTTATGAGCAATCTCAGGAGAACAGCAGAATGAGAGAGGAATACATTTCTAACTGGAGGAACTGTTCAAGATCCCATTTCCCCTTTCCATTCCTATTTCTCTTCACTTTAAATTTTTTCTCTTCAGCTTTGCCGCATATTCATGAAATTCCCTGTTGTGAAAGAATCTGCATAAAAATTATTTTTTAAATACATAAGCTAATAATGATAGAGTGAACGAGGACTATACTCATTATATTTCTTGATTTGCCAAACAACAAGATTCCTCTCAACATAAAAGGGAAGAAAAACATTATGTCACTGTATACCCAGCTGTTTAAAATGAATGGGACAAAAACGACAGATACTGTTTGTTTTTCTTTCCTCTGAGCTTTAGCTGTAGATTCCATATTTTACCAAATTTCCAACAAGGACAGCCTTTCATTTTCACTGCTTTTCTGTTTTATAGCTTTATATATGTGACACTTCTGAGTGGAAAGCAACAGGAAAGACTGAAGAGGAAGGACATGGCAGGTGTAGCAGTTTGTGAGTCACACTGAAACCTGTAATTACCATCGTGCTACAACTCTTAATAATAACCAGCCTGTGAAGACAACTGAATATGTATCTGTCTAATCTTTCATTAAATCCTGCGGCAACAGTCAGTAAGTTTGATGTTCAATAGTTAAATCTTTCATCTGACACAGGCAAATTATTTGTATTGATTTTTTGCTGTAAGCATCTTTTTTTTTTTGCTATGCTCAAACTTTCCTCTTGCAGTAAACAACACAGAATGAGCAACTGGTGCATAGATCCCTCCACAGTCAACACATTTTGTTGTTAAGATAATTAGGGCAATTAGTGCTTCAAAACCCTCCAATGCGCTCCTCACTCTACTGATTCAGTTGAATAGAAAATTGATTAAAAATGTAATTAGCGTTTCCAACAAGGCCCCAAAGAGGTCTTCATAAGATAGTACAGAGGGATATGAGTGCTAATCTCTTTCACTCTATTGATTCTCACTCAGTATTGAGTGCAATGATGTGGCTCAGGGGCATATTAGCAAAATACTGATGGCTGTTCACCGTGTGAGCATGCTAGAAGTGATTATAACTCAGAGATAACAGCTTGAAGCTTATTTAGTTATAGAGAATTCACAGGAATGAATTTAGTTTAAAATGGTTAAATCTATTCACTTATCACAACTACAGGGATTAAAAACCTTAAAAGTCATTGAACAGATGAAGGTTTCTTTTTTTCTTTCTTCTTCTTTTTTTTTCTGAGGCCAAACTCCCACAGCTGGCTCAGTCTTACATGAAGAGAGTCATGCTGGCTTCCTTACACATTCATCCAATTACCTGGAACTAGTTGCACATTGTGTGCTTTTCCTCTTTATTGCTATCTAAGTCACATTATGGTTTTGTTTAGAGGCCAAGCAGTGCTGACTGCCAAATATACCGTAGATGTAGCATGACCCTGATTGCTGCAGGGAGGTCGAAAAAAAAAAACATGTGCGTATGTAATACAACAGCTGAAAATGTGCAGGTAAATAATATGGTGTCTTATTTTTTCTTTTTCTTTTAATTATTTGATAGTATCCTTTCCTAAAGATTTGGCCCTTTTGGGAGTAGCTATTTGTATACCTGATTGTGGGCATCTATGTTCTCTATAATTTCCAGGTGTTACAGTAGTTTGAGATATAAGATTTTTGACCAAAGACAAGCACCCAGTCAGTGTTTATTGGGTAGTGAATGGCATACCTGCGGAATGAGCTCTGTCTGAGCAAGGAATTGGCCAGCAGGGTGTGCCCCGGGAAAATGTGACTGTGTTTACTCTGCTAATGACTAATGGTGTCAAGGTAACAAGTTGTCCGATTATAGCCCATGATCCTCTTATGATTGTAACCTTTGACTGTGAGAGCATGTGAGAAAGGAAAGACAAGTAGTGACATGATAAACTAACCTACATAGACAAAAACAATTCACATGAAAAGAAAATATTCAATCAGCAGCTTCTTACTATAAACTAAAATCTCATATCTCTGTGTGAAAAATGTGTGAAAATTGTTCAAACTCAATCTTCTGCAGTCATGTCACAAAAAAACATCCTTGATGCTGAAGCTGCAGGTTTTCACATTGGCTGTCTTAGATACAGATGAATTTTAAGCTACTGAAAAACTCCTTCCAATGGATCTGTGTGGGCGTGTTTGTTTAGATGTCCATAAGATGCTAAATATGACCTGAAAAAAATCTAAGGTCGTGTTAATGCCGGTTTGTTTTAGTACATGTGTGTTTTCACTGTTTATCTGGGGCATTCTTGAGGGAAAAAGTGGTGCTGTAGGGGGAAATTCCCATCATGTTCACTCTCTTTTGCTTACTTGTGTGTACTTAAACACCACACAGTACATCTTTCTGTGTAAAGGGACTGATTCCTAAAAGAAAGAGGTAGGACACTGAGCCAGAAAAGTTTCTTGCTGTCGGAAACTTAAGTATGGTGGATGTTTGCTATTGCTTTGAAACACTGATTTAGTTGTGGTGTTCTACCATAAACTTGTGCACTTTTTTCTATGAACTAAGTGTTTTCTACGTCCGTTAACTTTAACGATCCGAGGCCTTACTACGCACTCCGACAGCTTTCCAAACAGCCTCCCTCCTCCGTCTCAGTATCAGTCTCTCTGAGCGGAATCTCTGCAGAACAACATGTCTGTTTGAGCTGCCGTCTGATTGTTCCTAAATCACAATATTTTTGTGACCTTGCAGGGGTGATGGCCTCTGAGTACCTCTGTGTGTTTGTACGAGTCTGTATGTACTCTGATGGACACCCCATGTAATCATGCTTGTGTACTTATGGTATAGACACAAGCTTGAGTTTTTAAAAAAAAAAAGTCAAGGATCAAGGAATCTCAAAGTTCAGTTCCCTTAATTCTTTTGTTGAAACAATGGGGGATCAGCTCTGTTGCTCACCAGGACTGTATTTCTCTTTGACAAACCAGTAAAGAAGCTGGCCAAATTTTCTCTGTGGACCTTCCACAGAAACAGATGAAAACATTCTTCAAATGCTCCAAAAAATGTATTGAAATGAATAATAAAATAACATAAGACAGAAATATTTTTGGATGAAATTTGGTGGTTAATATGTAATGGCTGGTTTAGCCTGCTGTGGGACCAAAACTTGTCATGCTTGTTACCCACCAACTGATTTTCTTGGCGGCTTACATTTTTCTACAGTCTGAATTTAAATCATGCTTTTATGCCACATAAAACATCACCTACTAGGTATCAATCATCCCCATAATCAATGACATGCAAGAGATCTGCCTCAGTCACACTCACTTAAACCCCACTTTACCTTGGTGACTCAATAATGTCTAGTCAGAGGCCAGAAGTAAGAACAATGACACATACAATTAGCGAATAGTGTACAGATTACATCATGATCTTTATTTTGACCAAGATACTTATCATAAGCCTTTGTGGAGCCTCTTTGGCTCTAGTGATAAAGTATTCCCTCATTAGCTGTCTATCTGTGACCCATGACTTCCTAGAAGCATCCTCCTCTATACCACCCCCTCAATTGCACTTCTAATAAATTCCTCCATCGTTATTGTCATGTTGACACAGCAAAGGAAGTTGATATGTGAAATGTCCAAAGCATTCCCAGAATAACCCCATGTGTGATTGTTTTGTAGAGAAAGGCTATTGTGTGTCCATGGGAAGCTTCACAGTCACAGGGTCTCTCAACTAATTCTTTAATGTCACTACCCCCTCTCCAAATGATATGTAATATATTTGTATGTTGTCTAGGGTTGCACTATATATGAAAAATATATTGATATTGTAAGAGCAACATGCACAATATCAATGTTGTACAGACAATTTGATCTGAAATAGGACAGGCACGGTTTAATTAATTAGGGCTGAATTCCATATACAATATCTACTTTATACAACTTTTTTTCTCATGTGCAAGTCATATTGTCATCCCTATAATTAAGAACATGCAATTTGTAATTGCATGTAGCACATTTTCCTAATATTGTGCAGCCCTTGTATTGTAGGAGTACTGGGGGGGTTGTGAATTAAAGCGAACACGTCAATGTGGTTTACTCTTTGGCTAAAAGTTGTTTTCATTTCTGAAAAGCATTTTTAATGGCTTGTTTTGCCATCTGTCAAGTTAGTGAATTTGCTCTACACACATTCATGTACCACTTCCTGCACACTTTAATCTTTGTGTGTAGCTATGAGACAGTGTATTTATTCTGCAGGATGCTTGTTTGTGCTTTCATTCATGCACATGAAGATGGATGCCGTATATGATGATTAATTACAAGTTAATGAGTGTGTGTATTTTCATGTATAAGTCTGCCTTCGGTAGTGGCTGTGGTGGTATGACGATCATGTACGAAAGTGAAGTGATTTGAGTGTTTATGTGTGTATTTGTACAATACCCAAAGCTGCCCTCGAGGAGCTTCCCAAATGGAGAAATTTGGTATCAAGGCCCACATTTTTGTGTTGTGCGAACAAGAAAAGAAAATTAGATACAGTCAAAACAAAAACAGCTGCAACATCTTTAAGGGGAAAACAAAAATGATTAATTTAAGCCAAAAATAATTTGTTTTTCTGTGCAGGTTTTTTGTGACCTCTGTAAGTGAAATGTACATTTAGATTTGTTAAGAATATTGTGTGTGTTGCAGATCTTTTACAAAGTCACCAGAGAGATTTTTCCCGGCGAGGAGCTACTACTTTTCATGAAGGCTGAAGAGTATTCATGTGACACGATGGCTCCTGATATTCATGGTGTGCACCAAACGCACACTTGTCAAAAAAATAATAGCATATACAGCTCACTCAAACACAGAGGATACTGATTTTTCTCCCTTCCACTTTGCAGAGGAGAGGCAGTACCGTTGCGAGGATTGTGACCAGCACTTTGAGTCCCGCAACCAGCTGCTGGACCACCAGAAGCAGCCATGTGGGATGCCCCCCTCTTCCTTCCTTAACCCAGGTTTGACTTACATTCCTAAATAGATGTGCTTGTTTGAAGGCACAGTAAATACTGGGTAGTGAAGAGTGACAAGAAGGATGAGTGGCTGAGGAGTGTGAAACTGAGAAAATGGATTAATGAACTGTGGGAGCATATGTTTACAAACTCGTCCTTATGCAAGCTGAGTGTAAAGATGATTTTATATACAAAAAAGAAGTAGAAACCAGAATAGTGTTGGATTATTGGTTTTCCCATGTGGAACTGAGCTAAAATTACCACAGCTGTACGCTGTGAAGACCACAATCAGTCACTCAATGTTTTAGGTGCAACATTAAGACAAGCAATGTAATGTGAGTGTCCAGTGCCTGCAGCAATGCAAATATGATTTAAGAAAGGAATGGAAGAGGTAGCTGTCAATGCAGAAAGATGCAGACATACAGAAGTGCGTTTTACAGAATATAATGTAGAGACAGACAGGAAATGAATGGAGAAAAAAGGATTTTATATGGAACAATACCTGAACCACGAATGTTGAGGCCATATAATGTGCAAAACAGTATTTTTTAATGTGTGATTTGCTTATGTCCCTTTTTCTGCATACAGGAGGGGACAGTGACCTGAAGGCTCAAGATCCTCAAGACTTGCGGCCGCTCCACATGTCTCATGACCTGCATGAGTGTAAGGAGTGTGACCAAGTCTTCCCCGATGTCCAGAGGTAATAGCAGAGCAGACACATCTAATCAGGTTGATTTATTTTTGAGGTTTTTCCTGGGAATTTCTTTTCATGGATGCATGAAGGGAGTTGGCGGCGACTAACAGCTATGAGATATAAAACCAATCTCTCTATGAACTGATAAGTTTTTCCTTGTTTCTCTTCTGTGCTTCCTGCAGCCTGGAGGCCCACACCCTGTCCCACTCTGAGGAGAGGGAATATAAGTGTGATCAGTGTCCCAAGGCCTTCAACTGGAAATCAAACTTGATCCGACATCAGATGTCGCATGACAGTGGCAAGCACTACGAATGTGAAAACTGCTCAAAGGTAAAGTGATGACTTTTGAAGGGATTGTTTAATAAGTGAGGTTTTTGTTGTTGTTTTTCATTCATGTCCACATGCTTGTTTGATTTACAGATTTGTAGAAGCAGATAGTAACACTGTCCTCTGTGTGTCTGTGTGGTTCCTTCCCCAGCAGGTGTTCACAGACCCCAGTAACCTACAGAGGCACATTCGCTCACAGCACGTTGGGGCACGTGCCCATGCCTGCTCCGACTGTGGTAAGACGTTTGCAACGTCTTCAGGCCTCAAGCAGCATAAGCACATCCACAGCAGTGTCAAACCCTTCATGTGTAAGTCACTAAGACCCTACCTATGTAAGTCTCCTCAGTACATTATAATAATAATAACTACATGCTTTGACTTACATGTATTACAAAAAAGTGATCATTTTGCAGATATATAGCTTAGATTTAGCTATTTGTCACGATCTACAGACTTACACAAGTATTATATTTATGTTTTGTGTTTGGAATTTTTTCTGCATCAACCCCCTCACCCACTGCCAGGATGGTAACACCAGTTGCCCATCACATTGACACAGAGTGATCTGCTGTAGACATTATAGCTAACAGCCCTTTCATTCTCACTTTGTGCTTTGTCACTTAATCTCATACGTTTTGTCTATAAACTCCAACTCCAACAAGACCCTAACATATTTTGACCTTTCACACTTTCACCACTTCACAACGGAGATTTGATCTCCTTCCCCTAAAGCGTTATGATCTTTACCCTTTAACCCTTCTCTCTTTCTCTTTTTTCCCCTTTCACACACATGCAAACTCACACAGATCTATCTACACATTAAATACACACCGTCTTTCTCTTTTCCCAGCAAACACACACACACACGCACACTTATATATGCATAGGCAGGAATGACTGCATCTCCACCGAAGACCTCATATTCCCCACACTCTCCTCTCTGCCTCTGCCGTGTTCACCATTCCTCACAAATAGCAACCACATGTACGGCCCTGTGAATAGTCCATTTGCTGTAATCAGCAGAAAATATGCAGGTTTTAAAACAACTAATGGCTGTGTTAAAAAGAAAAAGGAAAGGCAAAGCAACCTAAAAACATGATGACTGCCTGGGCAAAATCATGTGTGTGTGTGTGTGTGTGTGCAGTATTTGTTTGAGGGACTGCTTTTGAAAGACGTGGTTGTGTTTTGAACAGATGTATGATAAGTGCATGTGATTCTTTTTGTTTGTCAATGCACGCAGTGTGTCAAGGATGTGTGTGTTTTAAAACTTGTCTGTAAGAAGAAAGCACTGAGCTCACCATTACTTGTCCACCATTCTTTTTGTCAGGGATGTGTTTATAAGATTCTGTTTCAGTTTATTAGGAGCTTATGAATACGTGCGTGTTGTAGATCAGCTCCCTCATTCAGTGTGTAATGCCTGTGTGTTGTTAGTCCATAAATGTCAAAATCACATGATTTATTGTAAAGGGATTTTTCTGGTAGTTTGTACAGGCCCTGTGGCCATACTTGTAAAAATACACACACAAAGAAAGATCAATAGAAGCAGCTACAATCTCTGACTTTTGAAAAGGGACGTACAGAACTGCCTACTTCACCAACATTTCTGCTATGAATAAAAAAATGTAAATATATATTTGCATGTACTTTCCAAAATGTATTCACCTGTGTGATAAATGCACAGCTTACAAAGAAGAAAGAACACATCAGAAGAATCAGACTCCTCACACTTTTTTCCAGATGATTTTATAATCCATTTTCTACTGCTGTCTTTGTTTACTCATTAAAAATAGGGTTCTTTATAAGATTACATTCACTCTTGGCTCGAGTTTTTCTAATTAGAGTTTCTCTGGCCTGTTTATTCTGATCTGTTTCCCGAATACGTTTTCTTGCTCTTCCTCTCCATCTCCATGAATTGCCTCCTGTGCACCTTGTGCCTGGAAGGCATCCAAAGTATGCAGAAATTTAATCACGGTTTAAGCCCAACCACTTCCTGATCCTCAGTTTTTGAACTTCTAACAACAATGTGAGCAAAATTAATCATCCAGAGATGTCTCTTATTGCTCTCTTTATTTGAATAATCAAAGTCTTATTGGAACATAAGCTTTAAAAATCTACAAAAAATCCAGTAGTGAGGGAGGGGATAACTACGAGGAACATCTGCCTCATTTGCGACTTTTAACAGATTTAAAAAAGAAAGAAAATGAATGAAAAGATAAAAGATACTAAACTTGGCTTCTATTACTCTTCCGAAATCATTCACTGGTCGTAAATAAGGTTGACAGATTAATAATGACAACAGATAACATCAAACAGTGAGGTTTTGTTTAGGGATCGGGTGTTGTCACTGTACGTCTCTCTGGGCCAGACAGAGTCACAGGGCGGCACACAGGGACAGGCTGTGGGAAGGTCGCTTAGCGCAGGACGACATGGCCTCAGCTTTGGGGACAAGGTGAGGGGGCTGCGGGGTCGACTATAGAGGCCCGGAGGGGGAAGAGGGAAGAGAGGCAGCAGAGGACGTGAGACCTGTCCATGGGAACTGAACTGCAGGATAGGATTCATTCAACTCCACTTCCTTCACAAACTTAAAATAGAGCCATTGTACTGAGAATGTGTGTGTGTGTGTGTATATCTTTATGCCTGCATGCCTATTTGTTTGTGTGTGAGACTGTGTGTTATTCAATTTCTTTGTGCAGTGTGAATATTTTGTGACTGTGCCTGTATGTCCCTATGTGTGTCTGTGTGTGATTGTTTATGGACTCCTTGGGAGCGTCCCTGGGAGGACAATGGTGCTGGAGATGCCTGGGAATCTGGTTTGATGTACAGGTGATGAGTGGCAGCAAGTGACTCATACCATCAACCATATATATTCCTTTACAATGCCAGGATCTGGACACACCTCTCCATTTTCATTTTGCTGGAAAACTATTGTCAGTGTATTGATAAGAACATGAGCCTTATTTCTCATACTGTATATCCTCTTCCCTAGCTTTAGTCAGAATGAAACATGTTAACTAGAGATATCTTGTGATGTAATTTTTCTCTGTAACTGTTTGTGGGTGGGTCAGTGTGTCTATGTGCCTGGGATACTGATTCGTACTACATCTGTCTCCTGTCCCTGCAGGTGAGGTATGCCACAAGTCCTACACCCAGTTCTCTAACCTTTGCCGTCACAAACGTATGCACGCTGACTGCCGCACGCAGATCAAGTGCAAGGACTGCGGGCAAATGTTCAGCACCACCTCATCCCTCAACAAGCATCGGCGCTTCTGTGAAGGAAAGAATCATTTCACAGCAGGGGGATTATTTGCCCAGGGTATGCCACTCCCTGGCACCCCTGGCTTGGACAAATCAGCTCTTGCAATGGGTCATAGCAGCGCTGGACTGGCTGATTATTTTGGGGCCAGTCGCCACCATAGTGGGCTTACCTTTCCTGCCGCCCCAGCATTTCCTTTCAGCTTCCCTGGTCTGTTTCCCTCTGGACTCTATCACCGGCCACCGCTTATTCCTGCCACTGCCTCTCCTGTCAGACAGCCAGCTCATGCACCTGTTGCAGGGCCTGGAGGAGAGTTAAGTAAGAGTCCGCTACTGCCTCCAAGCCCTGGCGCTCTGGAGTCTCGCGAGCTGCTCAAAGCTCTCCGTAAAGATGGCAGTTCACCCAGAAATGAGATAGCTGATTCAGAACTCCACAACCAGGGTTCATCCTCTAACAAGCAGCAAAACAAACAGAGTGACCAGTCTGAAAGCAGTGACTTAGATGATGTCAGCACCCCCAGTGGAAGTGATCTGGAGAGTACATCAGGCTCTGAGCTTGAGAGTGACATGGACAGTGAAAGGGAGAGGGGGGCTGCTCGAGAAAATGGCAAAGGTCCTAAGAGGAAGGTCGGTGAGGGAAGCTCCCAAAGCCCCAGCTTGATGGGCAGCAGTGCTGCTAAAGACTTTCCAGGCCCTTCCCTCATCCCATCCTCACTGGATGAGCACACAGCTGTAACAGGGGCTGTGAATGACTCTATTAAGGCCATTGCCTCTATTGCTGAGAAGTATTTTGGCTCAACTGGGCTAGCTGGCTTACAGGACAAGAAGGTTGGGTCTCTGCCCTACCCCTCTATGTTCCCTCTGCCTTTCTTCCCAGCATTTTCTCCACCAGTTTATCCCTTCCCAGACAGGGACCTCAGACCTGCAGGCCTGAAAGGTGAGCCACAGTCACCAGGAGATGACTGCAAGAAAGCCCAAAGCAAGTCTTCATCTGAGTCACCGTTTGACCTCACTACCAAGAGAAAGGATGAAAAGTTAGCCCCATTTGCTCCCACCAAACCAGAGGTCTCACATCCTGTGGGTCAGGATCAGCCACTGGACCTGAGCCTGGGGTTGAGGGGCCGTGGACGTAATCCAAAAGAAGAAGAGAGCAAGAAGAACCTGGGTTATGAAGAGGAGAAGGGAGTAGTGGAAATTCCAAAGGCAGATACCTCCTTACAACATGCTAGACCCACCCCTTTCTTCATGGACCCCATTTACAGGTATTGTTATAACCAGTGTCTCACTTAGTCTTAACTCAAACTACCAGAGAAGTTTTTACACAATGTGGAAACAGTGCAATATAATTGTGCTGTTTGATATGACTGGACCTGTTTTCACATTGCAAAACCGAATGCATCAAGTGCTATGCTTGCAAGAGGTACTTTGAAGTTACACATTTAATTGTAATTTCTTTTGTAAAACTGAATAGAAGTGTTTCAATATTTTCTGCTGTGCATGCGTTAAGAACTGATAGAAATCTACTATTAGCAGGGTTGAGAAGAGGAGAATGAGCGATCCGTTTGAGACGCTGAAAGACAAGTACATGCGGCCTGCTCCAGGCTTCCTCTTCCATCCACAGGTAAGTTCTGACCATGGCGTTTATGGGAATTGGGGCAGCTTGAGTTATTTATTGTAACCTTGATGTTATTGGATGCTTTTGATGACCCCATTTGTTCAGACAGGAGTAGTCCTTGATCTTATTAATTTGAATTCATGATGACACTGGTACTGTCACTGTTAGCTCCCAATGTTTACAGATGTGACAGCAGAATGGCATTGAAGCGGTCAGTGAATATTATGATTCTTTGAGTAAAGAGCTCTTTTTCACAATGGGTGTCCCATTCTGGTTAAAATGGATTACTGAAGATTAGTATGCAGCCTCTGTCTTATACAAGCTACTGCCTGTTAAGGCCATTGTTGGCTATCTGAAACAGATGTGGCAGAAAGAAAGGGCACATTGTGACATGTCTTCCCATAATGTGTCTTTGATTACAGTATAAAAAATGATATGCTCTTAAAGCAATGATTTCTGCCCCTGGGTTTTCTGTGCCAGTGTTTCCAGTGCAAGGCTTTGAAGAACACTTGTGTGTGTGCATATGCACAACAGTCTTTGTGTGAGTGTGTGTATGTGTCCATGACACGTTGCTTTGACGTTCATTTGTTCAATCTTCCCCTGCGGGTGAGAACGGTCCGTCGGAAAGTGAAAACACCACTTTCTCAGGCATATGATTTTTTTTTCCCCTTCTTTTCAGGCCGTTTCAGGTCTGGTTTTTACAGGCTGTTTCATTTGTCTGATTTATGTCCCCTGTCCAGACTGTTGCATGGGCCCTGCCTGCAGCAGCCACATGGCCATCCCACACGCCTTAATGAGGTGTCCTATCAGTAGAAACACTAACAGAGTGCTTAGGCCATCTTTATGACTTTATGATGTCTGGACACACAAATCATTCCCACAAATACCAGACCAGCATAAGTCCAAGCCAGACCAGGCAAGAGGCCCTTCTGTATACTTTTAAGGGAGTTTGTTTTCGGTCACCTGACTCACTCTTGAGCAATATATCGAAAAAGAGGTTGCAAAGCTAAGGCGACTGGAACTTCTTTTCAAAACTTTTAGTGATTCAGCTTTTTATATCCTGGCAGGAAATTTTACTGCTGGGCAATACGGGTTTAGATTTCATACTGGAATTGTATTTGTGGCCTCCTATAATGAGCTTATTGAACACCAGGAAGTGTTGGAAACTATTAGAGCCTCCTATAATTCCATTGCCATAACTCGGCAGATAGGCACCTCATTGCTCATTTAAAGTTAATTGCACCAAGACCCATCATTCCCCCTTTGTACCCAGATGTGTTGATTCATGCCCCACTCCTTGGTTTTGACTGCTTTCTCTTTTTCCCTTTCTTCAACCCCTCAGTTTCGTTTGCCAGATCAGAGAACTTGGGTAAGTTCCTCTATAACCTACAGCTCTGTCCCTCTACCAAATAAACCCCATCCCATAATTAATGCATGGGCTGCATAACAGTTTGCAGCTGACTTCACTCAGAATTCGCATGGCTTTAGCTTGTCACCATCTAGCACTGATGGGGCTGGTTTCAGGATCATGTTCTTACATGTCAGTATAAGGAAATTTAATTTCCATATTTATTTTTTACTGTACTGGACATCACATTACATTACTTGCAATGAATTGTATTTTGTATTTGTTTATATCTTTACATTTACCCTAATTAACATGAAAGGGTTTAAGTGGGAATTTCCAGTTGAGCTACACCCTTGCCTCATAACAGCTCTGAATATATGTTTGCTTATTTAGAAAATGAAGTAGGGCTTTTTGAAATGGGCACTGGGTGAGATGGAGGGGAATGGAAGGTGGTGTTTATTGGGAGGTGGGGGGCTGCTTTACATCAGGGAAAGGGTAGCAGTCTCTTTGGGACTCTGGCAGGGGGAGCGGGAGGTTAGGCCCTCCCTCCAAACATCTGGTTCCCGATAAAGATCAGCAATTGAGAATGCATCTCGCTAATTAAGGCCCTAACAGCATCACTGACATCAGAAGATAGCCAATCAACTGCTGGTCCCAGAGCGACGCTACAGCAACAAGCGCGTTTACAGATGCATTCACACCGCCCGCAGGGAAGGACAGGGGGTTTTAGTTGGTATGCATGTGTGTGTGTATGTGTTTGAATGTACATGTGTGAGAGTGAATCGGGGGCGAGTATGTAGTCTATAAAATCGTTAAAAATTGCTTTTAGATTAGAATGTGGAGGCATTTATTTTCTAGTCCTTTAAGTCTTACACTTCAGACACCCCTTTGTCAAACAGTGGCCTAATGAACCTGACTCACCATCCATAAAACAGTTAAAAGGCTGAAAATTTTTTTTTAAGTAGGATCTCTAGCAGACTGATGTTTACTACTCTATTGGAGAAGATGTGTGAATCATTAACTGCATGACTGCAAACAAAGCCTTTGACTCATAAAGAAAAAAACTCAGTCATTTTCAGTAGCCTTAGTAAAATTTAGGCAAACAAAAAATGCATGCTAATTGTACTACTCATTCATTAAACAATTAGTTAACATATTTAATGTCAGTATTTGCTTCATATCACACTCAAAGTTAAATTACTTCAGGAAGACATCATTGTTCTACTATTCTAACAAGAACCTAATTTACTAAGACAGTTTCTCTATTCCACCACATATATTTCTATAACAAGAGATAAGCCTTTCACTTAATAAGGTTCAGCTCTTAATAGGAGCAAGAGCAGGCTGAGCTCAGATCAGACTTCTCCAGTAGATGGAGCCAAGATTGAGTAGTGTTCAGTTCTAGAAATGTCTTATCGTACAGGCTCGATACTGTTGACAGTTTTAGGGCCACTAATGTTCTTAAGAATTATGGATTCTCATTGAGCAAGGCAGACAAACTGAGCATTCACTCTAGTGTCTCAAAAGAGACCAATGAAATACAAAGTGCACATTCAAAAGAAATATGAAAGCGTTTCACCTCCCTCTTCATCACAACCCCCTTGTCTATCTTTCTTTTTCTCACTCCCTTGCTTTCTCTTGTTCCCTCTGTGTCGCGCTTTGATTCATGGTGTGTAACGCTGGCATATTCATAATCAAACAGACCTGACACTCCACATCCTCCCTCAGTGGGAACGTCGACGGCTGCGGCAGGAACTTTACACTCGGCCGTCACTCCTAATCAGCCGCTCCCAACACTGGACTCCACCACCATCCATCAGCCATCCGTCCCACTCTCCAGACCCTGTTTGCTCTTTCTTTCTTTCTGTCTTGTTTGCATGCTCTTTTCTCTGTATCTCTCTTTCTTTTTCACTTTTTTCTTTCCTCTTTTTTTCACTTTTTTCCGCCCTCCCTGTCATCTAGTCCTTCATCGTACTCTTCTCCAATTCTCCTCCTCTGTTTCTTTTCCCCCGGTCCGCTCGATCTTGGCTTGAAGCCTGAGAGTGACAGGGGGTGAAAGCAGGAGATGGAATGTCAGAGTCGGAGCAGGGCTCTGGTGGAGGACCCGAATCACCATTGATTTGTTGCCTTATTGAAATAAGAAGAAGAAGCAGGCTGAAAATTCAATACACGCAAAATAATGCAAATTTGTGTGGCCCCTTTAAAAAAGAAAGAGAAAAAAAACTCCTGTGCGTCTGTGTGTGTGTGTGAGATGGTCTGTCAGGCCCTGCGGCCTACCGATACCCCCTCCTCCTCCCTCTAGTCCTCCCTTCACTCCCCTTCCAGACCCCGCTCCTCCCCCATCCCGCCCCTCTCAGCACAGCGATATCATTATTACCCGTGTCTGGCCCTTGATCAGTAATGTCAACATCTTTCATATTGACGAATGTGCTGTCTGCCCGCATTGTGCACAGAATGGTTTACAGCCCAGCAGTGGACATGAATCACTCCACTGCCACACACATGTACAAACACACACACAGGCACACGGACACGTATCTGACAACACACAGATACACACTGAGTCCGTATAATCACACTCACATAAAGCACACATGGCTGCAAGCACACACATTGTGGACACACATGCACTCTTGCACATAAAAATGCATTACAAATACATTCTTCTCTCTCACACACATACATATATTTTCCCTCTTACACACACTAAAGGCAGTTAATCAACTTCGACCACCAGGTTGCTCATAGTATCTTGTTCATATACACACACACACACACACACACACACACACACACACAAATGCACATATCTCCTCAGAGAGTATCTGATGAAAGTAAATGTTCAGTTTCATTAGTAGATTGGCTGCAGGCTTTAATTCTATGTGCGTGCATTTGTGTGTGTCTTTGTGTGCGTGTATTTATTGCATGCATACTGTTTTTGCTAGAGAATAAAAACTGGTTGAATTTGCTACTCAGAGTTGCACAATTGCTTTTCACTGATCGTGAATGGGAGATAACCAATCTTTTTTGTGTGTTATAAAAATGTTTCAGTCGCTGTCACGTGCACATGTACCCTGTTTAATGTATGAATTATTGATGAGTCTCATGAAAAAATAATTATTTTAACCTTGTAATTTACAAGATGCATAAATGAAATTAAATACTTAAAAAAAATGTATAAAATGTTTTAATTTTGGCTTTGTAAGTCAGAAACCTTTCACAGTTAAATCGATAACTTATTGGGTTTGATGAAGTCCAATGAAGCTAATTTAGAAAAGATTGTATGATTTATTTTCATGCAGATATATTGAATTAACTTTAATATTTAATATTGCAAAAAAATAAAAGTTTTTAAAGTATCATAAAGTGTGAAAAATGTAACCCCTTCACCCATCCTTCCCATGTCTTGTCTCCACAGATGACAGCTATCGAGAACATGGCAGAGAAGCTGGAAACGTTCGGCTCCTTAAAGCCAGAGTCCAGTGAGCTGCTGCGTTCTGTTCCCTCCATGTTTGACTTCAGAGCCCCACCTTCTGCACTTCCAGAGACGCTGCTGCGCAAGGGGAAGGAGCGCTACACGTGCAGGTAACGGCAGCAACCAGTTTTGGCATGTGCAGTTTAATCTGCAACTTTCATATGGGCTGTAAACGAACATTCCTCTTTGGCAAATAGTTTTAAGATTCAGTATTTGCAATTTGGAACACTAAAGTAAACCGATTAATTATTCTTATTTCATTCTTTTTTTCTATAGATATTGTGGAAAAATATTTCCTCGCTCTGCCAACCTGACTCGCCACCTCAGGACTCATACGGGAGAGCAACCATACAGGTGACACTATAAATTGAGTCTTTAATAATTGCATGCGTTTATGTGCGTGTGTGTGCATGTACTATATGTTGTGGGTGTTCAGTGGTTGGTTTGTTTTGCAAAGCTGTTGTAAGATTGAAACTTTCCAACAGAAACATATTGGCTGTGTATCAAGCGCCTCCATCTCCTGCTAGCATCCCTTCATCTATCCTCCTCACTTTCCTAACACTTTCCTTAAATATTTCAGGCCTCTATTGTCTAGTCAGGAGTCAGATTTGGACAAAAGCACATTAACTCGCTCACTGAGTGTTGATTTCGCTCCTCAAAAAGCAAGCAAAAGCAGCAAACACACGTTCACATGGCAAGTGAAGACAGACACAGCTCATTTGTTAACAGCATGTGGAAGTTTTCCCAGGGATTACTGGTCTATAGTTAGAGCAGAGTTTATGTGTTTTTTTATGTCATAAGCCTGGAATAATTATCCTACTGCAAAATAATTTGCCTGATGAAAAATGGTGTCTGTTTAATGGGTGAGAGGAGGGTTTTTGGAGGGCTGAGCAAAGAGGAAGGGAGGAAGTTTGGTGAAATTTGGGGGTGATGAGGAGCAAGGGCAGTCGTCCAGACGTGGCAGCTGCAGTGATTTCTCTAGCAGCTATGAGGTCAGCCTCAAAGCGATCTACAAGCATTTGGCTTCAAAAGAGGCTTTCTTGCCATCTAAAAGAAAGGTTATCTCAGGGTTTTCTTTTGTTTGTTTTTAACAGGACTCCTGGTCATAACACTAATCGTAGCTATTTCATTTTTCATTTGGGAAACTCTACCACACATCGCCATTGCAGATTTTCCAGGTTCTTTATATAGAAAGAGGCGGCAGTAACTAATTAATTGTGCACATTTATTACATTTGGATAATGAATGGCTGGCTTCTCAGCTTTCTAGTTACTAAGGTAGAGGAATGTTGGCCCAAACATCGGAGGAGGCCTGTTGACCACAGGGGAGAGAGAAAGACAGATGCAGGCCTCGACTGCCCCAGCCTGATAGCCTGCACTCTACACGCTGGCATGCCATTAAAGATCACCGCTGTTTATTGTAATTTTTTTGTAGAGATAACCGGGGGGTTCCTGAGGGACAGCCAATCGAGCGAGCTAATTCCACCAGAAGAAAAGATGTAATCTTCTTGTATAATTTTGCATGAAGAAACTTGGCAAGAGCCCCTAATTTTGCAGGGCTTGAACCAAATCTATTGCGTGCTTATTTTGTGAGAGAAGAATGCAATTTTATTGTGCTGGCTGGAGATAAGAGGCAGAGCTGTTTCACCTTAAACACGCTCCTCCATCATGTCTGGGACTGCAGGACTGCTGGGACTATCTTATGAGTGTGTGTATGTGTGTCCTGTATTATGTATCACATTATGTTTCCAACAGAACAATCCTCAGGTTCAGACTCATTGTGTAGTATAGTTGTTTTTGATACTAGCAGTTTGTGTAGTGCTGTTATATGTCATGATAATTCAACAGTTTCAGTGAACGGCCTCTACTTCTGCTGCAGGTGCAAATACTGTGACCGCTCCTTCAGCATCTCTTCCAACCTGCAGCGTCACATTCGAAACATTCACAACAAGGAGAAGCCCTTCAAGTGCCACCTGTGCGACCGCTGCTTTGGTCAGCAGACCAACCTGGACCGACACCTCAAAAAGCACGAGAACGGCAACCTGTCAGGTGAGCAACAAGTCATGTAGATTATCAATGGCAAAGTTTTTTCAGCTGTTTGAATCACTTTTCCGTTTTCCCATATTTAAGCAGAGAAAATGAGAGCTGGTTTGCTGACTGGTGAGATTCATAAATCCCTCTGCGGAGTCATATAAAACATAACTTACTCATGATTGGAGACAATCTTCGAGGCTGAGAAATTAAATTATATAAATCTGCCATCCACCTCTGCAATGGCACTGATTTTTTAATTTTTTATTTTTTTTGGATTGAGCTGCTTTCATCAGCAGCACAACTCACAGGGTTGATAGGTTGCATCACTCTGGATGAATCAGCAGAACAAGTGGCAACACCTGGCCGGAAGCCGACGGCAGCGGGTCTGCGAGAAAGCCGCCACTTAATCAGAGACGATGTGCAATCTATCAAATACAAAATCAATTATCAGCAAAGCTTTCACTTGTTAGTCTCAGACAATATATTACCCGACACACAAATAAACTGAACATTTTGAGGCTGAAATGTTACTGATCTATAATAGTATAAATCGTGATGCACAATTCAGTTAGTAATTTTAGAGTAAATCATAATATTTTAATGCAACATTTGTTTGAGTATTAAGCAAGTAAACACATTTTTTCCCCTTCTGCAGGAACTGCAATGTCATCTCCACAGTCTGAACTGGACAGCAGCAGTGCCATATTGGATGACAAAGAGGACTCGTATTTTAATGAAATAAGAAATTTCATCAGCAGCACAGGCCAGAGCCAGACATCACCGGACCCCTCTGAGGAAGGGTGAGCACAGTTCATGTTTTTCCTGTTAAGATCTGTATCCATATTTTAATTACAACTATTATCATTAAATATAATTTTTTCTCATCCATCTAAGCCTCTTCAAAAAGTAGAGCTACACATAGTTGTTGGAGGTTTGTTACTTGAGAGGCTTCAGTAAACCTAATGACCGGTCAAGTGTTATCAGCCCATTTAAGCATTTTCAAACCACCCAGCCAGCCTCTATTAACAATCTCTTCATGAACAGGGTCTGTAGTAGAGAGCAATCATCGGTGATGACATAATCACAGGTTTTGGAAATGTTGAAGGGCTCTTTGTATCAGTTGCCTTTTGGCCACATGGAGGAAACGATATCTGTGTGCATGCAACGTTGTCTGAGCATTATGCAAATAAATTCTTGTAGCTGTGATCAGATCAGATAGCAGTAGGGAGGGCTGCTCAGGTCTCTTAGTTTGTTTTCACATGCCTCATGTTGGTGTGATCACAGGGCAGATTGTAAGGCCAAAGAGAGATTTTGCAGATTGTGCAAAGGGCCTGTGAGAGCAGGACCGGGCAGTAGAGCGATGAGAAAGGAGCAGGAGGTGGGAAGGAAGGGGAAGGGGTGCAGCATTTAGTCCTCCACATCTGGAACCAACATGTCTGCCTACAGGAAGAGGGTAGAGGGGGTGGGGTCAAAGGGTCAGACTGTGTTTCCTTTCAAAGTGCAGCGCTCCTGACTGCTTCTGATAGATACTTTATCCTCAGCAAATTACCACGTTTGAAAGCATAATTAGCGAATCTGTTTTCTTAATCACAGAGTTCTCGCTCTCTCTTTTAGAGCTAGTTCCTCCTCGCAGTCATGTAAGTTTGAGGC
Source organism: Leptatherina wallacei (assembly GCA_028567055.1). Taxonomy (NCBI): domain Eukaryota; kingdom Metazoa; phylum Chordata; class Actinopteri; order Atheriniformes; family Atherinidae; genus Leptatherina; species Leptatherina wallacei. The sequence continues at coordinate 22,596,522 of JAOXYM010000009.1, read as the reverse complement.
AGCACGATTACCGCCTTGTCGACTCCACATTCTAGCGGGAGTTATATTGAAAGTACATTATCAGCTGCTGATAAACCATGCAAATTCATTATGCTAAAATATATATGCCCTATAAATTCAGCCCAGGTATCCTCTTTTTTCTACATAATGAGATGTTGCTCTTGATGTGTTTTGTTTTCCTTCCATCCACTTCTTCCTTTTCAGTTTTCAGTCCCCATCTCCAAATCCTTTGTGCAAGAAAAGGCATTTTTGCGAGCTGACGAAAGATGTCCCAGAGTGTAATTAGTGAATCAGTCTTAATGTGGTTCCAGATGATTTACCAAATGGTGGTTTCCTGTGGCGCTGAGACAGAAGGACAGATTAGGACTCAGGCAGTTTGGATAGCTGGCCCTCGCTCCCTCCACAGGGATAGAGGAATGGGCTGGTTGGCAGCAATCTCATAACTCTCCCACCAAATGGGGCTGTCAGCTAAATATTTTGCCTATTAGATGAATACGAGATAGTAGGGAAAATAAACAAGGAGAGAGGCAGAGCACTCCATTTAAGTGCTGCAATGATCAACCCAGTGCTGCTGTGCCCAAAGGGGCCCCAAAGCCTTGATGACAAACGAGATTCCTGCTCTGCTCAATCGCAGCTGGGATGTTCTCCCTCAAATCCACCACTTCATGTTTTGTTTATCCTATTCCTTGCATAGCTTTTGTATAGATTTGTTTGAAATACTTACAAGAAACAACTTGCACAGACATGCACAGTTGCAGTTTACTGGGTAGATATAATCTACATGATTTTAATAATGTAATTGGCACCATTAAGATATGTTGATCTAATGAGTGATTCTGGTCTGCAGATTAAATGGTGGTCCATTTGAAGAGGGGAAACCACTGCTGGCCAGCCATGGGTCACGTGACTTGGAAGACGAGGAAGTGGAAGATCTCGGTGCTGATGAGGACGAAGCAGAGGAGCCTAGCAGCAGCCCTGAGAAAAGAGATGCCAAGGAGTTTCCTAGCAGCCTCAGTGATGACATCATGCAAAGCGAAATGGACTTTAGTGAGCCAAACGAATTGAAAACGTCTTGTAATACTTCTCCAAGAAGGTAAATGTCTTATGAATGCATGCAAACATGAAGTTGTCGAGTCAAAACACCTTGAAAGTGTCCCATCTGAATGTTTTGCATAACTTCCAGGTATAAAGATGAGGAGGAACAGAGCAGCTACTCAGCCTTGGAGCATATCCGTCATTTTTCTGACATGCGCAAGTTGGAGGAAAGTGAGCTGAGTGACAGAGATGGAGATGAGGACGATGGATCATTTGGCTCTCCCTCTTTGAGTGAGGCAGTCAAACAGCCACTCTTTAGGAAATCCAAGTCCCAGGTAAAAAATATATTATCAGTAGTACACACATTTACCTACTTAGTTTACATTTATTTGAACATTTAAGCATGCCAGTTAAGTCTAATCCATCTCCTGCTCCCTTAGGCATATGCCATGATGCTGTCTCTGGCTGAAAAGGACTCTCTTCACTCAACTACCCACACCCCGGCCACCATGTGGCACAGTCTGGCACGGGCTGCTGCTGAATCCAGTGCCATTCAATCCCTCAGCCATGTATGATGACACCCTAACAAGTCCACATTTTCACCTTGCTACCCTTGACCTACCTATGGCACTGGGAGTCCATCATGGGGGCTATCAGCAGGGGCCCCTGATCATTCACAGAGTGACTGCTGAGCAGAACCACGGCCCATCTGACTGCCTTACACACAAAGCAGGGGTCACTGTCCACATAGAGCTCAGCCCACCCAAGCAAACAAAACCTCTGAAAAAAATGGAAAATTAAGATAGGTTTGTCATATGAAACCCAACAAGGATTGAAATGAATAATGCTAAAGTAATAATAGCTGTATTTATTCTTCTGATTTTCTATGTTTTGCACAGCAAAGGCAGCTGATAGATAAGGAAGATGGGTGTGCTGATGTGTCATTGCTCAAGTAAATTTAATGCCCAGCACATACTGTATAAGACAAGGAGAACTTTTCACTTTGAGTTTGGTTGTGTCTCTAAGACAGCTGGTTTCAGCCTAGCATGTTTCACTGTGTGTAAAGCATAAAAGCCAGAACAAGAATTCCCTTTAACCTCCGGAGATCTGCAGATGTTCCTCATAAATACATGTACTTGATGATAAACATGAACGGTGGGGTGAGTAACCCGCTCCATGTAAGGACAGCACTAGCAGCGCTTTAGTATCACTGAAGTCATTTAAGAACAAATTGAAATTGTTAAACTGAAATCAGGCCAGTTTCCCATGTGTGTTTTCATAGCTACGTGTGTCTGCACAATCATAGCACTGTACACAAGTGTCAAACAAGTGTTCTCCACTGCACTCCATCCTACCCACCTGCGCGATCTGTGAAAGGATATAAATAGATTGTCTTTTTAGTGGAAGAGAAGAAAACAATGTTTTTGTTTTGTTTTTATTTACTGAATTAATTAGTCAGTGCTGAAGTTACCTGTTGTTCTGTAAAAGGCATATGTCTTTTTCAAAAACCCTTGAATTCATCCTAGTCAACCAACAATACCACTAAATACCCCAAATGCTAGTAGTTAGCTACTCCATGCTTGTGTGTCTTTCATTTTTAGACAATCATTTGTTTTCTTTCTCTTGTTTTTGTTGGTGTTGTTGTTGTTATTTGCTGTTGTATTTTGAGAATTGTATTTATTTCTTGGCAAACTGTAGTTTGTTTACTGAATAGCACTGCTCCTAGCCCAGGTGAAGGGGAGATTCCTAACCGGGCCTATCCCAGAGTTCAATGGGGTTTGTAGATTACATTTGAGTGCCAGATAGTATTAAACGTACAATTTACACCTTATTCTACTAATGAAACCGGTCGATGAATAGATATTCTTTAGGGGTTTTTTTCTATGACAATTTAATGATTCAATTGTACAAATGAAAAACGTTATAAAGAATGAATAATGCTAAAAATAAAAATGAAAAAAAAAAAAAAAACAGGTATCATTTCTTCATAAGCGCATGATTGGTCTGGTAAGATCTGTATCTGATATTTTCTACGGTTGTCTGCAAGCTTGTGTGATGTTCGGTTCATGTTAATCCCTTGTGCCAAACTTATGATAAATAACAGATTACTTTCATTTATTCTCCCGTTTTGAGGGACCAGATTTCCTGTTTGTTTTTGTCGTTGTTTTGTTTATAATCGATTTTAAAAAGTAATCAGCAAGTTGAGGTACTTTGTTTTAATGCTTTCTACAATGTAACTGTTATGCATTTCAATTCAATACTGTGGGAGGAACAACTAAGAAAATAAAGGATTACAATGTGGATTGACATGTTTTCTGTCTTCTTTTTATTTGTCCCCAAATGTGATGCTCACTCTTTGTCCTCCACCTCCCTCACACCTCCCCACTCCATATTGTGCTTCTGGCTGCCCATCATTTTGGTCCAAATTGAAATTTGTACCAAGAGATGTGTATCAGAACACCACCTGGCGCTGTCTTCTGGCGCTCCCATGGCCTCCAAGAGCGAGGGAGAGCCTGAACTCTGGTCTTCTTTTCTCTCCTCGAGGCCTTGGCTCACATAGAGAGAGGGAAGCAGAGAAAAGGCTGGAGAGGGCTTGAATGTGGTAATGGGAGCGGAGGCAGGAATGTGTCCTCTTTATTTGTGTCCGTTTGTGGGGCATGATTGATGAGGTGGGTAGATGTGATGACCTGGCTCATCGCTCAAACACTCAATAAGAGTCCCATCCTGCAGCAGGCCTCCCCATCCGGCACCCCCCTCTGTCACTGCTGCCAGCCAACGTGGGCGGATATTATGGCTGGGAGTGTTGGAGGTTCAGCAACTCCATTGTCCAGCGGGTAGCTCAAATGGGGGGTTGAAGAAATTGGGCATGACAGTGAAGATGGCCGGCGCTGACGCTCCACATTTACAGTGCTATTGGCACTCTAATGGATGGGTTGTTTTCTTAAGGCCTGTCGTCAGCCTTCACGGCTCCATGGGGCGTCCAGCTTTGATGAGGTCACCGAGGGTCAGGCAATGTTGATGAGGTCGGCATGGGTCGTCCAGCTTTGATGAGGTCAGCTGCATTGATGGTGGATATGGTGCAAGCCATGGTCATAATAAAGTGACGAAATCGTTTCTGAGCATGGGTTTTACTACCTGTACTGTTGTAGACTAATTCATATTCATATTAACATGCAGTCACAACAGCATTACTTTTTTATATGTGCGCAAACTTCTTCCTCCACTCTAGAGCCCACTCTGTGGCTGTTTTCGTTAGTTAACTATTTCAAGTGAAGAGGCTGACAGTATGATAACTGAAATGGAAGTTGCAGTGTTTGTATTTTATTTCTGTTGCTATGAATTTGTTATATATGCTTCTTTAAAAAAAAAAAAAAAAGGTAGGGCGTCAGTGACTCATTAACATGATGCTGTTATTTACTTTTTGACTTGCATGAGATTTAAATCTGACTTTGCTGATAAGGATTAGGACACGTATTCTATTCTAAAACTCTTCCAGGTGTCTGTCATCAACAGACAGTTTTGCTGTTTTTGGCAGATTCGTGGAGGCCAAACTGATTGAATCTAAGGATGTCTTCAGCCATTTGGTGGAACATATTTGGAGTCACTAGATCTTGTTGAAAAGCAAAGAATTGAAGTAAAACTGAGCAATCGCTACAATTTTTGTTTCTGAGCTGACTGGTTACATAAAGTGAATTACACAATTCTAACTTGTTAGTCTTATGAGATAAGTGAGAAAGAGGCAAACTAGTTAAGCTATAGTCCATGAAACCAAAACAATGACCCAAAAGACCCTTTTAGACCCTTTGTAGAGCTGAGGGGAACTGCCGACTCGTGTGTAAATTTTCTGTGGTTTTGTACAAGTCACTTTCCATTGCTTATAGCCATTTGATCTTTCATTATTTTGGGAGTTAAAAGCAGCTATGTATATCCCCTTTTCATCACACTGAAATAATTTTTGCTACCAAAATGCAATAAGATATCAAAATTTTAAAAAGAAAGAAAAAAATGTGTTTAGGCTGTTTTATTTAGATCTACTTGTACTAAAAAATACTTGGAACAATCAAGAGATGTATCTAATCAGCTTACATTTCTGGGGGGAAAAACAGCGCATCTTTCTGTAGGTGGAATAGAGACATCACTTTGACAAAGTTTAAATTAAGAGGATTTGTTTCTTTTCATTAGAGAAATAACTTTGTGGAAGCATTTTGCCACTCGTCTCTTTGTTGCCTTGCTCCCACTTCAGTTCCAATTGCCCATGTCATTACATCACCTGCTTAAAAAAATCCTCTAGACATAAGTCTCAAGGCATTTGGGACTTTAAAGAATAACAAAACACTAGACAGAAGAATTGTATGTGTTTGTGGTAAGTGTTGGTGAAAGGCTGAGTTTGCCAGCTTAGCATTCATTGTTGCACAAGTTTGATCAGAGTTGATTAGCACATGCCAATGTCACCCATGTATCCTCTCACACTTAATCAACACGTTGGGACGAGTTACTGCCGTCATTAACCCTCAGCTTCTCATAAAGGGCTCAGTGTGTTGCTTAGTGGGGCTGGCAGGGCCCTGGATGAGTGTGTGTGCATAAGTGTGTGTTTAAACAGCTAAGGAAGTCAGACAGTCAAGTACACATTAGTCAGTCCAATGTACTTTAGTTAAATGTGAAAAGTGTGTGCTTGTGTATGTGTGTGTCAAAGGGGCTGGATCCCCAAGCTGCCATGTCCCCCCAAGTGGGTGTATGTGGTATGGTGGGCACTCTGTGGGCAGCGCTTCGTGGAGCTTGGAGCCACTCAGCTAATGGGGCAGCTGGCACAGCCTCAGAATCCATCAGGCCTCATTACAGCTCCTGTTGAGCCACCCTCCTCTTTTTTCCTCCCCTTCTTCTTTCTCTCCTTACCCCAGCCTTTCCTTCCTTTTCTTTGCCACCCATCCTCACGGCCAGCACTGTGTGGCATGTAACTGCCCCTCTCTGGTTGCTGGAACATACATCACACCCCTGGAGAGGGACGCCATCACAGCTGGCAGCTCTCACACTGATTGACTTGGCATCCATGCTGACTCAGACACCAGGGGAAACATTTGGGAGGAGGGGAGGCATGAAAGGGTGAGGGTGTGTATCCTTTAAGGAGGGATGGAGGGTTAAAGGAGGTTGGTATGGAGAGGTACTTACTAACAGCTGGCAGAAGTGGGAGGTGTATCTGTAAGTGTTTGGGTGGGGGAACTCCACAAATCACTACAATGAGTTTTTGTTGTGTTTACAATAATAGCAGCAGGCCAATCAGATGAAACTCCTCATGTCTTCCCCTCTTTTCTTCTTCTCTGCTTATCTCGCTATTTATTTCTGCACCCCTGTCCTCTCCCTCTTAGAGAGCAGCAGAGTTTAAGGTTGTGGTTTAGTTCCACTGTTTGTTTTTCTCCCTAGAAGCTACGGGTCATTAATGTTATTGATGGACACTCGGTACAGTTCCACAGAACAGACTAAGACAGAGCAAAGCAGCAGTGCACATGGTTTTAATATGACAAGTCTAATCAGGACAGGCGTGGTGGCAAAACCCCTTTGAGCCTCTTTCTTTGCTCATTGATTAGATTAGAAAATAACTCATCAGGTCATCAGCACTGTGTTTGAAGAACTGAGTGCACAGATTGAGGTTTTAATACTTGGACAGAAAAATGTTTACATCAGTGAAACACGTTGATTCTTAATTTCCATATATAACATGATCAATTCATTCATGAACACTCACTTGAGTTCTGTTCACTATTTTCTGCACAGGGCTCCACCTAGTGGTTGAAAAAGTAACAGCAGTTCCATGTTCAGGTTCGATTTGATCACCAATAAGTTCAATTTAACCTCGAAAAGTTATCTTTTACTAGAGCAAGAAGGAATGTATATATATATATATATATATATATATATATATATATATATATATATATATATATATATATATATATATTTATACACTGTTATTTTTTTTTACAAAATGAAACAAGTTCAACACATTTAAACCAAAGACTCTTAAACAGCACACAGATTCAGCGTGTGGGAGAATTTCTTGATATGCATCTTTTTGCAGCCCTAATGTTTAACATGTATTTCTTCAGTCAACAAACACATAAATGGTGCAAGACGTGTTGAAATGATTCCCCCTCCCCTCGTTCTGTTATCTGAGCAGACAGCTTTGTCAGCGCAAGTTCAAAACACTCCGGCCTTCAGGGAGATCGGGTTCAACGCAGAGGGGCAGAAATTATCTCTGGGACATGAAGCAATGTCAGTAAAGTGATAGAATCTCTTTTGCAAAGAGTGGCGTATGCTTAATTACAGTGAGAAAGTACCCATGATGCGATCTTACCTTTTACGGGCTATTTCATTGCCTGTTTCCTGCATCCCTCTCTTTCTCTCACTCCTGATAAGCAAGCTTGCATTTAACAGTGTTTTTATTTTTCCTCTCCAAAAGCCTTTTGGACACACAAAGGACACTTTTATTCATTCACTTGCAATCGAACAAATGTGGTTTTTGCAAATTCTGACATCATTAAGTAAACAAAATTATGTCTGAATTAGCTCCAAGGAAAGAAAAAAAAAGGACCCAAGACAAACTCTGTGCAGTATTACCACTACAAGTAAGACACTATAAGATTTGATATCCATATCTATGGATCTTATCATTCAGATACATTTGGGTGTACCAACTCTTCATTTGTATCAAGTGTGGGGGGCTGATACAGCAGTGCAGTGGCCACCCAGAGCTCAGTGGATGGATGGCCTCTCTGGGCCTGTTTGACTGGAAACAGGTGTGTGTCATCTGAGAGATGAAGGCCTGGCCGATAAACATTATTGGAGAACATCTGCTGCTTGTCACAACACGGGGCAAGCTGCAGCACTCCGCCATCCATCAGCCTCACCGGAGAGTGGATGTGTGTGTGTAGGTGGGTGGGGGCTCCATCCCTCACTGGTGAGCCTGTTCACCCATCACTCACCCCAGGGATGCTGGATATAGGGTGCATGCTTGGTCCAGGCACCTGCCTGCTTCTGCCGGACCACGGCCACCTTTGACCAATAGAAGGAAAAATGCTCCAATGATCTTGAAAAATGCCTCGAGGAGAGTGCACTTGCTCCCTGATGCTCACATTACTCACAAACATACACACACTTTACAGTACCATAGTTCAGGTGCACCGCTGTACAACATTTTAGACAACTATCAAGGAGGCAAGCACCGACCTTAATGCTCCAACTTCCCCTGGCTGATAAAATATGTCTGATAGTAGCCTTCTACAAATATATACACTGTATCCACACAAACTGTGCCCCTTAATTCTCTATGACAACTCAAACCTACCTGCTTCCTTTGGACATCTATAGCTTGCTCCCTCCCACCCCAATCAGGGATCACAGAAATCAATATAAAATGCAATGTTGAACACAAAGCAAACAGTAGAAATCAGTGGATAAAATTGAGGCGTCCATGTGTCTGCTTTTACTCTTTTTTGTGGGTTTTTGGCTCTATTTTTCTCTGAAAAAAACTAAAACATAGATGAAAAATTAACATACAAATAACTGAAATTCATTATTTTTATACAATGTAGCACCACCAGAAAAACAAGCCTGGGCACCCCTGGTGAAACTTTGTGTTACTGTGAATTATTCGAGATTAAATACTCTTCAAAAGCATCACATTAAATAACATTAATGATTGAACAATTTTTCTTAGAATCTTGAAATGACTATATTACTTCTGTTTAGTACAGTTGTAGACTGGAAGACAAAAAATGAAGCACCATGAAAATATTTGAGCTCACAGATCCCTTTGACCTTCTCACACATGAATTAGCTTCTCAGGTGCATCTCTCATTCAGATAATCATTATAAAAAACAACACACAATTACAGGCTTCATAAACACACTGACCCCTGAAACATTGCCTAAACAATAAATGATGGTAGCAAAGCAGGAGAAGTAATGTTGGCCCTGAGGTGCAAAACACAACAACATTAACAAAAAAACAGGATACTTCTCTTAAACCTTATAAACACACATCAAAATCAATTATGGACGACTGCATGAGGGACAACTGTAGGTTTTGTGATGACCCCAACTGTCATAAATGTCAGAAAAAATAGTATTGACTTCAAGTCGTATGAAACCTGAATAAAAAGAGCAGTAAATGTTAAACAGTCCCAGAAATTAAGAGATCAAGAACACTTGCAGAAAAAAATTGGCAAAATCTTGCCCAAACATGAATTGGAAGAATGTCATACCTTCCAGACGGGAGCATTACTAAATATTAACTAGAAATGATGCCCCTACATTTGCTTCTGACACTTTTTCTTTATTGTTATTTATATGCAAACAAGATGAAAAATGTTATTTTGCTTTAGATATTTAGAATATGTTGTCTTTAACTTTACATTCAGAAGTCAGTTTTTTATCAAACTCTCCTAACTATTCTCAATAACACAAATTTAACCAGAGGTGCCCAAACTTTTGCATGTCACTACATGTCTGGCATTGACCTGAGATACAATAGAAATAGAGATCTGGAAGGTAAAAAAGCCATTGTGATACAGAACTTACTGTGAGCTTTAAAAGGCCTTCTTACAGTATATTCCCTCTGGATGCGAGACATCATTAGACATTTGTACGAGTACAATTAGAAATGCAACCTTCACCTGCTGTGTTGTATGACCTACACATTGCAATTAGCATGTGACAAGAATCGCTGGCAAACAAATAATCAATCTTTGCGAAATGATTCATCTTGACAAAACAAACACACACACAACAAACAGGAAATATGTAAGGAATAAGAATCTATCTTATAGGAAAGACTCATTTCAGTATTTCATGGGTCACTATGATGAACTGCATAATCGTCATTCGCTTTTTTGAATCATACTTTTGGAAGCAGTCCTGTACTTGCTGTCTGGTCATTCATGTTAATTATTGTTTAATCAGAATTAGCCAGTGGTATTTTGTGTTGAACAAAAAGTGTTGTTTTTTTTGTTTAGTTTTGTCCAATGTGCACAATTAAAACTAAACAATGGCAGTATTGATAATGGGTCACATGCCTTTTCTAATGCATTTAAGAAAGCAATCCCATAACAACTCAATCTGTGTCAAAACCAATCCATGTTCAATCAGTTACAAATGTGATGCAGGTGCTTGTGTGTATTCCAAGAAAGTCTCTGCAACCCTGGACAGACTGAACTACATTTGAGTTTATGGTCCTTTGAAGGCCTCTCACATGCCACATCCTGTGGTTGATTGTCTCTGCCTTCAGACTCGGTGATGGAGTGCCAGTCTCTGACAGCTGAGCTCCAGCTCCACACATTCAACATCACCTTTCCAAAGATGATCAGAGTCAAGCTTCACTGAGCCAATATTTGTGTTTGAGTGTCCAGTTAGGAATTTGCTTGGGTTATGTGGTTTTGCCGCCTGCTCTTCTCTTTCTGTGAGGTGCAGAGAAGCTCGGTCCTCCTGGGGTTTGATGTAGCAAAGCTGAGAGGGGGGAGAGGCAAGAAGACATCAGCACTATTTGAAAATCAAAAGCAAATGTTTCTGGGGTTTTGTAGAGGAGAGGTAACTGCTATATAGTCTCCCGTGTGCTTGGCTTGGAGGAGGTAAAATGAAGACAGCTTCAAGCCTGCCATCATGCTGGGTGCAGATTAAAATAACTGTCAGGAGAAAGGAGTGACTATTGAAGGAGACAGGGTGACATGCAGAGTGATGGGGCTCAGCCTTACACACTTCACGTAACAGTATTTCACTAAAGCTGGTTCAGCTTTACAGCCCTTGACCTTGGGAATGTGTCATCAACATGCACATATCCTATTTTGCTTTAGTTTTACAACTCAACTATGTATGTCTTGATGTGCAGCAGTTAAAGATTACACTTACCTTCACTACAGCTTGGACCAAGCCAGGTGAGTGGACACAGGCATCGCCCACTCACCCCATCACAGTGGGACGCCTGGGAACACTGGCACAGTAGGGTGCAGTCAGGGCCAAAATGGTCGCCATCACAGTCTGATAAACACACACAAAAAAAAAATTATGGAAGAAGAAATGAGATTCAAAACAGGGGGAAGAATTTCTGCATGACCAAATGTGAGGGCATTTTATGAATCTGTTTTCACATACTTTTCTCACACCTTTGTCCTGTCCGTCCTGGGGGACAGAGGCACTGTCCTGTCAATGGGTCACATGGAGCCTCACCAGCACAGTCACATGAACTTGTGCAACTCAATCCATAGCTGCCAGTTTCACATCCTGAAAACCAAAACACAAACACACATGCCATTGCCGTTGCTGCTGTAAATCCATACTTTAATCACATCACCTTTTTTTCCTGCAAGCAACAATGTGGATGGCTTCCAAGGTCGACACGCCAAATATAAGAAGACATAAATGTGAAAAGGTTTGTACTTGATATGCAACCCCAATTCCAAAACATGTTGGGCCATGTTGATGTGTGAAATGATTTCCTGTCTCATTTTGAAAAATTCTATTCACAAGAAAACAGAAGACATTCTATCATTTTGCCAAAAATTGAATAGTAAATTCTCAAAAAGGTTCGTAGAGGGACATCAAAATGCTAGAAAAGTAAGTGTTACTATAGACACACAGCTGAATGAACAAGTTGCAACTACGTCAGATTTTTCTTAAAAGGAAAGATGGGAAAAAACTTCAGTAATCTGAAAAAAGAAAAATGTGGAGCAATTCTAATAATAATCTTAACAATAACATATGAACACTATAATATCCCATACTCTACAGTTTACAATATCATCAAATGATATTATCAGTAGTGGATGTCTGTGATCTTTGGCATCCTCAGGTGGCACTGCATTAAAAGCAGGCATGATTCTGTCATGAAAATAACGGCATAGGTTCTGAATAATTTCCAGAAATGATTGTCTGTTAACAATGTTCATTGTGCTGAAAAGAAAAAAAGAATCACGCGAAAGCTCCATCATGCAAAGAAGAAGCCATATGTGATCATGATCCAGAAACACTGCCTTCTTCTATTGGCCAGAGCTCATTCAAAACTGAGGCAAAGTGGGGGAAAAAAAGTTAATTGTTTTTGGAAATCATGGATGTTATGTCCTCCAAAGTAAAAATGACAAAGAGCACTTTTCAAAACCCTACATCGCTGATGGTATGGATTTGTTAATGCTATGGAACGAACATCTTATATATCAAGAAGGTACCATAGATGCTGAATGATATTTATAGCAACATGTACTTCCATCCATATGATATCTTTGTCAGAGATGGTCTTGTGTATGCCAGAAAGACAATAGCAAACCTTGCACTCTATTTATTCCAACAGCATGGCTTCACTGTAGTAGATTCCAGGTGCTGGACTCTTTTACAGACTGAAAATATTTGGTACACCATGAAATGCAAAATTATACATCAGACAAGAACATCCCAATGAACGCTCTCCTTAGTTTTCAGATGTTTTGTGATTGTTATTTAAAGAAGAGGGGATACTACACAGTTATGAACAGGATCCTGTCCCAACTTTTCTGATATGATGAGCTAATATTTTTCATAAAATAAAAATAAAATATCTCTCTTTAAAAAAAAATTCTAAGTTTTCTATATTCTATTGTGAATAAAAAGTTGGATTAGGAAATTTGCGAATCTATGCATTCGGTCATTATTTACATTTTACACAGCACCCCAACTTTATTGCAATTGAGGTTTTACAGTATATGTACATACTGTTTTGCTCCACTGCATGTAAATATCACAAAAAAAGAATGCACAAGTGATAAAAGAATGTATAAAACATAGTGTTAAACAGAAACACACACACACACAGAGCCAGGTCTGTGTCTGAAGTATGTGCCTGCAGCTGCTCCCTGATGACCAGTCACGTCTCCTGCTGGTGCTGAAGTGGCCGTTTAGGCGCTCACACTGTGGCTGAGAGCCCTGTGAGCAGGCAGGAGGGCACAGGGATGTAACAATAATGCATTAAGCAGTTGGGAAACACCTGTCTCTCATCTAGTAACCAGCCTGTCAGCCCGCACACCTACCTAAAAACCTGTCTGTCTGTAAGATAGCACACACGCTCTTTTCTTATCCATTCATAATCATAGCCTCCCTTGAGCAGCTGCAGCTGATTGTGCAGATGTCTGCTTTTTGATGAGAACAAACATGTGAATATAGACATGACAGTTATTTTAAACTAAAGTACAAGAAAGTAGCCTACTTGAAGGATAAGATATCTATCATGATTCGAAAGATATTTTAGATTTAATTATTTGCTTGTTTCAACCATTTTTTTTAGACCATTTAATGTCAAAAATGCATTTTCATGGATCTTTTTTTATATTCAGCTTACATGTAACCACAAGTAATCTACTCACGTCTTTGGCATTGTGATCCATAGTACCCTGGTGGACACACACATTTGCCTGTCACATGGTCACATGCTTGCCCCACCTTACAGTCACATGTTTGGGCACAATTTACTCCAAAATACCCAGAAGAGCACTCTGCAAGAAACACAAAGAGAGTTCAGGTTAATGCTTCTTCTTTGAGGTTGTATTTAAAAACAGTGAGGTCACCATACTGTTTGTTTCACTTTATTAAGAAAGAAATTTCAAAATGTTTGACAGATCTCTTGAAACTTTATCACCAATACTTTTTGTATTAAGAGTGATACTTTGCATACCGTGTTGACAGGAGGGGCCATAGTAGCCAGCAGCACATCTGCAGCTGCCATTAAAGCGGTCACAGGTCCCATTGTTAAGGCATGGACAGTCTTCTGCACAATTAAGCCCGTATTTGTCCTCCGAGCAGGCTACAAAAACATACACACAATTACAGACTGATTATGAAATTTTCTGTTCAGTTCACTGAGAGCAACATAAAAATGATTACATACAGAAATATTTGATAATATAGCAGTAAGTATTAAGTTACTGAAAACTGAAAGGACTGGGCAAATAAAAATGTCTGTAAATAAGCATGAAATGTGACTTTTAAATAAGTACTTACATGGCCTCTTTCAAACAAGTGCACACAAGATATATCATTTTTACTTTAAATAAAAAATAAAAAAGAAGAGACAATATTTTGGATCACAGTGTGCACTGTAAAAAATGTGAAAGTTGAGTTAACTTAAAAAGTAAGGCAAACAGCTGTAAAAACTTTTAAAGATTAAATTAAACTAGGGGAATCTGGTGTTGTGTGAACCTAAACTAAGGGGGTAATTTAAAGTAGACTCTTAAATCCAACAAGGTTAGGATACTCATGTATTTGAGGTTAAGTCGAAAATATCTTTGAAAAAGTTGAGATATATTATGTTTATAAGTTGCCTCAACTTAATTTCGTAAGCAAATCTGAATAGTAGTCTCCAGTTTGTCCAACTTAAAAAATGTGATTTATTCTCTTAATTTAGGTTGACACATGTTTTTATTTTATTTGGGTTTTTTTTTTTTGTTTTTTTTTTAGTTAATCAAAAATTCTTTGCAGCTGGTTGCCTTACTTTTTAAAATTTTCTCAACTACTCATTCTTTAGTTGAGAAGTCTATATTCCATCCATCCAGTTTCTATCTTGCTTATTCCAGTGCAGGATCATGGGGGACTGGAGCTTATCACAGCAGCTATGTGTGAGGCAGGGTACACCCTAGACAGATCCACACAGCGCCTTGCTTATTTAAATTCACACAACTTTTTTTTTACAGTGTGTATCTGAAGTTATAGATTACCTGTGTCACAGTGGGGTCCAGTCCAGCCCATTCCACACTTGCAGGACCCATCAATAGGATCACATAAAGCCCCATTCTGACAGCTGCACACGCTTCTACACTGCAGGCCATAGCGCCCCCTCGGACATGCTGGAGAAACATTCAGAAAATATCATGATAAGACAAGAACTTCAAATACACTCATTTGCTCAGTCAGACACAACACAACACTAACTACATTCATGTTTATTTAAACAACAGTTCATTTAAAGAGATGGAAAAGTACTCTAATTTGGCACTGATATAAAAGAATAATCATGCTTCTCTGGGTAATTTAGAATAGGGAAAACAATAAGCAAGACATCTTTGATTTTCCTGTTTATTTATTTGCTTGCTTGCCAAATCCAGCGACACGGAACACAGAGAATGAGCTACTTAAAGGTTTCTGTAAACATTCAACAAGAGGAACTTAAATGGTGGTACGTCCAAGTACATGCTGGGGTAAGAAAAGGAGAACATTTAGGACACGTTGTACTGGAAACCCCCGTTTTCAATCCATCTGAATTGCTGATAAAAGGAGAGATTAAGAAAACTCAGCTCTGCCTCCGTTTCCCGGGAATAAAAGCCTTGTGATCATCAGAGGCTATACTCTAAGGAAATGGAGAATTTGTTCCTTAAATATACAGTCAAAATGCTGAACACTACACCCTCAATTTGGTGGATGATTCGCACTTTTAGATCTGTTTCTACAGAACTCATTAGAGCCAGAGGCTCCAAATGATGCATGTCGGTGTCAGTGCAGACTCTTTGTTTACTCATGAGACTGGTAAAAGATAAAAGGCAGGATAAACCCTATGTTCAAATCTGTGATGTACTTTTGTACAAAGTTAAATATAAATTGTATCTTGTGATCTCCTAGCATTTCTTCTTTCATGAAAAATGTCAATTGTTTTCACATATGCCATTTCAACAACTCTGTTTTAGCTCTATTTTTACTCATTTTCCCAACCATACATACTTAAGTTCTGCAATCAATTAATCTTACAAGTAGTCAAAGACATCAGTCCAGACTTACCTTGCTGGCAGGACATGCCCATCCTACCAGGGCCACAGCTACACCTCCCAGTTGCAGGGTGGCACTGCCCTCCTTCCCCACAGGAGCACAACCTTGCACAGTCCTTGCCATAGTACCCACTTGGACAACCTGCACAAATATACATGTTGTTATTCACACAAAAATACAAAGGCTGTGGAGATAAATATAGTTTTTTTTATGGCCGTTGTAAATAACCTCCTTTGAAGTAGTTGAGAAAGTTCCCATTTATGTTACATTAAAAATCCCATTAAGCAGTACCTTCTCAAAAACAGAGAAGTTAATTTTTTCATCTTACTTAAGCCACAGTCAGCTCCAATGTAGCCAGGAGAACAGTAGCAAGTCCCAGTCCTGAAATCACAACGGCCACCATTGATGCAGCTGCATCTGGACTTGCAGTTTGGTCCAAAAGTACCTGTTCGACATCCTGGAGATGGAAAGGAGAAAAGAAGAAGAACAAGAGAAAGAGAGGTATATGCTGTAAAAGTCAATGTCAATTCTATCTATATAGCATCTTTAAAACAAAAGTTTAACTAAAGTGCTGCACAATAGAAATAAAAAAAATAAATAAATAAATAACACCCAATAAAACACAATGGGTGGATACAACAAAAACAAAAAAAGTATTCCATAAGAAGTATTCCATAAAAATACAATACAATGTCATTTTAGGAGTTCTTGTATGAACAGATGAGCTGTTCCACAGATAAGGAGCAGTCAATCCTGGGGCATGATTTCCTCTATTTACAGTTTAACTGTTGGAACATCTACAGTAGAAACACCTGGTTGTTTGATCTGAGTGTTTTAAAAAGACTATGACAATAAAGACAGACTGTTAAGAGCCTTAAAAAACAATAATCAAACTCTTAAAATCAATCATGCACAAAGACTGCACAATGGTGTTGTGATTATCACTTTCGCCCCAGTGTATGGTTTGAACTGTTCCCTGTGCACTAAAATATGGCAGCCCGCTGCTCTAGTAAAGCTAGACATGGGTTAAATGCATAGGTTAATTCCCCTATAGGAATGAATAAAGTATACAATGCATGTGTGGGTTCTCTCTGAGTATTTTCTCCAACAGTCCAAAATCATGTGTGTTAGATTAATTGGGGATTCATTGTCTCTGTTTTGGACTCTTTGATGGATTGATGACCTGTCCAGGGTGTACCCTCTGTCAACCTGAATAGGACAAAGCAGGTAAAGCATGGATAGATGGATCCGTACAATGAACACAAAGGCAATGGAGAGAGGCCAGCAAAAGTGTTACATGTTTTCTTGCTTCGATTTAAAGATGAGTGGATGTGTTTTACACCAGCTGCAAAAATAAATGACTTTCTACCCACATACAAGGATTTACATGAATCTAGCCTCTCTTTAGAGAAAAAGGACTTTACATTGGCTGATAATGACAACTTAAAAAAAACTCAGTTTTGATAAAATGGTTAACTTACCAAAAAAAAAAAAAAAACAATATGGAATAAATGATGAGTAAACAAGTAATCAACAGTTCTCACGTGAATCTCTACCTTCAATAAAAATTTTGAAAATTGGAAAACACAGCACAAGCCTCCTAATAAGAGACCAGAAACTTAATAGTAGCATATACTCACGAAGTTCACAGCGGGCCCCATAATAGCCAGGTAAGCAGCTACATTTGCCGGTTATAGGATGGCACTGTTCTTGGACACCGGAACATTGGCACAGCTGACTGCAGTTTTGTCCAAATATGCCAGCAGGGCAGACTAGAAAGACACAACCAGAATTATGTACCATCGTGTAGATATCAGCAAACAACTGCAGCACAAGATTTAGAGGGAGAAAATTCCTAAGACTTAAATGTAGCCATGATATCTTTGAGCATCTCCCAATATCTTCATTTTCATTTATTTATCTATTCATTTATCTATTTTCATCTTTGGATTCCAAATATAACTGAAAGAATAGTGAGAAGTCAAACACCTAAATGATGGTAAATAATCACATTGTATAGCAATGCATAGTTTCACAGATAAGGCCTTAAACATGCACACATTCAACAGTTTGTGGGAACAAAGATGCATGCCATTTCCCTTTCCTCCTTCAGATAATTCCCTGAACATACTGGGACATTCAGCATTTAACTGGCAACAAAACCAACACTCCCAACAACTTTCCCTGGTGCCCAAACCCAGGCCGACACAGAGGGACATTCTTTCACACACTCTTTCTGCATCCATACGTATACACTCATCACAATAATGAATGAAGTCCTCAGACAATCAGTCATAGCGACCAAGATGAATCTGTGAACCAAACATGTTTGCGGGTGAGACCGGAGCACTCGGCTACTCAGTCAGGCAGCAGCAGGCAGCGTGGGGGACAGATAAGAAAGGACTCCAGACTAAAGAGGCAATTACAGCGCTGTCATTATGCATGTCTGCCTTCCAAAAGCCCTTATCCGCCGCCGAGGAGACAAAAACAATGCCTTCTGTTTTACTTGGCAACCGGTGTGTAACATTTATCAGATGTCTGGGGAGTGTGTGAGGAAAGGAAGGGAGCTGAGGCCGTTAGGGGGGTGGAGGAGTGAAGAAGGGCTGAGTAGTAAAGCTGGTTGTATACAGCCCAACAGGGTATAGTGTAAATAATGAAACACTCTCATATAGTCCTGTGGTAGTGAGGGTCTCATACAGGGGTGGAGTAAATTGTAATCTTTCACAGTTGCAAAAAAACGAAAAGGTCATTTTGATGAATGTGAAATTATGAAGTGAGTATCTTGCCAATAATTTTGTTTTGACCTACATTTTCGTATATAATCTTACTTTTCTCGCAGCCAGGCCCTGTGAGTCCAGGTGGGCAGCCACAACTCCCAGTCTCATGATGACAAGGCACACCAGCCTGGCACTGACACCGCTGGGCACAGGAAGTGCCGTAGAACCCTGGGAGGCAGGCTGACAGTGGATACACACAGTTTACCCGTAATACTCTGTCCTGCAATTTCATTCAAATGCAATTTCCCCACTCCTGAACACACTCACGTTTGTCACACCTGGCTCCTCTCCAGCCTGGCTCACACTCACACCGGCCCGTCACATGGTGGCAACTTGAACTGTGGACACACTCACACCTCTGCTCACAGCCCTCTCCAAAGAATCCCTTAGAACAGGCTTCAAACAGAACACAAAAGCCATCTTGGTCAGCATACATCAGAGTCCAGGAGTGAGTAAACCTTACCACTGTTCCTGCTGTTCCTTCAAGTTTTAGCTAAAAGTATCAAGAAATGCTATTGTGCACATCTATATGCAACAGTTTTGAATTGAACAAGTCACCTGATTGACAGAACTCTCCTATCCAACCAGGCGGACATACACACTTTCCTGTCATTCGGTCACATCTCCCTCCATTTCCACATCTACAGTTCTGGGTGCAGTTCTCTCCATAAAGTCCTTCTTCACACTCTGGAAGGGAAGGGAAAGAAAGTTATTCTCAAAAAAATATTGCACATCTTACAAATGAAATAGTTTAACTAAGATGCTGAATTGTTAAAACACAGAAGCAACATCTTTGATTATTGGAAACAACTTTGAGAGCTTCCTTGCAATGTAATCCATGATACAAAGTAGGCCACACACCTAATTCACAAGAAACTCCGGTCCATCCCGGTGGGCAGGAGCACTGACCACTAACGTTATTACAAGAGCCTTCATGTTGACACAGACATTGGCCAGAACAATCTTTGCCATAATGTCCTGGAGGGCAGGCTACACACACACACACACACACACACACACACACATGAAAGAGAACATAGAGTTATTAAAATGAATAGATTACAAAATATGCCAGATTTAGTGTAATCTAGTGGAGAAGTTGCAGATTTCTACAAACTAATTTCAAGATAATAGTTAACATCAGGAGGCTTCAGCTACAGATTTCCTTTAATCAGGTTTTGCTTTTTTTTATAATCCCCACCAGAGATTATCATCTCATTAAACCTAATCCCATGTCAGGATAACAACACCTGATTAAGCCCTCACATTGAAATATGCAAGTTTTGTGAAATCAAAATGCACAAAAATCAACAACTTTATGGCTCTAACATCATAAATCTTGGATAGTTTTCACCTGATGTTTGTCACATTGAGTGTTTAGCTGCTGAAGTGATGAACTACTCACGCAGTTGGCAGTTGACTCCAGTCCATCCGGCCATGCAGCTGCATTGCCCGGTGATGTGGTCACACCTGCCTTCGTTCTGACACTCACATATCTGACTGCACTGCTCTCCAAAATGACCCTCTGGGCATTCTGCCCACATGAAACACACACAGAGAGGCATGATGGCGTAACACAATCTAGACAAAACACATTCAGTAACACCTTACAATGCACTGGATTAACATCTATTGCAAACGTATGAGACCAGTGAGCCCAAGTGATATTTTTAGACATCATGGTTTTTCAGCACAGAAATCGCAAACTCCTCATTAATGATCAAAGTTCAACATGACATTTAGAGTCTAAGAAAGAGGAAAATGCGCTAATGACAGAGATGGGCCATTAAGTCATGCTAGTGGCTTTCTGCTGACTCTGGCTCTGTTTGTTGGAACCACAAAATGACTCTGGCAAGAGGAAAGTCTTGAATAAGGCTGCAGAATGACAGACTAAGAACTTTAGTGGGCATTTCACTGGCTTCATTAAAACAAAGGCATGAAATCCTCAAGAAACTTCAGCATGAGAACACTGATTGGTTAGCTACTAAAAGACTCTTCCAAGCTATGTTCCCTCTTTCCTGATGTTGATCGCTACATACATGTGGGTGCATTTATCCAGAATAGACCTCAATTAAACCATGTGTGCCAGAGGGCACACTTGTCCTCCCTCCTTTCTCCTCCCTTACCCATCCCTAAAAAAGTCATTGGCAATGTCTCATTATAGAGATAATTGTTCACAAACACATCTTAGTTGTGTTTAAGGAGAGGATGTCGTGATGGGCCGTGGTGAGGGCCTCCCTCACACCCTGTTTTAATGATGTGGCTTCCATTACCCAGAATGCAGTGTGGTCCTGCCCAGCCGGCGGTGCAAAGGCAGGCTCCTGTGATGTGGTGGCAGCGGGCACCGTTCCTGCACTCGCACATCTGGCCACAGTCAAGACCGTAAAAGCCGTCCGGGCACACTAAGGGCCGAGATAAAACATCCAACTGGTTAGAACTGGCAGCTTCACAAAAGAAGAGAGGAAAAGGTTTGGATGCCAACTTTTTTCATGTAGTTCCTTCTCTTCCCTTCCCCACCTCTCACTCTCCTCCTCCTACTTTCCCTCTCTGTCCTGCCACCTTCTGAAAATACCAATATCAAATTGCAGTACCATGCTGCGGGTGCTGCAGAGCGTCTGCGTTCGTTAAGTGAGCTCCTGTCCCACACATGTGCAGTGGATCTGGGCCACATCAAAGTTTATGGCGGCTCAGAGGCCATTCCCCTTTTGGGGGTAGAGGGGGCACAAAGAGCCGGTAAATAGAGCACCTGCTGTGTCCACAGATCCCACCAACACACGGCAAAACAAAGCCTGGTTACTGTGCTCTACATACACACACCTACAGTGTTGCTGCTGATGCAAGGAGATGCCAGCGTGAGGGTCTGTTTCCCATTTTCAGCAAGAGTGTGCATAGTTAAGTGACACTCACAGAGTTTTGTAAACATAGTGCCTCCTATCCAGAAGAAGCTAGCCAGAGACTGGGATGAATGATCCTTTCCACTGCTGGGACGTAAATATTGTCTGTAAGCATGACTTCACCAGAGCAGGAAATAATGACTGTGTTTATTCGCAGCCTATTTTGTGATCGCTCAATTTGTCACCGTGGAGATCACAGGCTAACTCAAGCGTTACAGTTATACTTTGTAAAACAAAAAATTTCTTTAGTTCTGCTCTTTATTTTGCAGAAACAATCCTTTTGCTGTGCCAAAGTTTAACTGACTGACAGCCAGTGCAGATATATCTCCCTCCAAGAATTCTCTGTTTTTTATTACAAAATCTGAGTATGGAGAGGGCATAGAGTGTGTCGCAATTATCTGATCTTTCCTCAGTTTTTCATTTCATTTATGCTTCTTCATACTAGGTGATTTTATGTATGATAAATGTCACAGGGTGTTCCTTTCCAGTTAAAGCATTACAGCCTTCTCCTCCTCCTTCAAATGATGACGCTGTCCACTCCTTTTATTTCTGCCTCAAGGCCCCAAATTGGGAAAAGTATCTTTCCTGCTCAGCAGTTTCTGGCGTGGCCATCTCTGTATTCCCACGCTGACAGCATGACGTCTTTGCTTGCCTCTGTAGTGGTTAGGCTGCAATGTTATTAAAGCTAGCCCACTGAGGATGCTGTCATCTTCATACAGCTGTACATTAATTCAGTGGTAGCACTGTTGCTGGTTTATTGTCTGTTGTTTATTGTTAGGATAGTTACTTACTGAAACCATGGCAACAAGCTGCTCAGGCTCATCCTTCAGGAGAAGAATGTTGCTTCTGTATTTACTTACCAGTTAAACAGGGGTTCAATAGATCTCTGGCTTAAAACATTAACATTCAACATTATCACAGTAAACCACTATACTAAAGCGTTGGGTATTTTGGTTGACATTCAGTTGATATAAGATTTTGGTTCCAGAAGATGAGGTGTTCTTATCATGTCTCAAAAGAAGTCAGAGCTACCTTTATTAAACAACTAAGTAAAAATGTAGAAGCAGTGTGTGAGAAACTAGTATACCTAATAATTTAGTAGCTTCTAGAACCACCTGTAGCAGAAATAACTAAGTAGGCTAATTGTTGTCTGTATGTTATCAGTCACACTGTTAAAGAAAAAATTTTGGCCCTCACATATTTACAATATTGCTTCAGTTCATTGATGTTTGCAGCATTTTTTCATGCACAGCTGTCTTATGGAAGACCACAGCATTTAAATCAGACTGATATGTGGACTTTGACTTGGCCATTGCATCACCTTAATTCTTGTCTTTTTCTTAGATTGTGTGGTGGATTTTCTGCTGTGTGTGGGATTATTGTTATGTTTCATGATCTTATTTAAGCTAAGCTTGAACAGAAGACAGATGGTTTCACATTCATTTTCACAATACTTCACTGTATAGAGGAGTTCAAGGTAGACCTTGTGACTGCAAAGTGTCAAGGTCCTGTGTCTGCAAAACGTGTCCAAATTATCATCTCCGCCATCATGATTAACAATGAGGTGTTTGTGCTTATATGCTGTGTATGGCTTTCATTCAAAAGTGCTGCTGTGCATTATGGTCAAACATCTCCATTTTGGTCGCATATTTCCATATGTCCAATGGTTTGTTTCGAAATTTCAAGAAATTGTAAATTGAAGCCCTCCTGCCATTTTCTTTGAAGAGAGAGAAGAGTCTTCCTCCTGATATCTCCAGACAAACCACACTTGTTATATCTTTTCCTAATCATACTGTCATGAACTTTCATGAACTTCACTTAACATTCAACATGCTAAGTGAGGCCTGAAGAGTATGAGATGCAGATCTTTTTCTTATTTTGCTTTTGTTGTTGCTTTTCTATTTCTTTTAGTTTCTCTGAACATTGCACAGTCTGACCTTTGGATGAACTTGCTAAAAACATCCACTTCTGAGAAGATTATCCCATCTTGAATGTTTTCCACTTGCAAATTATCTTTCTCACTGTACAAGTATGGAATCCAAATAATTTGGAAATGGCCTTATAACCCTTCCCAGACTGATGGACAATTTCTTCTCTAAGATCAGACCAGCAAACAGCCTAAACATCTGCTTTGATAGAGGTACTCAGAAAGTGATGATCAATTAATCAAGTTATTAGCAGCAGCTGGGTAAAACTAACCCCTCGTTTTTGCTTAGATTTTGTTAGCTAAATATTCACACATAAAGTATGGGAAGGACCAGTTGATTTATTTTTACTTCAGATGTATATTATTTATGTATATAACAGCAGAAGGAGACTGGTTGCCATATTAACTGCAGAGTAGCAATCTGTCATGGAATATTAGCCCATTGTCTGCTAGTGTTAGTAAATGTAGGCTCTTCTCTAAGACTATGTTTACAGGTGGGCACAGAGTACTCATTCAACCACCACACACACATTCACAAGCACATGTACTGTGCCATCATTGAATGGCTCCATCTCTACACTAAATGAGCTCTTTAAGACAGCAGGATTATTTCCAGATCTCTGGTTGTGTAAGAGCCACTGCTGTCAGCCCATAAAGCAGGTCCAGGGACCACACAGCCGGGGAGAGCACACCACAGAAATAGAGCGGATAGACAGAACATAGAATAGAACTTCCTGGTGCCACTCAGGGACTATACAATAACTAAACAACCCAGTTTCTCCAACAATGATGCGGATGTTCAAGGCTAGTTCTACCCGAACTCTTTTTTCTGCAACCAAATGAAGTGTTTTGAAGCAAACATCAAAGCCGCAGACCAGCATGATTCCTGTTAATTGAAGAAGTGGTGTGTTGGACCCTTGTCAGCACAAAGGCCTGTTTCCTTAAATAATAATTGACTGAAAACTTTAGCATCAACGCCAGCACCACAACAATGCTTTCAGCATAGTAATGAGGCATCTAAGTCTTGTGGAAACAGTTATTTCTATAAATAATGACATGAAAGCTTAAAGCCACGTGTGGATGAGAATTGCCCATGTACAGTAATATCAAGCAAAGGCATTACTTTCTATTTCAATTCTGAGCATAGATGAACAAAAGGTATCTGGCCCTTCTCACAGTGCAGGCCTCTTCCTGACTCCTCCTGAAGGAAGAGGCCCAGCAGAAGACTGACATCGAGCCTTCAAAAATTGAAATCTGGTCAGATGGATAGCCCATTTCCAAAGCTATGTCCAATCAGAATAAGGACTACATGTGAAGCCATTAGACTGTTATGGCTATGGATGTGAAGTCCTGTTCTAGTGTGACTTGGCCTTGATTTACAATGCCCTGCGTACTATAGAGGTGGTATGAATTACTGGGCCTGGTAGTGAACTCACAGTAAATCTTACAGCCTGTAATAACACAGGGCCACTTCAAGTCAAAGGACTATAATCAAGAACAAATCTATTGCATTGGTAAAACTCTTGGACTGTTGCAGTCCTGGACAAACATCTTAATGATGAGATGAATAGTTACATGAAGGGTTTGGTATGACAGAGCTGCTGCAAAGACACAGCCCATCCATCCCAGAATGACTAATACAAATTACATCTTGGGATTTGTGTGGTCTCAAAAAGGTTTCACTCATGACATTACACTGGCAATCTGGTGATTCATTGAATCTGTATGAGGATCTGTTAAAACTGTGGCAAAGATGAGAAAATCAGATTTATGTCCTGCAGCACCCTCTGGTGTTTGAACATTTAACTGTGGGAATGTTGATGCCGAAGACTAGTATTACCTTCAGTGGATTTAACTTAATAATCAAGATATTTCCCAAATCACCAGGGCCCAGTATTTCAAACATAATCCACCAGGATTTTACCAGGTGGATTGGATTTTTCCAAATCTGATCAGAATTTGAGTATTTAAAACCAGATTTTATCCTCAAAATTTAAATCCAGATTTGTAAATGTAATCCTACCTTTGATCCAGACTTGTGCTCTTTTGGGTATTTCAAAATTCTAGAACCAAATCTGGATAATTTTGAACCTGAAAACAGGGATTAAAACAAACCCACCTCAGAGGTGGATTTGAGGTGGATTTTGGGTGTAAAAAAAGAGAGATTCACTGCAGTGACTACACATATTTCACTCTGAATCTTCTAATATTGAGTAAATAATATCACGATTACGCTTTATTTATGAAAAAATAATGTCTCATACACATATGACAGTGCCAAATTCACGACAAAAATGCATCATAGAGTACTTCGAGGATAATTTACTTTCCATTAAGTAAATGATCTTTGCTTGAAACTACTTTTTTCACTTAAAAGATTTGAAGCGTGTAACCAAGTTTTTAAATTGCACCCATGCACAACATTTTAATATCCAGCAATCTCACTGCACAGAAATTTGAACTTAATTTATAATTGCCATCCATAATTGTAAAATGAATAAACAAAATATGCACATAGCACAGAATTTAATGAACGTTGATACAAACAAATCCATGCAAAGTTTTCAAATTTTGAGTATTGTTTCATCCATATGTTCCAAACCAAATCAATTAATAACTGTTTATTGGTATGGAAATGTTAAAAGTATTTACACAGAGATGCTCTGTTTTTCAACTACAGCTTCGTTTGAGTTAAAAACTTAACTTACAGCCTTATTTCTGCTGTTTGAGGCATGGCAATGACCTCTACATAATAATATTGATCAGACTGGTGCAAGACAAGTTCTTTTCTGTCATCATTTCCTGTTTCCTGTCTATGATCCAGTGGGAGGGATGGATTTGTAAACCTCAATCTAACAGGATCAGGATCATTTTGATCCAATCCACCAAAGTTTTGAAATACCCAGATATCAATCTCACATCCATGGATCTGAATCCAGGGATTTGGAAATCCAGATAATTTTGATCTGGATTCAAAGTTTTGAAATACTGGGCCCTGGAGCTCAACAAGGGTAGGTCAGATAATAATATGAGACTTAATTGAAAAATATTATATCATATTAACATTTGTGTGTTTTTGTGAATCGGAAGTCGATATATATGACTTCCTCCATTAGTAGTACAATTTCAGGTTACATTTCTGAATACAGCAGCAGGCAGCGTTGAGTGAAATGTTTTGTTTTTTATTTGCAACGTATACCCACCACACATTGATCATAATGGCAAGACAGTATATTCATTCAGTGCCACCTGAAAGCTCAAAGGGAGCATTTAATCAGCAGTTGTTTGCCTCCTAGCTCTTTATGCATGGGGATTTTCCTTGTTTACCTAAATCTTCTCATCATTTTATGCTGTTTATAAATTAAAAGTTATTTACAATGCATTGAGAAATATTGTTTAATAACTTAGTGATAATCCTCTGACTTCTCCATCCCAGTGTTGTTATCATCAACGATGACGAAGACGAAAAGACAGAATTATCCTGTTGACGCCCCTTTTTTCATGACAATAATGAGATGGTGATGAGCTAAACGTTACTCTTTGATGATGGAAAACATGACGAGACGTGTGTAAGTTTTCGTTGACGGAACTGGACGAAAATACTAGTGCGCGGTCTGCCAGACATTCAGAACCTGACATTTCTGCCTATTGTGCAGTAATCTGCTAAAAAGCTAAAAAGTATCAACAATGCTCCTCCGTCTGCTCCTTATTTGGCCATGCCCACCACCTGCAGCGCACATTCTGCACGCCTGCGGTCCACTCACAAACACACAGACACATAGTTGAGTTTATTGATGGCCCAGCATCAAATAAAGGGGCGGTCGGAAATGATGCAATGCTCTATGGACGAACTTTCAATATAATCCAGCAGAAATAAAAACAGAATGTGCTGAGACGGCGGTAAATGTGGCCTCCAGCAGCAACGAAGTCCAGCATGGCAGCCCCTTTTGAATAATACAGCTATAATTATATTAATTATTATCAACTAATGTTTTACAAAACAAAGTAGGCTAAAACAGCAATTGTTGCCTTATTTGCCACTGAAATGAACTAAATGTAAGCTTTAATTTGCACAACCTGAATATTAGTTTTTTTTTAAAACAGAACGGGAAGCCTGAAGCGATGGAGAACACCAAGACAACATGGCAAAAGTTATGTTGTATAAAGGCAAGACTATTTATACTGTCATAACAATCTGCACTACTTACTATGAGGCTTAAAACTAATTAGAAGTCTCAGCATCACAGATCACATCTCCCTTCGGCTGCTGGAACATCAGCACAGCTTTTACTCACAAGCTGCAACAGTTGAGTTTTTTGTTGTTTTTTTTCCCACCAGCTTTCCCTCCTGGCACTGCATCCTTTCAGAAGTCTATTGTATCTTTGAATTGTGCTGTAGAAAATGATGTGGACATTTATACCTGCAAGGTCCTGTATGGTGGAGCTAAAATCCAGCATGGATCCATCCCTTTGCTAAATAGCTACTTTCAAATGATCTGATCCAGAATGTCAGAAACTAAAAATGGAACAGAACAACAGCTTGTGGTCAGAATGAAATGTGCTGAAATGATCATTTTTCCTCTGTTCTTTACATACACTACTAAATATTGAAATTAAGTTTTAATCAAATTGAATGCAGTTTTAGGAAAAGTCAGGGAGCAGCAAAGCTTCATGATTTTATTTGACAAAGTTATTGAATTTTCTCATTTCAAAACGTCATTCATGTTAAAAGACCAATACTTTATTTTTCTCTTCTTTTTTAGCCTACTTAAATCTGACGAAAACTAGACTAAAACCTTTTTGAGTTTTTGTCGACTAAAACTGGACTAAAACTATCATATATATAGAAATGACTAAATGTGACTAAAACTAATGTGTATTTTTGTCAAAAAGACAAAGACTAAAACAACACTCATCCTCTATCATCCTCTAACTTGAGGCGCACGCAATTTTACGTTTGCTATTTGGGATCCTAGTAAATCAAGCCCTAAGTCTTTAGTAAATGCTCCTTTTATCTAAACCTTGTTACACCCTGACCTGTCACCATTCATTTAACCCCTTAACTGTAACAAAGGCATCCACTAATTGAATTAAATGCTGTTTTTGAACTCTTTTGAGTACATGCAAAAGCATTGTCTCTTTGGAGATACTATTCTAAATCTCTCTCATTCTTTTACATATAAACTTATAAAAACTTTCGTTTAGTTTGTTCACAATTTTTTTTTTTTAATTTTTGTTTATATTTTGTACAATGGAGTCGGTGAGTAAGCATGTTGAAAATAATTATTTTTGAACTTGTGTTCTTTCAATAAAAGTTTCAATTAATCATCAAATAATGGATTCAAGATTAATGGATTAATGGTAAGGAAAATCAACGATTATCATTTGGTCTAAAAATGCATAATAGAGTTCAAGAACTTATGTGGAACCGGATAAAAGGGTGTTAAATGAGTGATAATCCTAGAGGACATGTATCATTTGTTGTAAGAAAACATGAGCAAAATCATAGTCATGTAAAAAAGAAGATAAGTCCCTCTGAACGTCAATTGTGTGACCTTTATTTGTAGACATTGTTTTTGTGCACCTTAAATGATCACTCCTATGCTGCTTTACTATTTTACCATTTCAAGATTACCGCCTGCCCCTTCAAGGACTAGTTGGTGTCTGACTTGAGGACTTTATGGTAGAGTCATCACATTTCAGGCAAAGAGGAATGGTGCTTAGGGTAATTTTACAGTATGTAAGGGTTAAGAAAGTATATGTGTTTAATTTTTCCCATGGGTACATATGCAAACAGTTTTCTTCATACAGTGAAAAAAATCCTAAATGATGGATTGTCTGAACATTCCCCCATGTCCTGATTTACACATATTATTATTGTTCTTAGTTAGTTCAACAGAGCCCAGTGGACAGTAAATCATTTTCACATTCAGTGTGTAAATACCAAGAGCCTTTACGTGAATTAAGGTTAGACAAGTTAGAGCAGCCTCAGATTCCCCATGAATCAAAATCATTATCAGAATGTCTTAAGGACATAAAACTATGGATGTCTCTGAATTGCCTGAGTTTCAATGAAAAGAAAACTGAGGTTATTTTAAATTGGACCAAGTCTTACCAAAGCTGCCCCTTCTTCTAACTTCTATTCCCTGGAACTTTACATTAAAAGCGTGCTTACCAACTTGGTGGTTCTCATGGAATGTGTTTTCAACCTGACAGTTATATTAGCTCTGTGGTACAGGGTTTTTTACATTTAAGGCAAATATCGAAACTTAAGCCCATTTTGGCCTGGAAAGATTTGAAGAAAATAATTCATGCCTTTGTCACAACCTGCCTGGACTATTGTAAGACATTCTTTGCTGGATTTGGTCAGATTTCCATTTATCGCCTGCAGCAGATCCAAAAAGCTGCTGCTTGTCTGCTAAATGGAGTACACAGAAATAACCACATCTCCCCTATTTAGTCTTCTGGCTGGCTCCCTGTGCGCTATAGAATTGATTTCAAAATCCTTCTTAGTTTACAGATGTCAAAGCTTACAGATGTCAAAATGGCCTAGCTCCAGGTCTGCTGAGCAGCTCACCTTGGTTGTACCATTGACAAGGTTCTAGCTTAGAAAGGATCAGACTTTTGCAGCGGTGGCATTTAGAGATTAACAAGTTAATGTTAGACAGGCCTCTTTATTATCCATTTTCAAATCTCTTTTATAAACCCACTTGTTTACACTGGCTTTTTATAATATGACTGTTTGTATTGTTCCATGAGTAATGTTTATGTTGTATGCGTTCATAGATGTATAGGTGTGTACCTGCATAGTGTTATTATGGGGGCCAATGCTGCATGCAGCATTGAAGCCCACATATTACTATTGCTCGGCGTTTATTCCGCGTTATTATTATTTTTCTTCTCCCGTTTCCGTCACGATTTTGTGCACCTATCTCCTCCTAGGTTTTTGCCAGCACCCCCATAAAAGTTATATCAAAACGTGCGTCTCGATCCGGTCCAGTGTGGAATGGCTTTGTTCGTAATTCCGACATACGG
>JAOXYM010000009.1:22545347-22563809 GCA_028567055.1 Leptatherina wallacei | reverse complement strand
GCTGATTGCCACATGTTGGCGGCATCTCCGGGTTGCTTCATTGGCCCCCATCCAAATTTCTTCAGAAATTTCTAGTTGTTGATTTGATCTTTGACTGTGTACAGTATGTTATTTTCAACAATTTCTTTTTTATCATTGCCTTAAAATTGTACAGCACTTTGGTACAATGCTGTTTGTTTTAAACGTGCTTCATAAATAAACTGGATTGGATTGGACCATTAAAAGGTACTTTTGAAGGTGACACTCAAGACAGACAATATAAATGACTCACTTTTTTCACAGAAAGTTCCAGTAAATCCAGGAGAGCACATGCAAGCTCCGCTCA
Source organism: Leptatherina wallacei (assembly GCA_028567055.1). Taxonomy (NCBI): domain Eukaryota; kingdom Metazoa; phylum Chordata; class Actinopteri; order Atheriniformes; family Atherinidae; genus Leptatherina; species Leptatherina wallacei. The sequence goes on along the minus strand of JAOXYM010000009.1, from coordinate 22,563,484 downwards.
CATGGTCACAGTAGGCTCCATTCTGACACTGGCACTGCTGAGCACAGCCATGACCATAACTGCCGTTTAAACATTCTGTGAAGGGTAGCGTGTGTAAACATAACAAAGAGATAATATGAGCAAGAAAATGTTTAGCAACAAATATGTTAAATATCTTAAATCATGACCTCATCAGCAGAGAACATGGGGGGAAAAATGGACTCAGCTAATATTTTTGTAGAGTAGAGTTGTACAAGTTGTACATGTAGGGATTTATATACAAATTTGCACATTTAAAACATGTTTAAACCTAGTTTCAGTTCCAGTTTGGAGCCAGTTCTCAATATCATTGTAATATCAGTAAAAACATGTTTAAACATAAAATAAAGTTTCAAAGAATGTATGTTTTAATCACAAATGAAGTGACAATTTGTAGTATCTGCCGATGCCTCATGGTGGCAGCATTTACTAAAATATATGTTTGAAAACTGATGCAACTGAACCTACTCTTTTCACAGTGGTTTCCGGTGTAGCCTGCTTCACAAACACAATGACCGCTGACTGGATCACAGCCCAGAGAGCGGTCCTGGCACATGCATCTAGTGATGCAGCCTTGGCCCCAGAAACCTGGTTGGCATGCTGTAGCATACAACATGAAAGTTTGACATGAGGTTTTGATGATATGCATTCTCTGCTATTTTCTCAAACTGTCTACATTTGTCTGACAGACAAATTCTTACGTGTTGCGCAATCATGGCCTCTTTTGCCGGGAGGGCAGAAGCAGCGTCCATTCTGTAGGTCACAGCTGGCATCACGGTGGCAAGAACAGTGCATTGAACAGCCTGGGCCATAGTATCCTGCAGGACACTCTACGTACAATTAATCAGAAAACATTATTTTTAGTTAAGACTAATTCATCAAATCAATACAGACCCAAGTAAAAAAAAAAAGTTATGAAATAGCAAAATGTAAATACAGAACAAACACAATGCAAAGATTTGCAAATTGTATATATTAGATTTTTTTTTTCTTCCCTTAAAAAGGAAAAAAATCATGAAAACTCACCTTCTTGGCAGAGTTTTCCTATGAAGCCTGGCATGCAGTCGCAAATACCAGTTTGCTTGTTGCAGGAGCCGCTGTTCTCACACGTAGGACAGGAAAACTGACACTTTAACCCCCAGAATCCATCAGGGCAGTCTGGGAAGCAGCAAACATCTTTCAGATTAACTGTGCAGTAAGCCACTTATGTTACTTACTTTACTGCAAAGCACTAAGGACACTTATACTTAAATAATTTGGGAGGGAAATGATTAAAGGGGTGTATTTTTTCACTGCATATGTTAAACTACAACAAAAATGTCAAGATGATAATTGGTTTGGCTTAGAGAAGCAGAAAGAGCGCAAACACCATAGTTGCTCGATGAGCTAACGATATGGCAAGCTTGGCAAGTCAGTGAGTTCAAACTGGACCTTGTGGAATTGTGTTCCCTGAAAATTATTTTCAAAGGACAGTGTAACAAACTAAATACCTTCCTGGCATGAGTTTCCTGTCTTCCCAGCGGAACAGATGCATTGTCCTGTCATGGGGTCACAAGGAGCTCCTTGGCAGTCACAGGTCAGACGACAGCCCTTGCCATAACTTCCAGCTTGGCACACTAGCAAAAAGAAATTAAAAACAGAGATAGATAGGACAAAACTCACAGTATAGTTCAAGAGAAAATTGAGACACGATTTAACATCAACAGGAAAACTTGTTCCAAAAAGAGAGCTGCACAAGTGAAGCTTTACAGAAAGTTTATTTATTCAGCCTCTGCAAACCGCTTCTGGTGTAGTAACTGAAGTAAATTGGCCCTGTTATGACCTGGCCTGCAAGATGAGCTGAGTGCAATCCATAAAAAGTTAGTTATTCTTTTTATTTGTCTTTGACAAACTTTGCAAGCCCAGGCCTGGACTACATATCAAAGCTGACATACAGTAACTCTGCTCTGTTGGCTTAGTCCACTCCGCATAGACAAAAAAGCACATTTTTATTAGAGACTCCCAAACAATATTCAGTATCACTTTGGAGCAAAGCACAGTGGGTTGAACTTTTCATCAACCAGCAGAGTAAACAGCCGGAGGACGCCCTGCTGTGCAAGAACACTCTTATTTAAGACTGTGCAGTTAATAATAACATGAACACCTACACTGATCAGGTGAGTTCAAGAAAAATACATCTTTATTTTGCCTACCAAATTCATTCAGTTCATCAAAAGAAGCACAGTATGAATGGGATCATGAAAGAATAGATTTTCATGAAAAAATGAAGAACACTGTGAGGGTGGAGAAACTCATTCATAACTGTTAGTGTTGCTTTGGGATTTTCAGTGGTTTTTCAGAAAGGGTGTGCATTTGCACTAGCATAAAATGCAAACAATGACCACATAAGTCAACATGTGTCTGTATGCAGGACCACACACTTCACATATCCTCACATACTTGGATCTTTTAGTGTAAAATTACAACCACATGAGTTCACTGTAGCCTCAGTCTTTCTGCAGGGATATCATACGTCAACAACATTGAAACATTAGAAAAAAAGCAAACTATTTTACGCATGAATGAAAGTCAACCACATAAATTAGACCTGAAAAAACTTGACTTCATATAAGCTTTTGAAAATTGTTCTGTACGTCCTTATAAATTATTTAAAGCAGCATTTTGTCTCACCCAGCTGACACTGATCTCCATGAAGGCCTGCAGGACATCGCTGGCTGCACTCTCCAGTCATGGAGTCACATAACCCTCCACCTGGACAGTCACATGGCTGCTCACAGCCAGCACCAAAAAAGCCTGGATCACATTCTACATTGGGACATAGACAACAATACAAGGGGAGGATTAACATGATAGAAAGCATATCATTTTATAAAACTTTATCAAAAAGACAGCCCTGTAATTTAATCCTTAAGTAATGACTAACATGAAAATAACAGAAGGCTGGTGTCTCTCACACTGACCTCACAAACAGTCTCTCTGTTATAAATCATCATATCAAAACTGCATTACAGGAAAATAGCATGACACCAAGTTTATTTCCCCTCAGTGGTTGACATCGCTGTTGCAATACTGCAACAGGTAATAAACCTGGATCTTTACAACATTTGAAACTTTGAAACTGTCAACACCGTAATATGGCCTCTAAATCCACTTCTAGCTGAGAATTGCAAGATGGGAAGTTCACCTGAAAATGCTCTTGGTGAGAATAAAATCTAAGTAATGTTTTTTAAAGTGTTTATACCTCTCTCGCACTGCAGACCGTGGTATCCAGCTTTACAGATACAGCTCCCTGTTTTGGGGTCACAGCCAGAGGAAAGTTCTCGAACACATTTGCATTCTTTGGAACAGCCGGCACCATGAGTCCACCTGGGACAAACTGAGGGGTGGACAGGATTATTTTAAAATGGGGGGAGGGGGGCTCAGCTAATGTATTACAGAGAAAGTTCTTGTTTGCATGTTATTCTATTGAAAATACACCCCTGCTATTTACAGTTGCATAGTAAACTATGCAACCTAAAGAATCATTGCACTGTAACAGCTTTAGATTTTTTCTTTTAATGCTTTAGCACAGAAATTAAAATCTCTGAGAAACATCTGCTTGTTTGAGTTTAGGTGGTAATTGAAAAAATATGCTGAAGGGAAACTGTCTCGAAGATCAAATTACCCTCGAGTCTGAGCCACACAAACACACCATGTTATCACAGTGTTGTGCTTCTGCTAGTCTAAGACATGTGATCACTGCTTCCAGTTTTATCCAAATTATGCCCAAAGTATGCAACTGATTTAATTATTTTTTTCTAAGCATCATCAAGTAGCAACATCAACTGAAATATCTATATGTTGTTTGCATGACTTTTAAAGCTGAATCATCGCCACCTCCCTAATCACTGTGGACGAATCCTGCCAAGATTGTCCCTACTCTACAACAAACACTGAACTGCACTCCACCCTGTCCCTCTTAACATTGGCTTTATGTTAGGTGCAGCTGCAGGCTTCAGTTACACCCTCTCCACCCTCAAAGTCCCACTGCAGGATGGAGCAGACAGCTGTGAGAATCTGATAATATTCCTTGTGCACATTCTTCTATCACACAGTTTGGTGTTTAAAGCCCGAGCCGCTTCTTCATCGAGACAACAGGAGTGAGACTTCCTCATCATGTCCTTCCGGAGGTTTAGAAGCACCCCTAAAACACTAGGGGACGTCAACATTGTAACAGAGGAGCTGAAAAATCTTTATTACAAGAGGCTGCTGCCGATAGAGAAATACTATTCATTCCATCACTTTCACTCACCGAGCTATGAGGATGCCGACTTTGACAACAAACCAATGGTGCTGGTGATGGGTCAGTACTCAACAGGAAAAACAACTTTCATAAGGTAAGAGGAAAAAATCTGATGATTTTAAATAATGCAGCTGTGTTGCATGCATGTATGTCATGGTGTGTTAAAGTAAGGCTGATGGAAGTGGTGGTTTGCACCATGTGCATTCTCAGGTATCTCATAGAACAAGATTTTGCTGGTAGCAGAGTTGGGCCAGAGCCAACCACTGACTGCTTCACTGCCGTCATGTATGGAGAGGAGGAACGAATGATCCCTGGCAATGCCCTTACAGTGGATCCCAAAAAGCCCTTTCGCAACTTAGACCCTTTTGGAAATTCATTTTTGAACAGGTGAGGGGGATCAGCAGATGAGAGAGATGCAGAGAGTAGATAGAGATGAAATCCTATTTTTACATACAAACCCAGTTACAAAAAAGTTGGGATGCTGTAACTGTAAAAAAAAAAAAAAAAAAAACTGGATGCAATGATTTGCAAACCTCATGAGCCATCATCTCATTCACATTGGAACATAGAAAGCATGTCAAATGTTGGAAGTGAGGTGTTTTACTATTTCAGAAAAAATAATAGCTTGTATTGAATTTGATGTCGCATCTCAAAAAAGTGGTGACGGGGTAACAAAAGATTGGAAAAGTCAGTGGTACTAAAAAAAAGGAACGGATGTTGAAACTCATTAAGTCAACTGACAACAGGTCATCATTGAGAATAAGAAGAGCACCTTAGGGAGGCAGAGTCTCTCAGAAGTAAAAATTAACAGAGACTCAGCACTTTGAAAAAAAAACCTCTCTACAAATTGTGGAGCAATTTCGCAATCAGTGTAAAATTGTGAGGACTTTGTTTATTCCAACATCTGCAATACATAAAATCATTAAAAGATTCTAGAGTGAAAAAAAACAATATGGACAGAATGAAACGGTTTGTAAATTCTCTTCAGACTGATTTCATTTATATCTAACACAATGTCCCAACTTTCTTTAACTAAAGTTTACCTCCACAATATTCATAAATATGGAAATACTGATAAATACTTGGCACAGCAATGGATCATATCTAAGCTCTTTGTTTTGATTTTTTTAAGGTTTCAGTGCGTCCAGATGCCAAACCAAGTCCTTGAGAGTATCAGCATTATCGACACACCAGGCATTTTAACTGCTGCTAAAAGAAAACTGAGCCGAGGTAAGACGGAATGCTTTCTACGTTGCTTTTCAGCATCAGAAGGAGTCAAAAGATCTTTTCTTACAGACACTTGGTTATAGATTGTTGCTGTTGGACTGCACTGCTGCTGTCAGTATTTAAACTCTTATGGGAGAAGAGTCATAGTAGACGCATTAAAGTAGAAACTCTCAGTCCAACATAATTCACACATTTGAAGTCAGAAGCAAAGCAGATGAAAGTAATATAACATTTAACTGGAAGGAGACAAGCAGCATTTGTTTTATGGATGCATTTTTCAATGGGTGTAACTGAAATGGCCTAAGACCAGAGAGAGCCATTGGGATGTGTTACATGTTCCTCTGTGCCCTGAGGCTACGTGGCTTTCCCCATTATATACAGCACTAATGAAAACCCTGTGTTTTTCTTCCTTATCCACAGGCTATGACTTCCCAGCAGTGCTGCGCTGGTTTGCAGAGCGTGTGGATCGCATCATCCTGCTGTTTGATGCACATAAACTGGAGTTCTCAGATGAGCTCACCCGGGCCTTTGGGGCTCTGTACGGCTATGAGGACAAGTTGCGTGTGGTTCTCAACAAAGCTGACAGGGTGGACTCTCAGCAGCTCATGAGAGTGTATGGTGCCCTCATGTGGTCACTGGGAAAAGTGTTTCGAACCCCTGAGATCTTGCGGGTTTATATTGGATCTTTCTGGTCAGAGCCGAGGCAGATGTGCGACCACTATGAGCTGATAGAGCTGGAGGAGGAGGATCTGCTCACTGACATTAGGAACCTGCCACGTAATGCTGCAGTGCGCAAGCTGAATGATTTGGTGAAGAGGGCACGCTTAGTGAGGGTGAGACAATTCTAATTCATGCTTTAGCTGTGTATTCACAAACCCAACTGTTGTTATAAGTAATCTGATGTTTAATGTGTTCCATTCTTAGGCTCATGCCCACATTATCAGCTATCTGAAGCAGGAAATGCCAACAATTTTTTGCAAAGAAAGCAAAAAGCACAATTTGATCTACGATCTTCCTGTAATTTTCACCAAGATCCAGCAACAGCATAGAGTTCCAGCAGGCGACTTCCCTGACTGCACCAAGATGCAGGTCAAATTACTGCATAAAAAACTTTTCATAATTTCATTTATTTTGATGTGTTGTGAAAGTCTGACATGATTGCATTCATTTACAGGAAAAACTTTTGGGTCAAGACTTCTCAAAGTTCAAGACACTGAAGTCAAGTCTTATGGCTTCCTTGGAAAAACTGCTCACCACTGACATAGCTAACCTGGTTCCTTTACTCCAACAACAAGAACAGAGCAAGAAATCCTTGCCCAGCGTGTTGGACGGAGAATTTTTGGGAACATTCAGGCGTGAGCATTTCAGGAGAGATCCATTCAAGGAGCTCCCCAGAGATGACGAAAGCAGTGAGGTGGATTTCGATGAGTGGGCTGTGGAGAAATACAAGCCTAAATACGACGAGATTTTCTACAATCTAAGTCCAAATGATGGTAAACTTAGTGGCACAAAAGTAAGAGAATGGATGACAAGCACTCTGCTGCCCAATTCTGTGCTTGCTCACATCTGGAGGCTGTCAGATGTAGATGGGGATGGCATGCTGGACAACGAGGAGTTCGCTTTGGCGGTCCACCTTATTGAAGGAAAACTGGAAGGCTACTGGCTACCAAGAGAGCTTCCCTCTCATCTGGTGCCCCCATCCAAACGGTCAAGTACAGAGAGTGATACATCGGTGTAATCTTTACATAAGAAGGAAATGAGTGACTGAAGATGTGTTACATGTAAATTATGTACAATATGTTCTATAAATCAATATGTATTGTGGCTATAAAGTTTGACAACCACATCATATTTGCATAATAACATTATTATCTGCATATGTAGATGTTTTGCAGGGGAATAAGAAAAAGTAATAAGGCTCTTAACCAACCACAAGGCTTTCCTTATTTTCCTAATACAATGAGAGTTTCACATTTGTCAAAATGAAATCATTATAATCATGCTGAGTCCAGAATATTTCATTGTCATCTATATGATTATCAATATCCTTATTACACAATCTGTATTTTTAAACGTTTTACTCACCAAGATGGCAAAAACGACCATATAACCCCAGAGAGCAAAGGCAGGCTCCATACAAACGGTGGCAAGGTCCATTGTTGGGGCAGTTACACTTTCTTCTGCAGTTCCTCCCGAAAAAACCCTTCGCACAACCTGAGAGAAAAATTAATATTTAAGAGAAACTGCCATACTTTAGGGAAAGATCCCTGAAATGAACCCAACTTTATGATGTTGTAAGCCTTGAAATGTGTAGATAATTGTTGACATTGTATTACATTGTTGACCTTTGCTTACAAAGACTTGTGTTTAGATGGTCGTATATGTTGCTCAAAATCATGTACGAACATCTGAGAAGGCAGAAGCCAGCTCTTTTGATACCTGTAGCCAATTAAAATGATGCAGTTTTTGCTTGTTTCGTTTTTTTTTTATCAAACAACCTCTCTCATCTTTTGTTGCTTCTATCACAAACACTTTGTGAAAACCACTTCACAAAAGCACGTTTTATTTCCAAAAGAAATAACATTTCTCAGCTTTTGACATTCGTTGTCTTCATATAATTTCAATACAAGTAGTGATTTAAATGATCTAAAATGACTTGTGATTATCTATTAAGATAATGTTTCAGATGAGAAATAAGATCGAACAAAATGTTTCTAACATCAAACGAAACTGAATTTAATTTTGACACTTTTTACTCTAAGTTTGATTTCTCATCTTAACTTAAAATTATTTAAAATGGTGTTTGCATTCGTACATGTCAGTGTTTGTGTGTGTCTGCGAGAATGTTCTCATACAAACCATCTTCACAGTGCAAGCCTTGGACCCCAAGGGGGCACAAACACTTCCCAGTCACTTGGTCACAAGAACCTCCATTCTGACAGCGACATACACTGTTGCAGGCCTGCCCATAGCTCCCCTGTGGACAAGCTGGAAACGACAAGACATGGAAACAATTGAGAAATTTCAAAAGATGCAGCATTACTTCATGCATCAACCTGAGAGACGTTATAATACTGAACACAAGAGAAGACATAAATCCAACTAATGCAAAGGCTCCATTCTCCATTTTCCCACAGCATATGCTCACTGAGTGGGTTTTCTTAATCTTGCTGGCCTTGTTAGTAGTTCTGACATGAACCAATAGTCTGTTCAAGACGTGCTTAAGTGCAACATTTCAACTATTTGTGTCCGCTTAAATTCCACATCATACTTTCCTCACAACAGTTTTACGTCTCTCCAAAGAAAACAGTTTAAGATAAGCAGAAACAATATGTTGCTTTGTAATATTAAAAAAAAAAATCCTGATATCCTGAATTTGTCTGTGGGGATCAATAAAGGTATGTTCTATTCTGTATTTCAGAAGGAAAAATCTGATTTATTCGTTATGTGGAAAAAAGAACCTCAATTAAGAGAATATCTTACTTTAGAGGGAATTTGTAATGTAAATTTATTTAATTTCTTTTTTTAGATCTAACTTCATCAACTGCTGTTTAAATAAAATTCTGGTGAAGGGAAACCAATCAAGTCAAATCAGTAAGAAACCTCAGTTTGATCATTTTTTTCCTGCTCAAAGTTCATTATGCTGTTGCCTGTCACTCCATCTTTTCATCAGTCAACAGTAATGTCTGGACCCATCACCTTCAGGGTGTGTGTCTGAACACTGCCACCCCAGGAGGAGTGAGCTCCTAAAAAATGACAGAGTGCTTCAAATGGACTTATCCCAAGTGGCCCTGTGCTCCAGACCAAGGACAGCTATTAATCATGAAGCTGCACTGAAACAATGAAGTCTCTCTCTCTTTCTCTCTCTAACCCATCAGTGGACATCCTTGGCCTCGGGCTGTGGTCTTGTTGTGGGCCCTGGCTACACTCCAGCAGCAGACAGATTGATTCCTCTGGTTCCCCTTGTGTTGTGGAGCCCATAAACAACTCATCCTCCCACACAGAGGAGCCGACAGGTTTTGATATGGCTGGTTCAATGCACACAGCTAACTATCACATGTCTTCCTTACACCAGAGATTAATGCTAGTTCAATCAGGCCTAGAAGATGAAGCGTCCTGTGGGTAAAACTTATCTGTGTACATGTGGCTGTATCATGGAATGGTGACATTATCCACTTATCAAGGAAGTAATCAATTAACTAAATGGGTATCTTACTCTTTGTTTGTCTCCTTGGCAGGAATTCCTGCCAATTCCTATCCATTCAAAAAGTTATGCATGGATGTGCACTCTATCCTACCAGAGAAGGGGTGTAACATCCAGACACCAATTCAGTGCCAGATCAGGATCCAGGTTTTTTTTTTAAATTATTATTATTCAGCATTAGCAGAGGTATGCACTGTTATGTGTGTGATATTGTCCATAAAGAACTAACAAGGGTTTTTTGTTGGGGGGGGGATACTGAGGGCATAGGGTCATATTCCAACATAAATAAATTAATATATATCAACAAAAATAAAACATATCATTCTTTGAGTATCCAGACTTTGATGACACCCTGCTGTGAATTAGGTGTAATAGAAAGAAATCAACCTGCTTTAATGATGCGATGAAACATTTATGCTCCACTTTGATGGTGCGAAGAGTTTGATCCAAATTTATAGATGCTGCTGTATTTATTTTGTCACCACTGGATGGAGCCAAAATAGTTGTTTGTCCTTCTGTTACTGGTCATAAAAGCTTAAAATGATTTGTTTTTGAACATTTAAAAGTATGGGAGTCAATCTCCTTAAAACTCTCAGCAAGAAAAGAAACAAGCAAAACGTCAAATAATTTCTTTAAACATTCGCAGAGCAAACTGGAAATACTATCAACAGTGCTGTCAAGAGGTTTCCTTTTGTGTGGCAAACATGCAGCATGCTGATGTTAACTAGACTCACTTTCATTACAGATGATCCCAGTCCAGCCAGGAGAACAATCACACCGGTCTCTGCCTTCAGTACACACTCCATTTACGCAGTCTTCACAACTCACGTTGCAGTCATCCCCAAAAGAGCCATCCAGACACACTAAAAATGGAAAGGGTAAACTCAAAATAAGTTTTCTGATGTGAAGAGTTATGAGAAAAACAATAAAATATTATTGATCTGACCAGGAGCACACATGAGTGTCATCTCTCATGCTTTTTACTGTACCTATGTGGCTGTTCACTCTTAGCTCTCCCCTACGCTCTCTCTGGATCTCTAATTCTTCATTGTCACTACCATGATGACCGTCATCATCATCATCAGCGCTATAATGGGAGTGCAGGGCTGCCGTGTACTGGAGGAGCTGAGGAGCCTTGCGGAACAGCAAGTCTGGTAATCTGTCAACCTCCAGCCGCTCTGTCTCCTCTTCATCTTCTTCCTCTTCCTCTTCCAGTTCTCCGCCATACAGAGCTAAATTCACCCAGCACAAAGTTAAGCTTATGATAAAAGTGGTGCTTCATTCATGCCCTAAAATGAGGCTAATCAGTCTACCATGCTGCAATGGCTACAACAGAGGTGTTACTCACAGATACAGGAGTGCTGGTCCTGATCCAAGCGGAAGCCCAGTCGACAAAAACACTCATACGTTCCCAAGGTGTTGACACAGTAGTGTTCACAGCCTGAAGTCTCTGCCAGGCACTCATCAATGTCTAGAAGAAGAAAATTGGAATAAAGCATAGAGCAAAGCTTTGTCACATCACTGTTAACAAGTGTAGGCGGAACACTATTTCCAATTCATGGGTTTAATTGCAAACAGGATGTGCTGAGGAGAGCTCAGGTGTCTTTGGAAAAATAAGACAATGCTTTATTTCACTGTAGTATCTGCATTTCATTTAACATCTTAAACCCATTTGGCAGTTGCATGAGATATAGCACAAGGTTTGCTCCTACGTGAACAAAATGTTCTGTTTCTCATCCATTGCTATGAAGTGGCCTTGAAAGGACTAATATCTAAACAATGAGTTTGGAAGTTTGGTGTGAGTGTGTGTGAATTTGGATGCTGAACAGCTGTAGCACAAGACAGAAAACATCAAAAAGCATCAGACTTGATAATCTGTTAAATAATCCAGCGCTCTCACCATTGCAGCTACAGCCGTCCAGATTTAGCCTGTAGCCAGCTCTGCAGCTGCACTCATAACCGCCTGGGTAGTTCTTACAGAAGTGCCTGCAGCAGGATTCTCCACTGACGCACTCATTACTATCTGAGGAAAGAAGACAGTGTTTTAGTATCAACTAAAAATGAAAAAAAGAAGACACCTGAAAGAGGGAAAAAACAAAGACAGGGAAATATGGTTTGGAGACAGAGAAGGTCTCACCTACACAGGTCTTTCTGTCTTGGTCCAGCTGGTAGCCATGGTTGCAGGAGCAGAGGGGGCCGTTGGTGGTATGCTCACAATGATGAGAGCAACCTCCGTTGTTCTTCTCACAGCTGTTTATGATCTCCATCTCAATGCCTACAGGTGAGAGTCAAGCCAATTCAATTCCTTAAAATATCGGTGAGCGAAGAACAAACAATAGGCCTAATTGAGAAAGCTGATAAGGCTGGTCCAGAGTGGTGGAGATGCAACTGGAAGAACCCAATCAGACTAGACAGAAATCTGAGTCATGGAACAACTAAAAACTGCTGATGTTGTCGTCTACGACTGCAACGTGGACTATAAGGAAGCAACAGTCTCAGATCAGCAGGATTTTATCATTCATCCTGTGTTGCACAGATAACCAATTTAATGATGCCAAGGTTGTTGAAATATCGTATGTTAAAATGTACATGTTCCAATCAGGAGTCCAGCTACAGGACTTTGAACGAACTGCAGTCATAATATTAACTCTCACTACAACATATTATGAACTGTAGCGATCTAATCTAGAAGAAATTAATGCAGAAGTAGCAATTTCAAGGTTGTTAGTAGGAAGGAAAGTCTAAGCAAAGATTGCCTATGCGGGTTCAGGCTGTGTTGATCATACCAAACATTTATTTTCAAGCTTGTTGAATTGCACATACAATATTTCCTTTATATGATGTATTTTCCACTTATGTTTGCATATGTTTTAATAAGTTGTTGCACCTTTTTCCCTAGGCCATGTATAAAGAAATGAGGGGTCACTCCAAGGCTATGCTGTCAAATCTGTTATTTTCAGTCATTATTTTCCGTATTTACAAGTTCATTCTGTTTTGGGACAAAAAGCAAAAGTCAAGAAGAGAACTTGAATGGGTTTGTTCATCTGTTCAAAGCACTCAGCAGTATGTTGAATTTGTGGAAGAAGGATTAAATTCATACTGTCCCAACTTACGGTAGCATTGCTTGCCATCAGCACCAAGCTCGAAACCTGGATGGCACACACAGCTGAAGGAGCCCAGCATGTTGACACATCCGTGGGAACACATGGTCTGACCAGAGCTGCACTCATCGATGTCTGTGTGAGATAGATATTATAGATGCAGAGGTATGCGTTTAAACACAGATCTAACAAATGGACGAAGTCAAAGAAACAAACTACAAAGGCAGAAATTGTTTGATCTCTCTGCTTCACCAGTTGCAGAGCAGAGGGATATCATACTGCAACAGGAGCACAAGTATACATGAACAGAAAAAGTTAATACACCAACTAAAAGCCCATCTGAATCTTGCACATTTGTAACTGTAACCACACACAAGTTAAATTAATGTGACTTTGTTCATTTTTATGTTAAAGAGAAATGCAAAAATTAGCAATCACCTTTATTATTTTTGGAGTTGGATTTCTTGTCAATGAACTAAAGATGTGCTTTCTAACACATGAGCAAATATTACAAACTAAGCTGCCATCTTGAAAATTAAGATGTGTAAAGGATTTCAGAAAAGTATAACAAACACTTAATCCCAAAGCAGCTCTTTGTCAGGACTCAGGTTACTCTGGCTTATCCTCTGCAGGTGGACAGAAGTGAGATGGATTGTGGGGATGATTTCCAACACTGAATCTCAAACGGATACAGGAATGCAACTGAGTTGGCTTGCCGTACAAGAGAAAATGTATGGGAAACCCATTCATGTTATTCTTTTAAACTTCAGTGCAGGGCTTTTGATGCTTTCCCATGATTGGATGACTTTCAGAGCCACATGAATACCTTGCATATTCCTAGCTCTGTGAAACGGACTTGATATATGTTGACATTTGTACCCTTAAAAGGGTGCTGCAATGCAAGTTGGGCAAGACCATCACTTTATGTTTGATCCATGTATTTGTGTCTGCATACAGTATGAGTGTGTGAAAGAGATAGATGTTTTTTACCTTCACAGTTCTTGTCATCTCCAGCCAATGTAAAACCAGAGCGGCAGCTGCAGTGAACTCGGTCGCCTTCTGAAATGCACAGCTGGGCACAGCCTCCATTCCTCTCCTTACAAGGGTCCCTCACTAGCATATAACCACAAAACAACTGGTGCACATATAGTATACAAAAAATAAAACTCAGAGAGGGATTCTGTGTTAGTCGAAGGGGACCGTTTTAATTGTCCAGTTTGCAGCAGCAGAAGCCCCTCAGAAATATTACCCACAGTTGTGACATGAATGAACTCTAACTTTTATAATGAGAACATAGCTGATAAGATGACTTACATTCACAGTGTCTCCCATCTCGCTTCAGCTGGTAGTTCTTCCGACACTCACATTTGTAGTGATTGTTGCCCATGTTCACACACTTGTGCTCACATCCACCGTTCAGCACAGAGCAAGAATTCACAGCTTTGAGGCAAAACAAAGAGGCATGAATAGTAAACAAGCAGAACGTCCATCAGCTCCAATTACAAATTTAAGGGTTGTGAAACCTTCAATCACAGAGGATGACAGATATAACTGAATTTGCTGGCTTTCCAAAGCAGCTTTCACACATCAAACTCTGCAGCCATATAATTATTGAAAACACTTACAGAAAAGCTGGAAACTGGAAAATAATATTCAGTGAGATTCCAGTGAGTAGCCCTGATTACTTTCTAATGGTATTTCCATCCAGCTGCTCCTGTGACTTAATGATGTGCCAAATATGAATATAAGCCGTATGCCTTCTGGGTGCTCTCACCACAGACATCATGACACAGACCGGCTGTAAAACTGAAGGTATGGCGAGCCTTTAACACTAATGACTTCAACAGATACAATTAGCCATCCCTCTGACCCAATCCTTTTACACAAAGCTGCTGCTGCTGGCAAAAGGGTGTATTTAGAAACATATACAGACTAGAGGCAACAGGGGATTGCAGATTTTCAGAGAGTAACAAATTCCATCATTACTTGCAGGTATTGTATTGCTAAAAAATGTACATATGCACTTTAACACCTTGTATTTTCCCAGTTAAATCATGCCAGAATTTCTCTGTAGATGCAATGAAGCTTGGCAGTTCTGTTCATAGAGGTCTGTGGATCTCAAACTTTATCAACCATGCCCCCCTTTGGAGGAATAAGCAAGTATCTGTTTCAACTAAGATTAGTTTATGGTTGCAATAGACAAAGATTACATCAAACAGTGATGATTAGAGGTGCTGTTGGTTGTTTTATGCTATAGTGTTTGGCTGCATCCTTTCAGGGGGACATACAATCAACAGTCTAAACCATGGTGAAAAAAACAAGATGCGCAATTCTCAAACTGTCAAACTAAGTCTTTAATATTTAACTAAGTCTGTCACAGAGAATTGAATCTCTCTGTATTTAATACTTACCAATGCAGGTCCGACCATCAGTGTGCATGCGAAATCCTTCACTGCACTCACAGTGATAAGAACCCGGTGTGTTGACACATGTTTGCTGGCATCCTCCATTTAGTTCCTCACATTCATTTATATCTGAACACACACAGATAAGATAATATGTAATATGTGTTTACATGTATAAACACCCAGCATCGATCAAAGTTAATTAGACAAACTGCCCATTTGGGGTAAATTCCTACAAGACCAAACAAAACCACAAACCAGTCATTATAGATCAGACTTGTCAGAAACTTTACTCCACTTCTGGGGGTCTCAAAGGTGGAAAAGTAAGTGGTAATTTTATCTCAATAACATTTCAATAAGTATCAATGAGATTTTTATTCAAAGGCAAAATAGATAAATATATGATAATTATGATAGAACAGGTAATACAGAAAACACAGTGATCTGAGACATGATCATATCAAGTGAAACCCAAAATCACATTAACAAATTTAAAAATATATGCACACAGTAACACATATTCAGTAATAAGCAAATGGGTCTGGGGTAGTATAAAGTTTTCTGTTGAATGTGGAAGACAGCTGTTTTGGACCTTTGGCCTGCAGACAGATTGTTCCAGAGAGCATGGCCACAGAAACTACAGGTACACTCACCACACCTGGATCTAAGCCTGTGAACAGCACAGTAACTGATGCCCCTTGTGACAGGAAATCAATATATTTAGTAAATTGTGGATTATTAAAAGGAATTTGACAGTGATTGAGAATCAGTGAAGTGACAAAGTAAGATCAAATCTTTTGTGTGGTGAAGAACTCTGACTGCTGTGTTTTTCAATGAGCTTGAGCCATCAAACAGATTATTTAGTCAAGTCTGACAATAAATCCTGACTTTACAGATATTTTCTGCCTCTGAGACATCATGCTGGATAGGAATATTGCCGGATCAGAAATGCACATAAAAATCTTCTCAGCTTTAGTCTTTTTTTTAAACATTTATTTATAATTGGGGCTTTGTATAACAATGACAGACCAACAGCCCTATTTTTTACTGAATCTTGAATGTTTTCATTTGTAGATGTCACAATTCAAATCAATACATTAAAAAAAAAAAAAAAAAACAGAAAGCCTCTCTTAAAGTTTCTACATAGTTTATCTCCCACTATGGCACTCTGAACCACTACTCCCTCCAGCAGCACCCCGCACGGACCTTATGTGCTGACTGCTCTTGGAAAGAAATTTATGTTGTTTCCTCAGTATGCGTGCAATCAGTTTGTTTCCTGCACAGTTCCTCAGTGGATGGTCCACATGACTGCGTGAGTGTGATCCACAGAGAGCAAAAGCAAACTGTGAAGACAACGCACCTGAACACTCCATTCAAGGACAATCACACTTAACTGCACATCTGGATAACACATATCTCTGAAAATCTTCCTGCATGTCATCTCTGACTTTTCAACTCTGCTGTCATGATGGTGTAGTTGTGTGCAAGGAAAGCAGGAAATCATTACAACATCTTGCTTCTGTTTTCTGGGAACATATGGTACAGTTTATTTAAACTAGCGCAACAGTACTATCATCTGGGCTCTTCTCAGGTCAGAGCACCTTCCAAATAATGCAAATATTACAAATCATTGCCAAATTGCTTGTTTGTGTTCATTATTTCCCTGCAGGCCATCTCTCTGGCAGATTGGTGGGAACAGACACTTTCACAATTACCTTAACTTTCATCATGAGGCTGGACAGAGGGACCATAGCAGGAAGAGGGGTTTTATAATAATATTTGTTTGCATAATTTATTTAGACATCTACATAAATGTTTAATCATTTTACAGCAACTAATGAAGTTAACGCCTGTTAAGCAGGACTCTTTCATGGAGGATTCCTAACATGAAAAATAGCAGACATAAAGGGAGATTTGTCAAGGGCAATGTACTTATTGGACTCCTCATGTGAAAGGATTTCAGTGGGAGAAATACAATGGCACCTTTTCACTAGCAAATGAGGTGGTATGGGAGCAGGGCCACAAGTGGTGGCGGTGGTGTCGGAGGTCAGGGGGCATAAGGTCTGAATGGTATCATGTCACCGTCTGGCTCTAAGCTGGGCTGCTGAGACAGCATCTACAAGTAGAAAAAGTAGCAGACCAAACATGTGGAAGCACTACTTTAGAGGCACAAAAAGGGAAAACAGGTGGCCAGAATGCTTCAGGGACTGAATTTACTGAAAACTAAGGAAAGAAAAAGAGAGAGAGAACGAAACATGATGGCAAAAATGTAAATGAGTGTTTAGAAGAAAAGCTGTCTGAGTGAGTGGTCTCACTAATCCCTCAGTTTCCAAAATCTAAATGAGTGTCAACATAAAAAAAATCTAAAAACATCTGTAACTATTTTTTTTCCAGTTCAATGTTGAACTCATGTCTTTTCTTACAAATATCACCACAAATACAATTCATATGAAAGCCTGTAAACAAAAAAACCCAGCTGCCCAAGCAACCTCCAGTTACCCAGTAACCTCTCTGGCTTGGAATTATTACAGAGTGACAATATCCTGTCTTAAACGTTAAAGGTCAGGGGCATTTGTTCACACCTGTAACTCAAAGGAGCAAATGGCCCTCCGTTCCTCAAGCTTACGCTGCACATTTCTGCTGGAAGAGACCGACAAAAGGAGAGTGCATGCCATCTGAGAAGGTTTATAAATAGTTGCATATTTGCAGTTCTTAGTAGCGTCAAGCCAAGTAGTTTGTGTCCAACATGGCTCAGGATTTTCAATTTATTCACATGGAATTGATAAATACTCTTAAAGCGAGGGGTTCACTTCGCGTAACTTGATTTTTTTTTCACATGGACTTATCAATTACATCAATTGAAATCGATGTGCCTTGTCATCAGTCGAACTTTACTTCCA
>JAOXYM010000009.1:22511707-22525064 GCA_028567055.1 Leptatherina wallacei | reverse complement strand
AAAGAAAGAAAGAAAGAAAGAAAGAAAGAAAGAAAGAAAGAAAGAAAGAAAGAAAGAAAGAAAGAAAGAAAGATTTATTTTTTATTTTAATATGGCCTTTTCCAATATTTCCATTCTCATCTTTTCAAAAGCATCTAGAATAACAACTCAGAAATGGAGCACCAAACTCAACAAAATGCATTTTCAATTTCTCAAATATGCAGAAAAAAGAAAGAATATAAATTTTAAATAAATTAGACCAAATTAAATTAAACGCATTTTTTCCGGTTTGGCTTTTAATTTCAGCACCCGGTTCAAGTGACTTAACTTCCTGTTCACAATGGTACTTCCTGTTTAGAGTTCAGACGCGGAAAGAAGCTAGAAGAGAGGAGGTTTCCTTCTCTCTCAAATAAATACAAAGAGATGTTTGACAGCTGCGGTGTCTGTAATACTTGCACTTAACCTTTCATAGTATATATCGAAACTCCATGCCGTTTCAGGTTTGAAAAATACGTTATTATCAAAGATCGCAGTCTTGATCAACAAACCAGACGGTAAGAATCCGTGCTAACACGCTAGCTTAAAATGGCGCTAGGCTAAGTTGTTTAAAACATTTTTCTCCAAATGTTCAACCAAAACTACAGACTTTTAGAATTAATGTCAAATACTAGTTTCTGATATTGTGATTTTAAAGCGGTTTAAAATATGTTTTCTTAGTGTTAATTTACATATGATCTTTGGTGTTAGCATATTGTTAGCTCTGATGTCAAACAAATAAAAGAACTTTGGCTATCTTGTAATGATAGCGGCAGATGGTTACTACCACAGTCCGTATTGCCTGCTTAGTAGTTATTAGTGTCCCTCTCTGTTTCTCCGAGAAATCAGAGGACACTCTTAAATCATATGATGGTGTCACGAGCATGTTGTTTCCATTCGTAACCGACCCTGTCCCACTTATCACGAAATCCCTCAGGAGATTGTTGATCTGTGATCTGTCTGAAAGCTTAAGCAGAATGAGGTTTACAAGTAGCTTGTAACAAAAGGAGCAAAGCTTAAATTATATTAGTTTGAGTTAAAAGACCTTCCATATCAGCATGTTTACATACATGTGTAACTTTTTGTGGCTCACAACTAGTTCTGCTTTGCTGATTGAATTTTTCCACTCAGCCAAATGAGTGGGGCAGCATTTCCCTCTCCTACAGTCGAGATGGCTGAGATGAACCGTATCCAGTATGAGTTGGAGTACACCGAGGGCATCAGCCAAAGGATGCGCATCCCTGAGATGCTTAAAGTGGCTCCACAAGGCCGTGAGGATCCCAGTGTTGGATCACAGGAACTCCCCACTAGTGTTGCAATGCAAGTCCCAGAGAGAATTGTGATTGCAGGTAGGTATGCTGTAACATGCAAAATGAGCACCTCGATGTTGACTGTCAGCTGATTATTTTGTCACAGTCATTGATTGATATTAAACAAACATTGTATGATTGGGTGAAAACTTTGCTCATCCTGCTGCTGAAGGCCATTTTACTGTCAGCATTGGCATCATATCAGCTGCTTAACAGTCAAAGTGAAACAAACATAGGTATGGAGAAACTGCTAGAGGTCATTCAGTTTATCTACTCCAATAAGTAATAAATAAGTGACTAATTACAATCTCTAATTCACACTTTCATTTATCAGGAAACTCTACTGACCCCCAGTTTTCCAGACCCAGAGATTTAGACCTTATTCAGTCAACACCCCTGGAAGCTCTGTCACTTAAAACTCCACCTAGAGTCCTCACCCTCACTGATCGGCCCTTCGACTTCTTGGAGGAGGCGCAACGAGCACCTACAGATAGTGAGGAATTGGTAAGTGATGAAGCAATAAATAGTTTATCACTAAGGACACTCCATTAAATCCACATGTCATGCCCTCGTAGCAGCTTATATGTTGAATAAATCAGTTGCCGTTGTCTTCCGCATAGTTGCGACCCCAAGGACGATTGCGTCGGGAACGCTCAGCCAGTGAGAATGCAGCACTCCGCCATAATAGTCAACTGATCCACAATGACTCTGCGTGAGTATTGGTTTACACATACCATTATTAGCTGAGTATCAGCCCCCTCTTACCTCCTGTGTTGTTTGCACACAGTGGCATGCTGCATATTTCTTTGCACTTCATTTTTCCTTTTTGCTCCCTGGCATTGCTTAGCTGATTTTCTCTTTCCATGTGTATTGTAAGCACTTTAGTTTGATTCAGCTTTTGCGGCCATTAGTATTGATGCACAATGTAGTTGTGCTATTCTCTGACACTAATGTTAATGTCTTAATTTTTAACCTAATAACATCAATCCATTCTGTAATAATCAATTATAGCTTGATTGTATCCCGATAGTCATTTACCAATTGGAGGACTAGTGGTGATGAACTGATAATATGACAGCTTGGAGTATTAACACATTTGAAGACCACACTCCTCTCTCAACACTGTAGAACCCAAAATTAACAATAAGAGAAAAACTACTAAGAGAAAAGTGTGATGCATCCCAAAGACTTGAGATACAAAACTCAAATATTGAATACGTCTGGATTTCCCAAACTTATAGGGTTGATGATTTACATTGTACTTTATAACTGACACTACATGTGCTCTGCAGCTTTATTGCTTAGGTACTAAATTAAGGGATCAGCCCATTAGACTGCTGATAGGTCACCACTACCAGTGAGGCTTTAACCCATTCAGGCATGATGCATGCTTTCCCCTTTCAAGCCTGGTGCAACGTTCGTCTTTCATCCACATGCCATTAGTTTTGTTATTTGTACTTATTGATAAATGTATAGGAAAAGTCAATAACAGCTGAAGGTCCAAATGTCTCTATCTTATATTCTAAGTGGATGGTTTGGCTTTTCCAATAAGCCTCAGGTTTTAGGAGACTTTTTTTATTTTATTTGAATGGGTTAACTGTAAAAAAAAAAAAAAGATGGTGATCAGTCTTAATTATTCAAATGATATTTTGGATCCTCTGCCATTTTTTTGTGGGCTCAACTTTAAGCGCTGCTAGTGGGTGGCAGGTTCTGTCTTTGGCTTTTGCTTCTACTTACTGTGACAGGGCTGCAGTGTTTGCAGAGTCAGTCTAGGACAATGTTTTCCTTATTTCTCTCCCTTTCCTTCTTCCTCTTCTTCTTTTGCCCTCTTTTGTCCTCTTCCTCCTTTTCCCTTTTGAACTTGCTCCTTTCTATGGTGGGCACTGAGCAGTGCGACCTTGCACCCCCCAGCCACTGTCCAGCCATGCCCCCCTCTCACCGTGGCCGAAGAACACAACTTGTACAGCGCTAGCGGTGTTCTATCTTTCTTCCAGTCCACTACACGTCGGGCCTACCAGCAGGTCCTGGAGGCCTTGGATGAGAGCCCACGCAGGTGACCTCCAAATCATCATTTTTTTTTGCCAATAGTAGAGAGGGGTGTGGGGGAAGGCCTAAATATATTTTTCGGCAAGGGTGATATCTTCCTGAGATAGTTGTCTTTCAATGCTGCTCTTCAGCTCCTCTGAGTGACTACTTCTAACTTGCATTAAAAATATTAACACCATTAAGTCCTGGGGCTGCTCATTAACAGAGTTAACAACCACATATCATAAATAAATCTAGTGAGTGACCTTGACTTAAAGTTTGAGGTCTTCAGACTTTAATACAGTATGGGCTGATGGATTGAACTGTCACCTGTTTTTCAGGAGGAAATGGTGATGAACGCTGACCAACTTCTTTGAGTTGTTGTTGAACTTTTGGTTTCACTTAGAAGAAAGCGAATCTTTCCCCTTTAGGATATCTTTTGGTTGCATAAGATATCAGGAACATCAAAGATGCTGTAGCAAAGAGAAGGCTTTATGAAGTGATGTAGTGCTGATAGCGATAGTTTTTTTTTTCTTTTCTCCTTGAAGTTCAAAACTTCACAGTAATACTGAAAAGAAAGGAGAGAGGGTAGGCCGATGGCTCGTAACTGAGGAAAAAGAATAGAAAAATAATCACAAACAATTCAGCTCAGTTTTTCCTCTGGATTTTATTTTCGGTGAACACATAAAACAAAATGTGTTGTGCTTCATGTGTGTTCTGCACACTATGACTCGCAAAATATGTCTTTATGCATGCCTGGTGTGGCGAGACGTGGCAGAAGCTTCGGAAAAAAGCTTTAGATCTATTTAGACGATGCCAACGTGTCAGGGATATTGTTGCAGACTTAGAAAAATGACCCTTATAGTTTCTTCGACAACGCAAAAAGTGTTAAGTGTGTGCAAGGGACATGCAAGTCGTGTGCATGTGTTCAACTCTGTCTTTCTCTAGACCTCTTTCTGCCCTGTCCCAATTCTGTGTTTCCCCCCCCCCCACCTCTTCAGCAAACCATCACTGCGAGGGGGGTCAGCTTCAAGCTCCAACCCCCTGCACGATTCCAGGTAACTTCACCTGGCACCTCATTCTCTTCCTCTCTCCTTGTCCTCATCCTTTCCTGCCTTGTGTACTCATTTCAGGACCAAAAGAGGTTCAGCTATGTTGGAAAACTTCTAAATTAGAATGATGTCACTGCTAATGGTTTATAATTTATCTTAAATGCGCCATTCAGATTGAAACACTGTCTTTTGATTGGCTAAATTATGTCATTTTCAAAGCAGCCGCTCTCTTTTCTAGGCTTGTGTTATCATCATACGAAGCCTCTCTGGACGGGACTTCTGATGACATGTCGGTGGTTGATGCAACAACACTGCGACGTCAGGTTCGTTCTTAGTAAACTAAAATCATTACAGCGAATTATGGAATCTTTGTGACTGAGGGGAGAAAAACTGCCGTTTCAACAGCTCATCAAGCTGAACCGGAGACTCCAACATTTGGAAGAAGAGAACAAGGAGCGAGCAAAGCGAGAAATGATCATGTACTCCATCACGGTTGCCTTCTGGCTCATCAACACGTGGGTGTGGTTACGACGTTAGAGCCGGCCTGCCCCCGCCATGGAAGGAGAATCTACTATTCTTTATTCGGTGTGTCAAATATTAGCTTCTCGCTGCACTCAGTCCCTGCGTCACAAGACCTCTGCACTCATGTGAGGCCTATTGCACACAGGGTTGATATTATGATTTGGTTTATTTAATACATGTACAGTTTTATTTTTTTACTCTCATTTCATCTTCTAAGCATTTTCTTGTCTTTTGCTTTTATTCCAAATCCACTTGCCCAATGCTGAAGCTAACTTTTTGTAAATATTTGTTCATGGCACTCAAAAGCTTTGGGAAGATTCACAGATACTGTTTAGCTTAGTTTATCAGAAACGGAAAAAATGTGGAGCTACGATGTAGAGACATGAATGTCTACAATGGAAACATGCTGAGTATTTATTATAGAGAGTAATATGTGACTTGGACTGGGAAATGTAATAAACTTATCAAAAGTATACCTGTAATTTGTTTTTATTGATGCAGTCCATATATATTTTCTGTTTGCAGATTTGGTTTCCCTTCTGTCTCATTTTAATAAAGGCAGATTATCTTTTTAATATTTTTTTTTTTACTATAGTGTTTCTTTCCCTTTTAGAAGTAGAAAAAAAAACAGCTGAGTGAAAGGGATCAAGTCAGAATTTATTATCCCAAACTTCACTAAAAACAAATACATTGCCAATAACAGTGGTAATGGAAATATTTAGGGAAATTAATTTCATTTTTCGCTATTTTCAACAGGTACATATTTTTTATCCAGTTGGATACTCTTGGACAAACTTAGCTGTCAACATTTAATTCAATTAAATCTAAAACTGATCAGGCTTAAGCTTGCCTAAAAGAAAGAGGGGGGGGGGGTCTATCCGTAAGTATTAATCTAGCTCTTCAATCAGGCAGCGTGGTGGAGAGGACATTCGATTTATTGTGGACTTTGGATTTTGAGGAGGGGCTTCCTGGTCCTCCGGATACACCAGTGAGGAAGAATAACTAAGGTGCCCTGCTGATTTGTCATCACTCATTAATAGCAATGGCTTCTTATTTGGTCCAAAGGTGGATGTGTCATCCCTCTGCTTCTGGGCTGCTTCATCTTCATCACTGCCTCCTGATATGACTTCTATTTTTGGTTTGAACACCTGCTGAGCAGAGAGTTCAGAGAAATCTTCTGCATCCACATCCTCTAAATCAGGCAGGTCATCGATGCGCAGTGACCGACTTGGTGGAAGGTGAATGGTTTCCAGCTCTTCATGTTCCAGCTCAGTAACCAGTGGTCCAGGGCCATGTGTTGGAACAAACTCACCTTTGAGAGAAGCCCCATCCAGAGGTGGATGTTTATTTTCAGGCCACTCCCTCTTTGCGTCAATCTTCGTGAACTGGTTTTGGTGTTTTTTTCCTTTTTCCTCATCCGTCTCTAGTATCTGTCCTACAGGACTGTCCTTTTCTTGTGCCCAGTTCTCTGGATTCATGCCTTCTTTCTCTTCTCTGACAGACTTCATTTGCGATTGATCGTGACCCTTTTCGTTCTGCTCACTCTGTATCCCATGACCCACCTGCTCTACTTCTACATATTCACTATCTGTTGGTTGTTCCTGTTTTGACTGGCACTGCAAGAACTCTTCATGAGCATCCAGGCTGTCCAGCACAAAAGCCTGGACCCTCTTTACTGAAGAAGAAGAAGAAGATGGCAAAATCGGGGTGTTGCACTCCTCACAAGGAGTCTGTGGAGTGGAGAGGGCTTCAGTTTCTCCTGAAATGAAGTAATTACACTGTTGAAACCTACATTTATGTTTAGTAAGTTTACTGGTGTAGCAAAACCTGAAAACGGCTCACCTTTTTCTTGTAACTCTCGAAGACGTCGTCTCTCCAAAGCCTTTTTCCGAATTATTGCCATTCCTTCAATGTTGTCCTGGATTTTCCTCCTCTCCCTTGTTTCCCACTGCTCTCTTTCCTTGTGCTCCCCCTCCACCCCTTTCTCTGCCCATGCCTCTGCACAAGCCCGGTCTTTGGGAAACACAGGGCGATCATCAAGGAAGGTGAGCTGCTTGAGACGTACAATCATCGTCTTTCTGTAGTTTGTAATTTTTTTCACCACCTTATTTCCCATCAGGTTCAGTACACGCAGATCTGGCATGGCCTCCAGCACAGTCAGGATTTCTGGGTCATTTAGCAGGTTATGAGACAAATCTAAGACACTAATGGCCAAACACTGACTTAAATGTTCAATGTCACCCACAGTCTCCAGCTTGTTGTGGGATATCAGCAGAGTATTTAGTCCAGGAAGGCAGGAGATGTTCTTAATCATTTGAATGTAGTTATTAGAGACATTCAGGGTTCCCAGCTTGTTCAGAGGCTCGAGGTTTTCCAGCTTGTATATGAGGTTCTCCTGGAGGAACAGGCAGCGCAGATCAGTCTGGGCATCCAGGTTCTCAATGGCTCGAAGCCCATTGCTTTGCAGCCAAAGACACTTCAGCCCTGTATATTCATCCAGGTTCTCAATGGTGGAGAAACCTTGCATATGCAGATACAGTGTGTCATTCAGGGAAGGTGTGTAGTACAGTTTGTGCTTCTTGCAGTGGTCTTTGAGGAACTTCTTGGTCATTCGTGGACCTGTGTGTTCTTCCTTTTCTTGTTGTAACGGGCTTTGCGGTTCCATTTTTTTTTGTACTTCGTTCTTTGTAGTGACACCTGATCCGTTTCTCTCAGGAGACTCTCCGACACCTCCATCTTCCATTTGAGTTGCTGTCGCCGCTTTATCTCCCATCGTTTCTTAGAATCCAGCAGCGGACTTTTCCTCCCCCCAAAAGAACTTTCAAATTAGCCCGCAGGAGAAACAGAAGTAATTAAAATAAATTTGTAAAATGGTGTAATAAAATGTGTCTGTTGTCTAAGTGTAGCGATGTCACTCAGCTATCCGCTTAGTCAACGTCGGTTACCGTTTATGTCTGTTTCCATGGCTACGCCCTGCCAGTTAGTTACAACCGGATATATTAGCTGTTTCTTGTCGGGCAGTTTTAACGGTTACACCCTGCTGTCAGTGGAAATATGGCGGCGGGGTACCTATTAAATCGTGGCATGCTAACATTAGGAATTCACTGCCAGCGTGTTGGCAGTAGTATTTCACTGACACAGATCAGAGGAAAAAAGCGATGGATGAAAGCATACACATATCTCATGGCAAAGAAGTTAAAGCTTGAAGGACCTCCACCACCCAAGCCGCGGTAACGTTAGCTAATGCACCAGCTCTAGAGAGCATCTCAAGGCCACTTGTGTATTTGGTATACGAGTCAGTGTGTAATTACTTCTAATAAGTCATAGAAAGGAATTGTTCAAGATAACAGCGTGTTTTTTTATGTTTAGGTGAAAAGTTATTTAACTACGTGGGTATTGATTTATTGAATTTTTAAAACTTTACCAGGGACGTAGCTAACTGACATTGCTAAACTGGGGTTTGCATAAATTCATTTTTCTCATTAATATACTACACATTAGGTTTTTTTTTAAAGCACCAATCAGAATTAAATACTGTTTTCCTCAGTATGGATTTCCCACAATTTTTTTTTTGGTCTGCATTTCAAGTCTGTTAGAGTTCGCTTCACGTTTGACTGTCTTCCAGGTGGCAACAGCCTAACTGGGATTACCATGCTGAGGTTCAGGCTTTCAGTTCCCGCCTCCATGAAAACTTCTCCCTGGAGCTTCTGAAAACAGCCTTCATTAATCCATGTTACCTGCAGGTGGAGGAGGAGAGGAGGAAACAGCTGGATGTGGACTTTGAAACCACAGCACTTATTCTTAAGGATAATATTCAGCTTAGTAAAAAAGGATCAGATTTCACCAAAAGCTTCCTGACCGATTGGTGCAGGGCAAGCTTCCCGAGCCTGCCAGATGAAGGGGTGGAGAGTATTGTGGGGCACCTCAACAGCCCCACTGTTGTGACCTACGTAGCAAGAAATCTCGGCATTGAAGACCTTACCATGAGTGCAGAATTCCCTGTTCCAGATAATGTGCTCCATTCTACATTCATGGCAGTGACTGGAGCTCTGCAGGAAAGCAGCGGTGCAGAGCAAGCTGGGTTATTTCTCAGGGTGAGAGAGTTGCTGCACAGAATCATAGGCACTTACAATTTCTTTTTAAAGAAATTGTGTTGTATTTATCCTAAACCACAGCAGTTTTTCTTCACTCACACCCTCTCTGCTTCTGTTTCCCTTCCTAGGACTTTCTGGTGAGTCAGCTGATAGGAAGGGACCTATTTGATATGTGGGCTGTGGTCAACCCCATGGGGCTACTGGTTGAAGAGCTTACTAAGCAGAACATGCCTCTGCCAGAACCTCGTCTCATCAGGTCTGCAGGAGCAAGTACTGTCCTTCCACTGTACTTTGTTGGCTTGTACAGGTAAGTGTGCTGTTGTACCAAATATAGTAGATGAAGGTTCTGAGATAATAGAAGAAACCTTGGCAATGTTTTTCTCCAATGCAGGTCAATTATAATGGATAAATGTTTTATGTTTGATTTACTTAATGTACTTAATTCTATTTGTTCATCTCTGTGTTTATTCAGTGACAAGAAGCTCCTGGCTCAGGGTCCAGGAGAGACACTCGTTGGAGCTGAGGAAGAAGCAGCACGCGTGGCCCTCCGCACACTTTATGGCTTCACAGAGAACCGCAGACCCTTTGACTTCTCTCCACAAAAGCAGCATCCACAGCCATTAATTCAGTCAGCCAACAGCAATTAATGACAACAGCAATTACACAGCAACATAAAACTAAATCAAAGGGGTGCAGTTGGACAGGAACTTCATTTACAGACTTTACTGTTTGAAATTGAACTTGAGGCTAGTTGTGGACTTGTCAGAATTGATTGTCGGGATTTTAACTGTTAATACCTGCAGACAAAGACGAGTTGGAGAGGTCTTAACGTCTAAATAAGAAATGTGACAATGCTTTAAGATCCTGTTTTCCAATTGATTAAACAGTCCAAAGATTTCTCAGTACATGTTCAGTTGTAAAATCCACTAGTCCTGAACTTTATCTTGACTTAAACATTGGCAATTCAACAGTCCATCATCAAAATTAGCAGTTACAACTGGTTATCCCCTTGTAAATAATGCAATTTCCATTTTCTTTACTTTGTATTCTTTTTTGTGAATCATGTATTATAAAAATAAAGAAATATAATATGTGTACATTGTGACTTTGTTCATTCACACTTTTTGTTACAAATCCTCTTCTAATACTGTGCATGCTTATCTAAGAAATTAACTCGTGATATAGATTGGCAAGCTACATTTATCATTATCACATTTTAAATTTGAAATCTTAGTTTTTGAGTCTTAAAATATGACATTTATACTTGATATACACAGAACGTGGATTAGTGACTTACTAAATGATTAATCTCAAGCTACTTAAATATTTCCTCACTTCAGCAGCTATGAAATTTTCAGTGTTTATGACTGTCCTTACCATTGTATATACTAAAAGGCAAATTAATTGTTCTTTATTAGAATTATTTTTTAAAAAAGTATATCAATGTAAGTGTATTTCGCCTGCATAATTTGGTAAATGTGTATAGACCCCCCCTCATAATAATGCAATAACCATGCTATTCCGCATGATGGCACCAGTGTGTTACAGTGACCACAGTTTTCTTGCGCTGTCATGAGCACAGCCAAAGAGCCCATATGTACGGCAAGATAGTTGCTCTTTTTGTAACCTTCGTATCTCTTGATCCGTCTTTTTTATGTACTTTATCAAAAATGCATTTTAACAACCACACCGAACTGGTTCTTTATCATGCCTTTGATATTCTAGATCGTAATGAATATAAAGCTGTCATTTTTGGCCATAAACCGCAAAGGAGCTGTGTGGCCTGCATAACGGGATTGAACAAAGGCGGAAGTAAATGGTAGGAATGCTCTTGTCGCCTCTGATGCATTGCCAGAAACTCCTTGTTCTAGGAGACGTGAGGCTGCTCTGACAACAGAGCCTCCTACCCATCCCCTCTCTCTTTCTCTCTGCCTCTAGCACGAGTCGGCAACCGTTAAAAAGCACAGTCCTTTGTTTTAGTTGTAGCTGACCTTTCAGCCTCTCCTGGTTTTATTTAATCACCTAGAATATCCTTTACCATGGCGGCGAGTGCGAAACGAAAACAGGAGGAAAAACACCTGAAGATGCTGAGAGAAATGACGAGTTTACCTCCCAACAGAAAGTGCTTTGACTGCGACCAGCGCGGCCCAACCTATGCCAACATGACTGTGGGCTCTTTCGTCTGTACCTCCTGCTCTGGCATCCTGTAAGTATGAAGTTGGATTGTGACCTTAGCTTCGACATTGCGCAAACGATGTGGCGTTTTAGGACGTGCCTGCCATACAGGGGACACAATATCTGTTAGCTCGAGCTAACGTTAGACAGATAACCAGCATAAGTGTGAGTTTGGCTGTTTTGACATTGTCTTGCTGTGCTGTGTTGGGCGGGGTACACAGAGATGTCAGTGTTTCACAAAGCAGGCAAACGGAGCAACCACCCTAGATGCTAGCTAACTTTAGCCTCTAGTGTTAGCTAGTGAACTTATCTGACACTTGCAAGCTAGGTATACAGATAAGTCAGTAGCCAGCTGCTACTGCCAGTTGCCGGTAATATTATGAAATACTGGTTATAGACTCAGTTAGATGACCTGGTGATAATACATTTCTCATATATAAAGACATAAGAATGTGTACTAAAATGATAGTAATTATGTGGAGTTACGAATTACACCGTTTTTGTTGCAAACATGATTGTAGTCATATGGGCGTTGGGAAGTCGTGTTATTTTGAGATGCGACTGATAATTGTAATACAGTATTCATGCTATCATTAGTTATATTTAACCCAGTCATCTATCTTAGGAGTTTTAAAGATATGAACGTCACCCAATGGCCCAACTCTATTAATGATATATTAATGGGACTTTCACTCAGCAATCTGCTCATCAAGATGTCATGTACGAATTCTCTGCTGTCTGCACTTACTCCCCGTCGAATCTTATACACATATCCACTGTTATGATAGTTACAGTCTAACTGGGTGTTTTGACTTTAAACAGCATTTGACTGACTTAAAGCCTTGCTGTGTAGTTGTGTAACTAAGCATCTGTAGCTTGGGATTTTGGATTAGCGAAGCATCCCATTTCTTCTTTTTCTGCTACAGATGTAACATCTAAATGCAGCTGTCAAATGTGGATGTTAAAAGGTTGTTTCATTGTGATGTTTGCCAGATTTTGAAAGAAACTAGATGTGATATAACATAATAATGACAATTGATTACTTAAAGAACTTCTATGTTGGTGATTTCAATGATTAGTTGTGTTACCACAATTTTATTAATCAGATTTTTCCCCCTCAAAATTTGCATCATATTTTCCTTTTGCTATATAATCTTTCCTTTCTGTTGTTTCCATTGCTCTTTGATCATTTTGCTTTGTTCAAACACAGAACCTGCTTGTCACTCAGTAGCAACAACCTGTGTGTTGTATAAATATGTTTACAAAGAACATGTATCAATGTTGTTTCAGTAAGTGATGTTAAAACAGACACTCTTCTGTTGTGGATTGAATAAAGAAAAACACCATTCAAGTTTCTCAAAAGAAAACAAGGGTGGGGGGGGATGTTGCAATACAGTATGACTTATTTTATTCAATTAGCCCTAATTGACATTTCAAGTCTTGTGTTTTGAGTATTGTGCTTATGCAAGGTCGCTGTTGAAACAATATACTGTATCAGACACAAACACTCTGCATTACTGTCTTATAGCTAATAGCTCAGCTTCCCCTTTGTTCATCAGTGTCCAAAAATAGTTTTTGATGCATATTCTTATAAAGATTATTAGTCAAGGCATAAATGTAACGCTGTCCCATCATTGATAAAATTAGAAAAAAATCCCCCCCCCCCCTCTCCTTAAATTGTTTTGAGATAACTAAAATGGCAGTAGGTTATTGGTAAGTAAATCAAAAATTACCCATCTATCCATCTTGATCTATTTATTCCCGTCTGTGGCTTGCTCTGGCTAATAAATGATCAATGAACTGTCAAGCAACTAATAATTATTGAAGTCACCTTGCAATTCTCCAAATAGACATTCAGATTTTTTTCAAAGGTGTCGAAAGGGAAGTATTTGTTCTACAGTTCAGTAAATTCCCACTACTGAGGTTTCAGTTTTGACCATGAAGTACAGTTTTCTATTGATAAAGTTATTTTCTAAATTTAGTTTATAAGATTACTATAGCAAAAGTCTTCAGTCTGTGTAAATCTGTATTGTGTGTTGAGAGATCTTCTGTAGTTTGAGATCACATTCAGAAATTCTTCCCTGACTGATATATGCAGGAAGTCGGGTGTGATTGTAGGCTCAGGAAGTGGTATGGCCCCACAGTGCTGCTACATCAGCAGCAT
>JAOXYM010000009.1:22467966-22485463 GCA_028567055.1 Leptatherina wallacei | reverse complement strand
GTGAATCAAAACAAGGTTATACAACAGTAAAAACGAGGTCAACAACATCATATACTTCAGTGTATTTACACTTCAACTGCCAAAGGTCTGTTTGCATCATGTGGAAAACAATTTGATTTGCTTCCATGGAACTGACTTCTCACTTACCTCCTTGGGAGTACTTTGGACTTGATTACATTTTTTTTTTTTTTTTTTACTAGAAAGCATTTTACTGTAACTTACAGGAGTAGGAGTGACCAAACAGTTGACTTGACCAGTCCTATAGTTACCGCTGGAGAATTCCGATAAAATAAGCAAGGAAACAGGCCACACCTGAACATTAAACTATGTATCAGTATGATTACTTTTCAACTTATGAAAATGGTGGGAGTACTTAAAAAAATGGTAGAAACTCCTTAAAAGGTAATCTGAAATTCTTTATTTTAACATTGAAAATCAACTATTCAATAATACATTGATATGGTTAAAGAGGCAGTATTGCTAAACAAGTGTCATACTCTAGATATTTATTGTGACAGTATTGGTTTCTAGCAATCTCGCAAATGGAATTTTGCCTTTAAAATCTAAAAAGATTGCGCTTCACTCCTTCATGTGAATAATCAACTTGAATATGGCTTATCAGGATATGGAGTTATTATCAATGACAAGAACAACTACAAAACAAAGTGTTGCAAACATTGGGCTTCAACAGTAGGCTACTGACTAACAAACTAAAATACATAATCTCTCTCTTCATGTCTGTTTTACAGTACATCTTTTTTATGACGATGCTGAAGTTAGCTTCTGATTTGCCATATGTGTAAAGAGGCGATTTTTTGGGAACCTAGATCATATTAAACCAGGTCCTGATCAAAAACTACATTACTTGCATTTGTCAAATCTGGACTGAAATATTCTACATAGTGTGCATATTCATTAAAACACAGTTTCTGATTTGTAATACCTTTATTCTATTTGTGGAAATAAAAATGAGGAAATGCAAATGCAATCTGCAGTCTGCAGCATGATCTTCAAAGATCAAGTTCACCCTAAATGTGCTGCTTTCAGAAGTAGGTCAACAGGTAAAATGAGAAATGAAACGTTTGACCCAATTTTTTTATAAAACTTAATGCAAATCAAATGTATAGAAATTCACTGGTGTTAAGTGTTGCCATTCTTTCTTTTCTAGATCAAGGTGAGTGAGAAAGCAAAATGCCTCAGTTGGTTAGAGTTTCTGCAACATCCTATAAGATTTCCATAATTTGCATTTTTATGAATAGAATAAAGATTTCACAAATCACAACTGTGTCTTTAATGAATCTGTATACTTTAAAATATCAGTCCAGATTTGAAGAGTGTAAGTATTACAGATTTTGACAGGACTTGGTCTAATGTGGAATTAATGAAAAAATAAAGTTATAGAATGAGCCTAATTTGCATTTTCACAAATAGAATAAAGATTTCACATTTCAGAAATGGTGCGTTAATGAATCTACATGCTGTGTAAAACATTTCAGTCCAGATTTGAAGAGTCTAAGTATCGCAGATTTTGATCAGGACCTGGTTTAATGCGGTCCAGGTTCCCAAAAAATCTGTGGATTTGCCCTTTATGCATATAGCAAATCTGAAGCTGTGAGTTTCAAAAGTTTTGCTTTTATACCTGTTCAGTTGTCAGATTCTTGTCTGGTCCTGTCAGGTATGGTATGAGGAAAGGCTCCAGAGGCTTAACTGTGCTAAAAAATCCATAAATGCACAGCACAGTTGTTGGATACCTCCAGTCTGACCTCCACCTCTTCACTGCGTCCATAGTCTTCAACCTGTTTCAGGTGTGTTTATGTGTTCATGGTGTGCAGCTCTTTTGGTATTTCTTACTTCCCAGGGAAAAAAACTGAGGCTGTCTTCGTGCTGTTTGTTAATCAACAACCCGGTCAAAGATCAACACAGTCCTGATGATTGTGAAACTGAACAAGTAGGCAGGTAAATCTCTGTACTTAATCTTTAATACACTTCAGAAATAATTGCATTTTATTGATCTGTGTGACTTCCTCTTTAGACTTTTGAGATAATGAGTGAACTATTACTGAAAACACCCAGTCAGTCAGCAACTAAAGGCCAGTAATGCTTTTTATGCACAATTGTTTTGTTGAAACTTGTCAGAAACGTTGAGCAGAGATCACCTCCACATTGGATTCCTGTTCTTTGACCTCCGTTTGCTCAGGAAGGCGCTGATTTACACAGGCAGTGTAGGTCCCTCGTATTAGAAAGAGCAGCGAGATGGCAGCATAGTAGCTGCCATAAACGATGAACTACAAAGAGAGACATCTGTCATCATCAGCATTATGTTATTCATCCCAAAGATTAACCAGCATCAAACATGTCTGTATGCAACAGTTAATAATCACCACCAGGTGTCACTCTACGCTCATATTTAAGCCGACATGAACTTATTTGTACTTTGATTATTAGACTTATGTTAAATGGTTTCTGTTAAAGTGTATTGTGTTGCTATTTAAAAAGTAAGCAATAATGTAAAAAGTAAATAGAAATGTACCTGTGTCACAATGTCCAGTCCCAGCGCAGCTTCATCAACAACAGTGCCTGTGATGATGGTCTGCAGGGAGAGGGCTATGAAAGTGTTGATCCCAAATGTCAAAGCATAGCACTCCATGGAGAGGTTAGATGCAATTTGAAATCTACACAAACGAAGGGATTATAATTATGTGAGAACCAGGATTTATTATCAGAATTCTATAAATGTATAGTCAGCTTGAGTTCCAGATGTTGACTTTATTACATATAGTTAAAACAAATTCAATAAAATCAGTTGAAAATGAAGTAAAAGGAGTCAATATTTAACAAGTAAATGATTATGCCAGCATATTGTTTTCACCAGATCTTAAAACTAAATATATTTTCCACTGTATATCAAATATAGTTCTTGTCTTAGGTTGCCAGTTTCAAACATGTTTATTTATTTATTTTTTCATTTAATGGCTTCTATGGATACTTATTTTTACTAAAACAGAGATTAAACATTCTCAGTAAGTACCCCTCTCATATTTAAACTACAGAGTCTAATATGTTCCCTTTGATTTTAGAAGCTGTGACACAAGCTTAAACTGCAGGATCCCATGCATTTTAAAAATGTATCGAGATGTTTCAAGATTGAAAGTTAGTGGAACTCAAAAAGTTGTTTAGGTAGATCTATAAAAGTATATCTTGCAACAATGTTTATGTAGATTTTTTTACATGATCTAAAAGTATACAAAATCCAATAAAATCTTTATTTGCAATCAAAATGATTGCATGTTTACTGATTATGCTCAAAGATTTACAGCTACTTTTACAAATGAATGTTGCATTTTTCAAGTAAAAATTCCAAACAAACTATGCCATGGACCTGTGAGTATTTTCACACATTTTCACACATCGGTAAAAGTATAAACCTTTGACTGCTACTGTATATATCCAAAATGGATCATAAATTGTTGGTCACACAGAGCAAGACATTGAGAATCAACAAAAGTGGGTGAAATTTTCTTCACCATTGTTGAGCAGATAAATGGAGAACCTAATTAGTGAGCTTACGTTGTGATGGTGATGAGGAACATGTAGCAGGATTTGAATATCACATATCCAGCGTAGCAGACCCAGATATTGCTGGTGAATGCCATCAGAAACACAGCGCCTGCCCCTACGGCCGAGAACAGCCCCAATGCCAGTTCTCCCCACACGGCCCAGCTCATCTGGATGAAGCCCACAGAGAAGGCTGCTGCGGCACCTGGAGAAGAAACATGAATCAGTTTATCTGTCGGTGCCACTGTTTTTTGGAACTCATTCAGTAGGCTGTCATCTTTTTTTTCCTGAATGTTGGTATGAACAAAAACTTTTGCACACACAAGCCTGCTCTGGCCTCCACAGCATGGTTTGATAAAGCACTTGCACTTGGACTCAACTTTCAGCAGTAATCAGAGAATCCATTACTTTTTAACTATCTCTTTAATTGAAGCAATTACTCTTTCTCCTTTCATGCTAAGCCAGGATGGGCACTGGCTACAATGACCCTGGTGCTGCTATTCCCTTTGAAAATCAATAATCCTCATGGTTTCTATTTAATGCATCACCACATATAACCAGGCACAGCAAGCTTTCTTTCTTTTAATTATAACCTTTCAGACATCTGTGTGCCATCAGACATGGCAGCTTTTAACAGCACTGTTAAATGGTACTCTGCTCAGTATATTGTGATTGCGCTGCCATCTTCTCTTCTCCCCTGGTTAATTTAAACTCCCGGCTCTAGTTTAAAATGTGGTCAAACTCAGCAGTAATCTTTTTCCATTAGTCTTCTGTTTTATTGTTAAATCATGCTGTCAGAAGCAGCTTTGGAAAAAAACAAAACATTTATAGTGAAACATTATAACATTAGCCTCAACCCAGACCTTTGGTTAAGGTTGGTTTAAACAATACTGCTGCTCATGATAAAGCTTTTGGAGGGCTTAATTTGTTTAGTGGATATTGGAAGTTTTTCATTAATTTTTTTCTAATAAAAAAAATTCACAGCGACAGAAATGATGAAGTTTACCAACAACAGAGCATGCAGCCTCCACTCCTCCATTGTAGATGGATGACGTGGCAGATGGTTCTATGTGGTCCCACATAAGTTGGATGTAGTTAAAGACCTGCACATAGCCAGCTGTAGCCAGAGCCCACCACAGGGACCAGTAGATTAAATGCCTGCAAGGTGATAATCATAACAACAGATTACTTTCATAACTGTAATTACAAGGCTACTACCATGTGAATAATTTATCGAAAAATGCCACAATGGATAATAATGGGGTAATTTGCTGCAGTATATTTGCACACATGCTCTGAACATAAAGTGGGATCAGAATCAAAATAAGTAAAAGAAGATACCTGGAAGAATAGGATTTCCTGAAACTTTTCCAAAGTAGACGGGCTGCAGTGGCCACATTTTGCCCGCTGCACCAGCCATCATGCTCCATCTTGTCCTCCCCCAGGCTCGCTTCATCCTTATCCATCACTGCTTGCTCCTCGGGAATGTTGTCTCCAAGTGCCCCCTCCTTCTGGGACTGT
This sequence comes from Leptatherina wallacei, assembly GCA_028567055.1. Lineage (NCBI taxonomy): Eukaryota > Metazoa > Chordata > Actinopteri > Atheriniformes > Atherinidae > Leptatherina > Leptatherina wallacei. The sequence goes on along the minus strand of JAOXYM010000009.1, from coordinate 22,480,387 downwards.
GATTCCCCAGCCTTTTTCCCTTTGAAGTACATGCTTCTTTTGGGCATTGGCAACCAGAAGGAAATGAGAAAAGCTATACTTACAATCCCCAGAGTTAAAACATTGATGTAGAAGTAGTCCAGTTCTGTTGATTATAGTAAAATCTCATCAACATTTGCTTAAATTTTGTAGCATAGTTCAGTGCATCTTTATTATTTTCTTTGCAGTTGTTTTTTTTGTCATGCATCAATGTAAAGCAGGAAGACTCAGTAGGTTATCATTATATCAAAACTTTATTCTTCAATCCAATCAATTTTCATTATAGTGTTTGAGGTCATACCTGCAATGGAGACAAGTATTTGACCGAGGCTGGCCCCAAATGTATATCCAGCCAACATGGCACTGCGCAGGTAACCGGTAGCCCTTTGATAATTTTCAACTGGGATCATGCTGTAAATGTAGGAGAAGTAGGCCACCTCTGTGGAGGTCACTACCGCATAGTTGACCTTTTGATTGGATGAAGCAGTTTTAATGAGGAGTGTAGTTCTTGATTAAACCTTTTTACCCTCTAAATCAATAATTTATACATTATATCTGTAGATTCATTCTTTTAAGCTTCAAGTGGGGAAATGCTTTTCAACTATGTACAATAACTTATTAAATTAGTTTCCAACTGACCTGAAGGAAAGTCATAGCAATGAGACCTGGGGCAAAGCAGAGTAGGATATAGTTTGTGACAAGAAATAGCCCCTGCATCATAATGAGAGGCTTGTACCTCAGGAAGTCAGTCAAAAGGAAAACTGGGAAAAGGAAAGCCAAGTAGGAGTATGTCCAGATAGGAAACAAGTAGTTGGTCACCTGATGGAAATAAGAGACAGTAGAGAAAATGATTGCTTATTATTTCTGTCTGTGCTACGCTTATTTCATTGCCAGTCACAACTTAAAAACTATTACTTTCAATAAAAGATACTTCATACATGATTATATATGTCAGGACATGCGTGTGTCAGATCCTTACCACCTCTCCAGAGATGTTCTTTTGTGGTCCAATGAGGTATGGTGTCAGGAACGGCTCTGCTACTCTGCAGTTAGCAAAAAAGCCATAGAGTGACAGGACTACGGTGGGATAAGCCCATCCAGATGACTTCAGCTTTGCCCAGCAGCCCATGTTTTTTTTGTTTTTTTTTACCTCAGCACAGTTAAGAGGTTTTTTCTCTAGTTTTGATTTCCAAGGGAGCCACCAGAGCACCTGCTTCGTTGAAGATTTCCCTGCTCATCAGTTGCAAGAATATACACACATAATCTTTATGATCCTACACGTGCCCTACTCAGGATTTGTGAGCAACAGACTTTGACCTGTTAGGGAACAGAAGGCTTGGTTAGATGTGCTGAAAATAAGTGCAAACTTTTAGTGTATAATAGATTATATCACCAGGGGCGGAGCAAGACGGGTGGCCAGGGTGGCACTGGACACTTCTGAAACCTAATTGGACACCTGGGACTCTTTTTATCCTGTGCAAGCACAACTGAAGGGTTCTGACATCTGGGACACTATACCACCTGTAATAAGAGAACGGACCACATAGGCCTACACCTCTTTTAAATCTCTTCTCAAAAACTGGCTTATTATCAACCAAACCTGGTATCACAGCTAGACAGATGCTCTGCAGTGCACCCAGTCATATATTTGTATGTGGCTGTGTGCTTTACAAATCTGTCTTGGTTTTGTATTTGAGGATTTTATTAGCATTAAATCCTGTTTAGGGCAGGACATGTTTACATATATATATGTGCTGCATTCTTTTTGTCTATACTTATCCTGTATAAATGAATGGTAATTGACTATGTTATAATTGAATGGCACTGTTTGTGTTTTATCTTGTATTCTTAAAACTACACCCCAATCTCATGCACTTGGAAATACCCACTTTAAATCTTGCAATTTATACAATATTTACTACAACCGGTTTGCACTATACTTTTTGTCTGTACCTTGTTACTGCATGTTGTTGAAGTTTTATGTAAGACCTGCCCAAAGACAATAGATGTAAAATAGCAGCAATGTGAACTCTGTGCATATTTACTTATTTTTTTGCTACTTAAATTCAATAACAAATACATTTAAATACATTGAAAATAGATCAATTTAAAAAGATACTTATGTCTTGAAAGGCTATTAACCTGATGTTAGCCTTAAGCTATGTAACAGTGCTAATCTAGTTATATGGTAGCACTAGATCAGTTTTAGGATAATGTGTGGAAACCATGTCAAATCTAGTTTTCAGTGAGTGCATGTAGGGACTACACATCAGCTCAGTTAATCTAGATTTTCACATTGAAGCTGAAAATATACTATAAAGAATGCTTATAGAGTACCTCATTATCCAAGTCACTTAGTGCCGACTAAACTAGAGTAATATGATCCATTGTGATTCAAACAGAATGCAAAAAAGGCTGCTAATTGATTTTAAAGTAAACTACAGCATGAAAATGTGGGGGGAAATAGCCTGTAACCAGTTTTATTTTGTACAGGAAGATATAAGGAAGAAGAGAAAGGGAGTTATTTCTGACTTTTTTGAGTCAAGAACGACACCAGCCTCAATATCAGTGGCCCCAGCACATGTAGAGAGCCACACAAGTCATTGTGGTCAGACACAAGGATCCAGTCTACCACCAGACACTAAACCAGAACTGCTTGGAGGAGAAGCCATTGACCCCTCAACTACCAAATCAAGTACCACATACTGCACCCAAAAACAACTAACTGACCTTTTTGTGGACCTTTTTGAACTTTTCCCAAATATTTGGTGATCCAGATTATTAATATAAAGATTTTTAAAAAAAATCAAATTCCAACGTGACCACAGTTATCACAGAAGTGTATGTGAGTGTGTGTTAGAGAATCATATAAATAACTAAGAAACGCAAACGAAAGGAAAAAAACTAATTTATTGAGTAACCACAAAAACACTTTGTTGGTCATTTGATTAATTAAATATGTTTTTATTTGATACATTTTTGCATCTCACATCTGTAATTTTGCTTTATGTCTTTTTTGAAATTTTGATTTATTACTTAATTCACTTTTTTGCTCAGCCATTAATAATAAAAAAATAAATATATATCATAAAAGACTGAAGTAATGGGCCTACTGCATAACTGCACTTTGTTGGTATTCGGCCTGGGTTATTCGTGCATGCGCTGAGGTCACCATAGCAACGATCTGTTGACTGTCTGGTTCTTTCCCCGAAATAGTCTCAAGAAATGAGACTCAAGCGCTTTCTCCTCAGATATTATCCTCCAGGTAAAAGAAGTTATTTATTTCGAACCAATTTCTATCATTAAAGCAACATGGCATCAGTTTGTAGTTTTTAACGCTGACGGTAACTTCCTGTTACTGAACATTTGCCTAGTTTTATCTATTCCGCTCGACGTAAATTGAACTGTTAAACAAGTTGAGCAAACACGGATAACATACCAATACTTTGTTTGGGTTAGCATATTTTAGAAAAATATGCTGATAAACGCAACAGTAGACTAAAGTCCCGTTATGCTTTCTCGTCCTGCGTCTTTAAATGCAACGGGTCAGTGGGTGGTTTTACATGTCTTCTCTTTCTGCCTTCAGGGATAATCCTCGAATATGAGAAAGGAGGACATTTGTTGACAAAATCAATCGATCTTTTGGATTTGACTCCAGAGTGCGTGAGTTTGATTTTTTTTTTACCGTTATGATAACTTTTTTGATTGGCCGGTGAACTGTAAACTCCCATTTTGTAACGCAATATTTCCGATTCTACACTACAACCTCGGGAAGTGATGCTTGACTTACAATTTACTTGGCTTAAAAAAATACTGCCTTTAAGATGTACTTCATAGAAAAAAAATTCACTGTTAGTGCTAATTTCAGTATTTGAGATTTTATATATTTTTTTTATTTTATTAGAACAATTTTTGTATTTTTACCATCTGAAATTTGAAAAAATATGTGGAAAAACTTTCCATTTTCCCATTTTATAGAATGAACCCAGATGAATTGGTGGCAGAGATCAAACAGTCAGAGCCTCTGATCACAAAGTCTCGGACTGAACAGGTCAAAGAACTGGTTATCAAACTTCAGCAGAAACAAGGCCAGCAGGACCACCACAGGTTCTGTTTTTGCAAGGTCAGACACAAAACAAGCCATTTGTATGCATTCATCCTCCATTCGTTTATTGAGATCTGGGGTCCATTGGTCATTGTAATGAAAAAAAGAAAAGAAAAGATATTACTGTAGTATTCTAATTTCATATTGTGGAAATGATTGCACCCAGATAAATTTAGTCTCCTCTGAATCTGGTCTATTTGAACTAACCCATGTATTTCATAAAATATAAGACATAATTTTATTCAGCATCAAATGATTGTAGGAGGATGTTTGTTCCCTGATGTGTGGATGTGTTCTTTTAAAATTCAAGACACAAAGGAGCTTTGAGTTCTAACATCAGTAGTCAGGACTACAAAGAGGCACTAGAAAACAGCAGTGGTTTGGTCACTAAGTTTCTTAATTGGAGGCAAAGAAAGTGTCACAAAAATCATGGCACAAATGGTTCTTCATGTGTTTCTTAGTCTTTAATGGACAGCACAAAAAACATAGGCATAGCTTGGAGTTAGTTAGTTGGCCAGAGAACAGAGGATTTTAACTTCTTTTGTTTCTTGCTTAAGCTTGGGGGAGATTCTCCCTTTTCTCTGAATAGGGAAAAATCATAATTGCACAACTTGAATACCAGATGGGACATATCTCTCATTATCATAGTCAGATTAATTATACATATGGAAATTACATGGTTCATTTTCAAGTTGTATTAAATCAATAAGCATGTTGCCTTGAAAGTAAAATGTTTCATTTATCTGTCTCACCTTTCTTTTTGTAGGAGCTTAAGGCACACATACTACCACTGACAAACGTTGCCTTTGACAAATCTGGGTCAAGGTGAGTTTATCAAATGCAATTCTGGTCCGAATTCTTGGCACCCTTGAATTCTCGGCATAGAAATTCGTGTATCTTTCTAAAAAATTGGAGATTGCCTAGTTTTGTTTACAAGAATATTTTGATGAAATAAAGACACTTTAATGTATTGAAAAACAAATTCCGAATGCAGAATATGCCATACACACAATGGTGAATACAGTTATGAATTTAAGGTTTTTATCAAACAGCATCCTGTAATAAATAAGTGAGTCTCACATTTATTACAGTCTCACATTTATTGTATTTAAAGCTCTCATATCAGCTGTGTGAACCTTTAAATTATGGTTTCATGGTACTTTAAATTCTGGATGTTGATTTGTAATAAAATACACCTCCAGGTCATGGCACCAAAAACAACAACAAGAAAAAACATAGTCAAGTACTTAATGAAATACAACTAAATAAAGCATGAAAGTGTCCTGGAGCAATCTGCAGATGTGATTTCAGCCCATACCATACGCAGCACACTGAAACAAAAGGGCTCCACAGGGAAACCACTAATGAACAAGAAACATAAAATGGCGAGACCAGTCTTTGGAAAAATATTAATAGATATGCCAAAGTCCCTGGGACTGAGGAAACTGAAGTACATGTGTTCCATTACAGTTTGTGAATGGAACACATCACAAAAAAAAACCTACCGTAAAACATGGTGGATCTATCATGCTGTGGACCTGCATTACTGCCTTTTCTACTAGAAGTATTAAATGTGCAAAACTGAAATTAAACCATTACATGAGCATTTTAGGGAAAACTTACTACCCAGTGTTACAAAAAAAAAGTTTGATGCAAAGGTCTTGAGCCCTTCAACATGATAACATCCATCCATCCATATTTTTCCCATACCTGCTTGATCTATTTCAGGTTGCGTGGGGTCTGGAGCCTAACCCAGCTGCTATTAAGCAAGTGGTGGGGTACACCGTGCACAGGCCCAACACAGAAACAATTGGCAACCAACTAATCATAACATGCATGTTTCTGGACAGTGGAATAAAGCTGAAGTACCTTGAAAGATCATGCAAATTATATACAGAAAGGCCCCATCCAAGGTTTGAACCAGGAGGGACCTTGTTACTGTGAGGCAACAGTGGTAACCACCACACCACTGTACAGCTCAGCAGGATAACAGTCTAAAGCAAACATACAATAGCACGAAGAATAAAAAAGTGGACTGCATTAAACTGGACAGTGAGGAGTCATGCAAAAAAGACTCAAGCAAGTTTTAAAGAACTTGAATAAAAAGCAGTGGAAAAGTGCCCGAAACTGTCACCTGTAAAGTGCAAAAACCTTCTAGATGGCCTCAAGAAATGTTTCTGAGGCTATCACTACTGTCAACATTTCCTCAAACAAATATTAGTAAAGGGTGACAATGAGAGTCTTAGGGCTACATTTTGTTTTTATTTTTTTGTATTTCACTGTTTGAAAGCTTTTGTTGTTGTTACAATCAAAATGAGAAAAAGAAACGACTGGAATCGTAGGACTTCCTGAAACTCTTCCAAAGTAGATGGGTTGTAGTGGCCCCATTTTGTCTGCTGCACCAGCAGTCATGGTCCAACTTATCTTTCTCCAGGCTTGTTCCATCTTTATCCACCACTGCTGGCTCCTCAGGGATGTTGTGTCCAAGTGGCCCCTCTTTCTCAGACTGTGATTTAACAGAGTTGACTCATTTGCATTGATCTAGGAATATATCAAATTATACCTCTACATCCTCACTAGGGCTAACTCTAAACAGCCCTGTACAATAGTCTGATACTTCAGCATTGCAGAGGGTAATCTTTGTTGTGGATTTTTTTTCTTTTTGTCAAGTTATTTTTTGGTTTGTTTTTATTTCTTCCTCACGTAGGTTCATAACTGGGAGTTATGACAGGACATGTAGAGTTTGGGACACAGCCTCTGCCACAGAGCTTCACACACTAGAGGGTCACAAAAATGTGGTATATGCTATTGCATTCAACAATCCCTATGGGTAATGAGCTATTTCAGCTAAGCTTTGGCAGAACATAATAATTTTTCCAATGTTTGATATTTCAAATAAATTAAGTTTTCTTTCTCTTTTTCCATCTTCATTAAACTCAGAGACAAGATTGCCACAGGCTCTTTTGATAAGACTTGCAGACTATGGTGCGCAGAGACCGGCAAATGTTTTCATAATTTCCGAGGACACCGTGCAGAAATTGTATGTATGACCGTATTATGTTTATACTTAAACTTACTCAGTTATTTTGTATATATCATATGTGCTCAGTATATCTTTCTGTGTGTAGTCACTATTCATGCACACTGTTACACTGCAGGCAGTGCTTTAGCATGCCCAAAGCAAGCTGTGCTGTCAAACTGCAGAGATTAAATAGTTCTGCTTTGGCATCACACTTAATAGATACATCTGAGCCATACTGTTTCAGTTGTGCAGCAGAATGAAAGAAATACAACTGTAAGTTGTATGAGTTTTTTTGTTGGGTAGGTGTGCTTGGCATTCAACCCCCAGAGTACACTGGTGGCCACGGGCAGCATGGATGCCACTGCCAAGCTGTGGGATGTGGAAAGTGGGATGGAGGTGGCCACACTGACTGTAAGTTATCTCCTCTGTGCCAATCTACTATTGGATATCCCCTCGCTTATCTTGCTTTTATTGTATTGTAACTCATACACATCTGTTGTAAAAGTAATTCTTACTAAACTGAATGCTGTTAATTGCAGCAGCTGCCCCATATTTTCACCATTTAACTGTGAATTATCAAATGGAGAATTAAACTGTAACTCAATAAGGCATCTATGAGGCATCCTTAGGGGAATAGTAAGTCTTCTTTGATGTGGACTTTGCACATTGGTTGATAGTGTGACTGGTTGGCTGGGTCTATCTGAATGAGGAACAGCGTACTCTGTTTATGTAGCTCCTCACGTCATGTAAATTCAGTCATGCTGACAGCAGTCATTGGAGCATAGAAGCTTATTGATATCATGAAAATGAAAATTTACCTTCAAGGACACACTGTATGTTTCAGTGGCATTGCCTTTTTTTAAACTTCCATCTTTTGGCCTGTCTGTGTCATTGTATAAAGAGGCAACAAAAAGTGACGAAATATGAGAGGGAATAGAAGTTACCCAGTGAGGAACAATGATTCCCCCCCCCTCCCCCCTCCCCCCTCCTGTTTATTCCATCCAGGGTCACACTGCAGAAGTTCTGTCTCTGTGCTTTAACACAGTTGGCAGTCAGCTTCTCACTGGCTCCTTTGACCACACAGTTGCTATATGGGATGTTCCTTCTAAAAGGTCAGACATCAGTTTTATTGTAATATATAAATCCATTTGTGCACAAGCCTTTATTTATATTGTAAAGTGCACATTTACAATACCTACAGATTTTACTGACATGACTGATTGAATTGTGATTTTTCTGCCTTTATCTTAGACGGATTCACACTCTGATTGGTCACATTGGAGAAATTAGCAATGTTCAGTTTAACTGGGATTGCTCTCTTATAGTCTCAGGTTCCATGGACAAAACCTGTAAGGTGAGTGATCATCAGCCTGATGAAATGCATTTAATAGTTTTTATTTGTTTTTTATCGGACATTTATTTGTATCCTGCTGCAACCGAATAATATTAATAATAATATAATAATTATATTAATAAATATATTCATTATTAATAATATATTAATATAATATTATGTGAATAAAAAATTCAACCTACTGCAGTGGAGTAGAGAATAGGGATGTCCCTTGTCATAAAAACTGTCTCTCCTTTATTATCCGCTTTCCATCTCTTACCACCTCCTTTCTCTAAGGTCTCCATCATTTCAGGGAGAAGAATTGAATTCCAATTCATTAATTATGCTAAGATGAGTCATACTCACAAGTTACAATTATCCACTTCACTGCATTCCTCGAGGGGCGACAGCTCAAACGAAGCAGTCTCACACAGCTAATGTGTGCTGTTTGTATTCATATGAACATGTTCTACTTGCAGGGCTTATGTCTCTTATGTGTGAGTGCTTGTACCTGTGTAGTTATGTATTTTAGTTCTGCAAAATGGCACTTCTGCAGTGAAAAATGTAAATACCACAGAATGTCAAGATTTGCAAATTACTGAACCCCTGCATGTAATTTGAAATAGGACACAAAACTCTGAATCCCGAAACCAAGAAATATTTAGAATTTTGGAAAGCTTGGTACAGGGACAACAAAAGACTGGAAAAAAAGACTGCGGTAGAACATTTCATAATTAGTCATGCTAACTAACAATGGGTGACTATGAAAACAGCATCACAGAGAGGCTATGTCTTTCTCTGCATGTTTCTCAGCAGGAATTACAATTTTGGAATTTCATCATCTACAGAAAAAATAATCTTTTCCTGTGGCAGGTAAAAATTAGTTATGACTGGTTGTCATCTTTGCTCCTTCACATTAAAAACAGACATGAAAATTCAGGGAGGAGGCATTAGTGTGGCATGGTGCTTTTAAGAAAACATATATTTTTTAAAGAAACTTTTACTTATTTCAGCAAAACAATTACAAAACACATTTTATAAGTATTATATTCCCATGGCTTCATAATCAAAGAACCCAAAAGAACTGTAAAAACATTTGGTGCATAATGAAAAAAACACAACTATAGAGGCTCCAATGATCTGAGAAGCTGAAATAATATACCACACAAGAATATAATGGAGTCTTGCTGGCTGCAAGTGTGTGTTTGTACACTTGAGTCTCTTTTGGAGCCAGCACTGTTGTTTTTTATTCAATACAGTACTCTTTGGTTAAAAAGTATCTCACAAAGAGACAGATAAGTTAGACTTCAAATTGATCTGCTTTATTTGATATGGAAATCAATATGCTGGTTGAAAGGCTGTCCTGCATTTTTCCTTAGGTTTCAGTTTTATCACGTTTACTTTTTCGTCTTGACTGAGTTCCTGCTGCACAGTCGATTCCTAAGGTTTATGTTCCCTCTTTTTGGTGGAGTACGAATAATTAGCAAACTATTGCTCAATATTTATGTTTGCATTTTACACAGCATCAACATATGAACTCTCTCGGTAACAGTATTTTATTTCTTTATGTTTAAATTCATGTTTTGTTTTATTTTGTTTTCTCTTAGGACATTGAGTCCATGTTGCATGAAAAATGACATATAAATCAATCTGACTTGTAAATGTGCTTTCAGTTGTGGGAGGCAGTCAGTGGGAAGTGTGTGGCCACCCTAGTTGGACACACAGAGGAGGTGTTGGATGTGTGTTTCGATTTAAGTGGTCAACTCATTGCTACTGCTTCTGCTGATGGTGAGATTACATTACTCAGTATTATGAAATCTTTTATTTCAAAATTTGCGTTGTGTATACCAGGATTGTGGTTTATATAAAAATCTATATTTTCACATGGAAAAATGTACAGTGTATGGAAATTATAAATGCCACCTTCCTCCTTCTCTCTAAGGTACAGCACGAGTGTTCAGCGCAACTACACTTCAGTGTCTTGTGACGCTAAAGGGCCACAACGGAGAGGTAGTCAAGGTATATACAGTTAACCCAAAATGTGTATCCCAAAAGTTATGTCATTTCACTTTAAAGTTTCCGCCAGTTCATGCTTGTTTTTTTAAGAGCTTTTGCTGCTATAAAGTTTTAAAGTATGAAAGTAGCAGCATTAAAACAAGTAGCCTCTATCATAAAGTAAGTTTCAACTGAAACATGAGATTTAAATGAAGAAAGAAATTGAGCAGCATAGCCCTGAGCCACCATATATAAAAGCACAGCCTTGTAAGCTAATAGATTGGACCAATTCATTGCTTACTTTGACAAACATGTTATAGTCAATTATAAATATACTTAAGGCCTTTTAAATATTAATTTGAGCTTTATCATAATATTAATGTTATAATTACTGACTACCAGTTATTACTTATTATTTTCTACCACAAGTTCATATCATAGATGCATCAGAGAACTGGCAGCTTTGAATGACCTTAAACCTTTTGTGTAACATTAATGCCACAGTAACAGTTCTCCTTGCCAGCGCTTTAAATAGGATGTTTTCTGTTTACCTTGCTAACGTAGGATAAATTGTGATGCTGAAGTGGAGAGACACTAGCCGAGGCTTCAGGATGTTTTGTGTCATTCCTGACCATCAGCCTGATGTTGTGTTATCAGTCTTTGAACCTTGACTGTGAATGTTACACTATTCAATGGCATGTAATCCCTCGTCCTCAAAAAGAACTGTTAACCTTGTGTTATGTGGATTTGTAAAGTCAAACTGGCACATACTTTGGCATAATACTCGTTTGTTTGGTCCTCTGTCGACCGTGTTCTTTAATTTAAGTCATTTTCCACATTTGCTATTCATGAGCATGTTTTCTTCTGGATATGGCTCAGAGGGGTTCTCCGTTTGTGTTTACTGAAACACAGACAGCCAGTAAAAAAAAAAAGGCTGGTTGGAAGATGATTCCAGAGGATTATGACACTAATCTCTTCCTAACAGGACACTTCCCTCCCACCCCTGCAAGCATCTTAACCACTTTTCACAGATTTCTCCTTCTATTTCAGTATCTTTGCATGCTTTTCCTTCCATTTTCATGATGTTTTGGCCTTTCCTTGTGCTATTCCACCTTGTTACCCTTTTTCTTTGTTTACGAAAAATAAGAATGACGGACTCTTAATGAAATGGAACTGTTCTTAAGATCAAAGTGTGTGTTTCTTCATATGGACTTTTGTGTCTATGGTATTTCATGTCAGGAGTTCAAAATACCTTTTGTTTTTAAATGTCACTGCTTAAAAGGGAATCCTTCCCATCCTGGACACCTCATTAGTTTTGTCCTTGCACATCAAGCCAAAGTGACAACTTAACAGAAGACCCACTTTATTCTAAAACATATACAGCATATTAACAGCATGTTTGAAAGTTAAAGAGAAAAAGTCCTGTTGGCAGAGTGTGGCACCTTTATAGGTGATGGTAGAATATAATTTTTGACCCTTTGAATCTAAACACTTTAAGTAACCCAAAGATGGTCTCCTTGCTTTTTTTTTTTCATTAAGGTTCTGATATGCGACCGGATTATGAATACTATATTGTAATTGCACATGGGAACGGGACCCTGATGTGATGGCCAAATGAATTACACCACCAGTCAAAAGTTTGGACACACTTTCCCATTGAATTTAATAGGAAAGTGTGTGCAAACTTTGTACTGTACATATATTCTATTATGTAATGTTTCATCCCTCCATCTGTTTTCTTAATGTGATTTATCCATCCATCCATCCATCCATTTTCTGTACCGCTTAATCTATGCAGGGTCGCGGGTGGGCTGTAGCCTATCCCAGCAAGTATCAGGCGAGAATGTGATTTATCATGGCAGGCAAATTAGTATATTCTTACTCTCTTGTAAGCAAAGTTGTGACATTAAAATGTACTTCTTGGTAACTCAGGTTGCATCCTCCAGCT
>JAOXYM010000009.1:22453882-22467866 GCA_028567055.1 Leptatherina wallacei | reverse complement strand
ATCCATCCATCCATTTTCTGTACCGCTTAATCTATGCAGGGTCGCGGGTGGGCTGGAGCCTATCCCAGCAAGTATCAGGCGAGAATGTGATTTATCATGGCAGGCAAATTAGTGTGAGTGAGAAGAAAAATATTTTTTTATATTCTTACTCTCTTGTAAGCAAAGTTGTGACATTAAAATGTACTTCTTGGTAACTCAGGTTGCATCCTCCAGCTTTTGCAGAATTTGTATACTACATGGTAGTGTGACAAAGCCTTGGTCTTGTTTACCTTGGTTCTGTACACGCCATCTTTCTCTTTTCCCTCAACTGTAATCCATCTTCTCCCCATTTCAGCACCTGTCAGCCTCCACTTACATCTTTGTCTTCCTGCCTTTGTGAGTTACCATTTCTTGCCTGGGGTAGCTCCTTGGTGCTCAACTTATAGCTTTAATAAAATAATTTTACTGTCAGAGTTATGTAGAACCAACTTCATTTAATCATCTCTTCATACTGTTAGGATATAAAACCTTCAGGGAATGATAAACCTGGGCTATAATATAATTAGCTTTCCCCAGGATTTTAATAATACTCATAATACTTTGATTTTTTTGTTTTCCACCAATACTTTTGTCTTCACAAAGTGATACCATAACTGACTTTATGAACATGTCCTAAATTGACTTATTTCCCTCAGGCTGTCATTTCCACTATCTCTGCCATATTCTGCAATTCTTTGTTTGCTCATGTAGAACACACCTCTGAATAAGGCTAACTTTCTTTGCAATGCCTCTCTCAGATCTGCTTCAGCCCCCAGGGCAGCAGGGTCCTGACTGCCAGCTCGGACAAGACGGCTCGTCTGTGGGATGTTCAGTCTGGAGCCTGCCTTCAAATCCTAGAGGGCCACACCGACGAGATCTTCTCCTGTGTCTTCAACTACGAGGGTGACACCATCATAACAGGTATCCGGTGACAATCTGCATATTACGGCCCAACATTAATTTGACAGCCTTGCACAGTTAAAATGTTGCCATGAAGGGCGAATAAAATCCACCTCGCCAGCCGTCACAAAACCTTAATTACACGTGTTAGATGAAAAGCATGCATCTGTGTCCTTCTGTGCAACTACCTGTTTATGTTTGTACTCCTCTGCAGGCAGCAAGGATAACACATGCAGGATCTGGTACTGAGCCCTCTCCTGATCCATTCAGAGGCTCAGGCCTGAGTCTCATTTACTCTGTATGTTGAATTGTTGATAATAAACCTATGTTCATTTTAAATTTGGGACACGGTAAGGGAAATCTGGTGCAACGTCACAACTAATGAGGTTTACTGGTAACCGGTCAGAAAAATTGAATTTAAAATGAGCATCACAGGAGGGCTGAGTCTTTCAGCAGTAAAATTGGTCTTTAAGACTTGGAACAAATATTTTAACAACTGAGGAACAACATTTATTAATTTAAAATTGCTTTATGAATTTCATCATCTATGTTTTATAGAATTTAGAAAAATCTCAGTATGCAATGACAGAAGTCATAAATTAATTATGATTGGTTGTGACCTTCATGCCCTAAGGTATCTGGATTACATACACAGTTGTGTTGTTTTGTAACAATTTTTTACTGCATATACTGTGTAAAAACAACGAGGACCAAAAAAAAGAAGTAAAAAAAACAAGAAAACCCAGATAAAAACAAGATCCAGTTACAGTGACATGCTCTGTGAGCATGAACCATGTTCATGCTTTAGTTTGCAAATCAAAATCTGAAATTAGTCTTGGAAGTCAAGCACGATTTGTCCTCCAGCCTAAAGAGAAGAGGAACCCTTCTGCTCGTTATCGTACATAGTTCAAAGCCAGCATCTGTAATATGGAGGTGCATTAGTGAACATGTGATCTGTGGAAGCAGCATTAATGTTCAAAGATGAATACGTTTTCTCTATCATGCCATCAGCATGAAATTTTCTCAGGAGAAGGCCTCGATTAATTTAATCAGACAATACCAAATCACCTTCTGCATGTATAACACAGCAGCATGATAGTAGAAGGTCAGTACAGTACATGCTGCCCATTAAAACAATGTAAAACTCCAGACCCGAAACTGTTAAGCTTTCAAATTTCCATTTGATAGTGTTTTTATACCATTTTTCAATTAAATAAAGTGTTTAAATGATTGAATTTCTGCAGTCATTGATGTGTGAATCATGTGCCCCATTTTTTTTGTAAGAAGGATTGTATTCTTTAAAGCTCAGTGTTAAAATACATGTCAGTGTATTTCCAAAGAATAAACATATTTAGATTTTTTCACATTACAAAAAACCTTATATAATGGTTACCATACATTATGTAAGCATTAATGCACATTCACCTTTGTCCTGTTTTTAGATATTCTGTTTTTAGTTTCTGATGCTATGTATAAAAAAAATGATTTCCTAAAGGCATGATGGAAAAAATAAACTGTATTCCGTGTGACAAAACATCATGTGGCTCTTCTACACACTTCTGGCATGCTTAAGAGAAAAAATGCTGTGCAATCTTGGCCTTGCTCTGCCAACCAAGGGAGATAAGTGTCCACATCTACGGCTTGCGGGTTGTGAACAAGCCTGCAGGGTCAACGTGTCCAGCAAGTGCAGATTTAAACTGATTATCCTTCTTTTGAGTTTTATTTCAGTGTTACTTCATCCAGACTGCTTGTATTTCACATCACAGAAATTTATTGAGGTCAAAAGATAAATACATTCAGTTCTACTGTGACAGTTTACAGCTGAATTATGTGCTTCTTTTTTTTTTACCCAATGCTGATGCAACACTAGATTACCACTAAGTAGAGAAATAGACAGACCATATCCACATACAAATTTGACATTACAAACCTTATTCTGTCTTTTGAACATAGTCAAAGCTAAAGAGATCAGTCCATTACTCCAGGGTGCAGCAGTTACAAATCTACAATATATACAGTACAACTATCCAAAATAATCAGTTCTCAAGTAACAGCAACAAAATCACATACTCACTCAGAACTGAGTTTCAAAGTCACAACAGAGGTGATTAATTGGCCTGTGAACACAACAAAGATATGGATGTTTTGCTTACTTAAAGCAAATGTGCACATCTAAGTGGAGAGAAGAACAGAGTTAAAAGCTTTTATCTGTGTTTTCACTTCAACAGCCTCTTTTAGACAAGGTTTGAGCATGTCGACCTGTGGGGAGAATTTAACCTAATTTTCCTATTTTTCACTGATACTTTGATTTATATACCTTCATTTGGAATATATAAATAAAAACATTTTAATTTGCTTGTGAGAAACTAAATAATACATACATTTAAATATATAGCTATATATTCTGGAGCAGATAGAACCTGCTGACTATAATAATTTGAGAGTTAGTTCATCCCCATCAGGAATGTCCAACTCATAGACTTAAAGTTTACTCTGTGTTTGTGTGCAGCTTACTAGAGGGATAAATCTGCTAACAGAAACATATTCTAGTTAAAGGGAATATGGTCCATTCATGGCTGCAAACAAACCACCTTCATGGACCAGTTGAGAGGTACAATTTCTTTAAGTATTCTGACTGCGTTCTGCCTTTAGCTTGCATTAACAGACACTTAAGAACAGCTCAGGACTTGTTACAAAATTGTGAGAATATGTGAGCATGTGTGTTTTTTGTAAGAGGAGGTTAGTGTGTCCTTAAAGGATTTCCAATAGCCAATCAAAAAAGCTGGCCTGAAGAGACCGGTCCGCCTCTTCCTCGTTCTCGTGCAGCTTACAGAACTGAACCACAGCTCTGAACAAGTCTGCAATCCTCCATGACTTCTGAGACATCAGGTGGACCACCTTCTGGAACTGAGAGGAAACACATTGAAACCAATAATAAATAGAGGGTCATCAGTTTAATGTGTGTAGAAATATTTATCGAATTTGATGTATTAGTTACAGGAGGCAATATGAGCAGATAGTTTGCTATTAGTTGGAAATTAGGCAATCTTTTCCTTTTTCTTCCTAGTTTTTATAAGACTAATTGCTCCTACCTTTGCAAGCCTTTTCTCTTTGGACTTCTTGAAGTACAGTGTAGGGAGGCCCAGCTCAGATGCAGCAATCCACTGTAGGGCCACTCTCAGCTCCAAGTCCACACACTCTTGCTCAAGATCGCAGTTTACCACTAAAAGCTCCCTGAGGTTGCCACTACTGCCAGCTGCACTTGCTGAACTCCTCTCTAAAAAAATCAGAGGTAATGGAACATACTGTATTGGAGGTCATTCCTACATAACACACCTTACAGATGTCTACCATCAATATAACATAAAGCTGCAAGGCAGTCACAGAATATTCAGCTTCATTATGCAAAGATGTCCCGGGATCTGCTTTGCTTTGGGTAAATCTCTAATGCAGCATAAATCATTTAAAAAGATGACCCGATTACGTAACACTTCTATCAATCAGTAAAGTCTCTTTGTGACTGTTTGAGATGATGAAACTGGAGCAGGTTGATCATATTTTCAATAGTAACAAAAATCATTAAATCTTTGCGCTACTTTTAACAGTGTTTAAGAGTTAGTCATTTCCTGGATAGCAATAAAAAAAAAATCTTGATGATAGTCACAAGAGTACTGTACTGATTCTACTTAGATGGTAGGTTATATAGAGAATGTGAAGATGTGAACATCAATTAAGAGTTCAAGGTGGATTCTGTCAAATGTTGCCCTCTTCAACCTGCGAATATGCAGCTACAACCTGCCTGTGACCAAAATCATTTAATAGTTTTTTTTCCCACTTAGACCCTACATACAGAAAGCATAGGCTACAAAGCAGAAGCAATAATAGTTATACACTACACAATATTTTCATGTAAAATTATACATTGTTTTTACAAATGTTATGCAGTAAAAAGACCAATCCCTCTACTCTTTCCATGAGTATTGATTTTAATTTCAACTTCAGCAGCTGTATTGTATCAGTATTTTCCCAGGAGCTGGGAGAAGGGGAGAGCAAATCCCCCTTCACAGACATTTTCCAGAGCAAACTTCAAGTGGTGTGACCTGACAAGAAGGGCTTGACCAGATGAGGTTAATATTGCTTTACAAACTGAATGGAACAAAAATTACTTTGGACTGTTTGAACTTTTTTTTTTACAAACCGCAAACACATAGATATGCAGTTGCAAATTTCACAGATAAATTCTTCTTTGTATAAACTTTTTTCATGTGGATGAGATCAAAACTACACTTACCAATAACCTTGGTTCCTGCCAGGGGGTCTTTCTCTGTCTCCTCACTGTGAAGAGAGAAAAATATTGAAAACTGAATATAAAAGTTACTTGATCCCTTTAAGAAGTTCAACAACTTAAAAATATATATGCACTCAAGTTTTTTGCAGAGAAACTGAAAACTGATACTGTTTGAAAAATATTTAGCATAATATGCAAAAGCTTCATCACTAATTGAACATGATCCATCTCGTCAATCCAAACAAAATATGTGCAGAAATAAAATTACGGCAAAAAAAGAAACCTTTAGTTTAGTTATTCAAAATTGAAAAAAAGCTGCAGACTGAAAAGGCTTTCACACCTTTATTTCTATTTAAAAAACATGATTGTCTATGTTAGAGTGACAGTTAACTTGCCTGTTCACCATGTTTTTGTGTGAGAACACAATAAAAAGTAATACTATGTTAACTACAAACTTAAATAATTTCATGCACTGTAATAAGAAATCTCAGCAGATGCTGGTGGTAGTAATATACCTGATCACTGTGCTCTGACTAGGTACATCAGTAAAAGCATCCAGGTCAACCAAGCCAAGACTAGACGTGCTGCTGGTCCCATTCCTGCCATCGAATAATTAGAATAGAGGTGACTACGCATGTACGTTGATGGTGACATGTAAAGAGAGCAAAAACCAAACATAGCGATGCACGTCATGTTGTTCGTTAGCAGCTGTAGCAGAGCTGGACGCTCAAGCTTGGGGGGCTGGTGAACTTGTCTGGCAGTGAGCCCACCTGAATATGGGGATGAGGAGATCTGGGGATAATTCTGGTGGGTAGGGTGGACAGGCCAGGCTGGCAGCCACACCCGTGTGTCACAACATGGATTAGGGATGAGGTGGAGTTAAAGGAAGCAGGTAGATGGAAAGCTTGCAAGGAGCAGCAGGTGTTATGGTGGTGTACTTAACCTGGTATCGCTGCTATAGGGAGAACATTGACCCATTAAAGTTCTTTCTTTGATCAACTATACCTCAACACATTTACAGGTAGAAACATAATACATGCAGATATTAAAGCAATATTATTTGGGCTGTTATTTCGGTATTTTACTTTTTAAAAACAATCCAGGATATATTGTACTTTGATCTCATTTTAACTTCAAATGAAAATCTGATGAAGCTGGGAATGTTGTCGCCAATTTAGTATGCAACATCACAGCCCTGTACTACTAGAGCCTCCTACTAGATGTAGTCTGGAGTGCAGGCAAGGTCTAAACCTATATGGCTTTGCAGAGCTCTTTGCCATACATTGCTTTGGCAGGTGAGAATGCTGCAGCAGCAAGGAGTCAGTTGGCAGTAGCAATGGGCCAATGAGAGTGGGGTGAGGGTGGGAGTAGCAGCATTTGGAGCGGTATCGAGGAGCAACGGTTACTGACCCCTCACTCAGCTGGATAAAACTACTGGTTTCCTCGTGGGGGTCATCTTCGGGGGTTATATGAGACCAGCTCCCCATGCTATCTTCACTGCTAGCACTCATTGAACGCTTGTCCCTCTTCACTACTGCAGCCACCGCCACAGCTGGCCTGTCCCTCTCGCTGCTGGGGAGAGCAAACCGCAAGATGGTGGGGGTGACTTTGTTCCCTTGTTTCCATAATCACTGTCTATGCAGAGTAAGCACTACATTTAGTTAAACTTACTAAATATTTTAAAATGCAGCAATGGGACAATTAATGCTGTTTCATATTACACATAAAAACTCCTTATAAAAACAAGCCTTTGGAAATGCAAATAAATAAGCACCACATAAGTAGAAAGCTAATTCATTTTAGTATCTTTCATGCATCAGCAAACAACATTCCCCACGGGCACTGCTGACTCAGTGTATTTCCTTTCCTTTCCTTTCTTGTTTTTTTTGGGGAAAGTTATTAAATTAAGTCATAATTACATGTCTGAGGGCTGATGTCCTCACCAATTCTGGAGGGAAATCTGGTTTAATTGAGTAGGCGAGTGATTAAGTTCCACTCTTACACAAGAGACTAACAGTTGCACTCCACTTGTTTCTGGATTACATGTATTTTCAAGTGAAAAGAAGCATGTCTGGTTACCCTCTTGTGGTCTGGAAGACTTCCAACCTTTTCTTTCATTTACTGTTGAACATGGCATACTTTGATGATCGTCATTAAAATAGAAAAAACACATCACATATTTTTAACTTTAGACAAGCCCAAATTAATATTCAAATGACTTATTTCCTTCCAACCAATACATTTCTTCAAACAAGCCATCAAGCTTATGCATGTGTCCACTGGGATAATGGACCACTCTTTGCTGCTATGATTTCCAGCTATTCAAGATTGGTAGACATCATTGTCTTCACTTTAGACTCCTTCGCAGGCTCTGAAAGGGATTAATGTTTTTGACTTTGGCTAGGTCACTTCGCACTCTTGAGTTTGTTGTTAACAATTCTTTGACCACTTTGACTTTATGTTTTAAAGGATTGTCTTCTTGGAAGGTATAATCTGCAAAAATCCAATGTTTTCCAGCAGACTGACCAATTTAGTCCCCCCCCCCACAGTGAAATTAAATGTAGTCCTTATTCCAAAACGCCCATAAAATTGAAATGATTACCACCAAGGCCTTCGTAATGAATCTGGACAATTCTGGTTACACTAACTTGAGGCAGAAAGTACACAAAGTTGATCTCTATGAGAACTGACCAAGGAGAATGTACTTCTCTGAGGTGGGGTGACAAAAACTCACAAAGACTCACCAAATTAAAAATTTTGTCTAATAAAATCAAATAAGATAAAAAAAGAAACGTTTTCTGGATGGAGGGACATGGCTTACATATGGCTTACATAATCTGTAAGATCACCGTTTTCTCTCTGTTTCCCCAGCCAATGTTCACAAAATCTTGTCAAAGGAAACAGCCCAATGAGGAATTATATCAAGATTGTGGTCTTTGGTGCCAGAATACATTTGAACAAGGCAACAATCTGCCATGTACACCCATAGAAATGGTTAAAAGAGAGCAAAACGAACAACCAAAGCCCAAACCTGAATCCCATTCCGTATCAGTGAGAAAGACCAAAGACCAGAATGAAAACAAAAAATCCTTCCAACCTTAGTCCTGAAAATACTATTACATAGCAAAAGAGGAGTGGTACAAAATCCCAGTGGAGACATGTTTACTGACAATCTGAATGAATAACTTTGGAATTTTATAAAGGAAATGTAAAAATGCACGTTGGAACTTTTCAGAACATTTTAACAAAAATTCCTTTTTTTTTCCAAAGAAAGCCTATTAGTAATTGCAATGGATAAAAACATTTCTAGGCTTTATTGTGTGCACACTTTCCATTGCCTCTTGTTATTTTATCTCTTTCAATGCATCCTAAATATCTTAAAGTGTGTTGTGGTTTCACTGTGCTATCCACTTGTGAGGGCAGCTTGTACTGATTAAGGGGAGTTCAACAGGCCCTCAGAGGATAAGGGATGAAGGCACTACAAGCCCTCTGCACACAGTACATCACCCAGACAGCGTGAGTCACAGCCTAGCCAAAGGTTTGTCAAACAGTACACACCTCTACACAGATCAGTTTTCTCAGTCAATGGACCCTCAGTGTGCCAGCCGTGCTTTGATTTAATTCTAAGAATAGCTTTAGCGCACTGTAAACTTTGATTTTATTTAAGGGCTGTTTTTGTACGTCTTTTATGTTTGTTTTAAAAATAACTGTGTTTATTTCTGTTACTTACTCTATTTAGATAGATTGATTTCTACTCCTTCTGTCTGTATTGAAATGATTGTGCTTCTGGGCTATAAAAAACGTTCTGCTTGAAGGATATGCCTGACTATTAAACAGCACTGTGAGCAGTGGAATACCTGGTGCTGTTAGCAACAGCTCTCTCCATACGTATGGTGTCTGAAGATGTTTCCTGCAGTCCTCCTCCTGTTCTTTCAGAGTTTGAAAGAGTCTCCTCAACCCTCTGATCTCCTTCAATGTGGATCAGTGGTACATCTCTGGGCCCCCTCATGCAAGAAGCACTGCTGTCACAAGTCCCTGACCCTACTCCAACTCCAGCTTGCTCCTGGCTGGACCTGCTCCGATTACAAATTAGGTGAGATTGTTTGAACCCCCTTCTCCTTTCGCCAACAGGCGTATATGGCTGTGAGTGTGACCCAGGCATTCCCCCAGCTACATCTTGCTGTCCCCCAAGTGCAGACTTGCCAATATCGACAATGTCAGCTGCCAGTCGATTGGCAAATTGTTGCACATGAGGTTGGGAGTCTCCTGAAGCCTCTAACTCAATGCTGTCCTCTGGGTCAGCAATGATCTTGTTCTTTCTCATCAAAGATTCAATGGAGCTTGACCAGGTCTCGTGGATCAGCATATCAGTAATCTGGTCAGTCTTACCTCTTTGGTAGAGGCAGGAGTCTGACTTACATAGTCCTGTAGCTGATACTGAGTTTGTGGGGTAGATATTAAGTGTATCTCCATGAACATTGCGGGCAAATCCATCAAATGAGTTGGCTTTTATGGGGGAGTTGACAGTCAGTCTTGAGTCTGAGGAGCGCCTATCTGGAACAGAAGACTGTCGTATGCAGAAGGGTGTTCGAGGAGAAGGGGGGAACAGGCTGTTGCTCCACTCTTTAGTCTTGGCAATGCCATAGTCTTTGTTCTCCTTATCCATATCCCGAAGCATAAACCGGTAGAACTCCTCTGAGATGCTCTCTGTGCTAGACTGCTTCGAGAGACAGGATGAGGCCCTGACATTAAGGTGACCATTTTTCTTTGTTGCTGCCTGTTGCACAGCTGAAGCCAGAATGCTACTGGCATTCTTTCCTGCATAGTAGTCCAGCAGCAGGTCAAAACCTCTGCCCTCAGTCTCCATTTGATTAATCATAAACCGTGAGAACTCATCCGTAATGCTCTCACAGCTGGACTGCTTGGAGATTGAGCTACCACGGCTCAAGTTCTGACCTAACCGACTGCCAGGGCCCAGGGTGTTGGGTGTGCCTGACGGGTCTGCGTCTTCTTCTGGTATGCTCTCATAACTAGATGCCTTCCCACGGCTCCACCTCTCACACTGCAGCCTGCTGCGTTGCTGGCCCGTTTTGGAGGTGTCCACAACATTGAGTTCAGGGCAGTTCATGATCCTGGCTGTGACTTCAGAAGCAAAGAGGGCAAATGGGTCCTGTGGTTCATCAGGGTTGACTGACTCATCAACCACCCGGTTGACCAGTCGCTCCATTAGCTCTGGCTGCTCCTCTGTTTTCCTCTTAATCTCACTGAGCCGCGGTGCTCGATGTTTCCTGGAGCCTGCATTGCTGCTCTGAACCTCTTTCCTCCTGAGTACTGTGCGGCAAGCTGGCATTAAGTAGGTCTCTGGCCCTTCAGTAGATGTCCCTTTTAGGGCACAGAACCAAGGCTGTTTTCCAGTAGAGTTTTCCAGACAGATAGCTGCCAGTTCTGTGGCCATAGACACCACAGTTGAAGCCAAATCATCAGCATAACAAGTAATGGGTGTCCTAGACTCAGAATCCATTCTTAAAGAAAGCAAAGAACTGCATGAGTTCAGGGAAGACTGTCTGCTGTCACTGCCTGTTACTAGTCGGCCCCTCCTCTCTGTGCTGTGAATGGGAATTTCACTTAAAGGTTCTCTGGCAGCACTGCTGCTCTGCTGCTGATCAGACAAGTCTATTGGTTTAGACTGACTTTGTCTGCATAATGACTGCTGCTGTTGCTCTTTCAAGTGTTCTGTGGAAGAAGATGCAGTAACATCAGCATCCTCCAGGGCATGTTTTTGCCTCAAGCCTGGAACCATAGGAAACTTATCCATGCAGTGTGGTGTGTCGCTCAGGTTCTCACTATTAGAAAAATGACTATGGCCAACTAAGCACTGTAACTGACTTAATGGATCTTTGCTTTCCTTTGTGATAAAAGGTTCATTAACAACAATATCTCCCTCTTGTGCTTGGTCTGCCCTCTGGTCACATTTGGAGATATGACTGATTTTTTTCTGTGTCAGGCAAAGAATATCAAACAGCAAATTGTTTACACTGTCCTGTAGAAAAACCTGAAGACTTGGGGCCTCTTTTCCAGATCCCTCCAGTTCTTTTTTCTTTTTTGCCTTCTCCAATGCATGCTTGAATAGGCTGTCTGCCACTTCATTTATCAAGTCATCAACCTCAGTTTCATCCATGCAGCATTTTTTTGGACAAGTAATACCATCTACTATCTTGTTATGCATGGTCTCCAGGAGGTGTGTGACACTCTTGTAGCCTTGTGGCTGTGTCAGCACCTCAGCGGCTTCCCTGTGCAGGACCTCAGCAATGTTTGCTCGGAATGTTTCAACGCTTGTACCCTCTGCCACACTGCAGTGCAGCGTGAACGCTGCAGAGGCCTTCGCGGCAGACATCAGACCCTGTGATGCTGTGTAGACCTCCATGATCTCTGCATCAGAATCGCCACCCTCTGCCGAATCCTCTGTTAGCTCCACAGCTGCTACCGCTCCAGCTACCTGAGCCATGCCACACACAGCTGACGAAACTGAGTAGTCTCGTCTCTCTTCTGCCTCCTGCAGGTCGTCTTCTGTATCCTCTTCTGAAGCAGATTCGAGGGTGAGCTTTTCAGTCAGCTGTGGGGTTGTAATGGTGCCAATAACACTGGCTGCGCAGGCTAAAGCCATTTCTACAGGTTTGTGTCCTCCATTGTGGTGTGGAGCCTGAGCCTGGGCCCCAGTTTGTGGCACTTCTCCAGTTTTGACAGAAATATCTTGTTCATGCACAGGGGACACCTGTGTCTCTGGCCATTCTGCAGCCCCATCAGAACTGTCTGGGCTCTGAACAATGACAATTTTGGGGAGTTCAAAAGAGCAGGCACGTTGATGGGAAGGCTCTTTAGTCTTTGAGGGACCAGTAAAGCTAGAAGGACAGCTGGTGAGGGACACACTGACAGCTGCCTCAGAGACAAAGGAAGTTTCATCTTGAGAGAGTCGTATGAAGGCATCTTGCATTACAGACTCAGCTAGATTGGTGGCGTAGTGACCTGCTGATTCCTTAGTCTGTAAACTCGCTTGTGGATGCTTGTCCCTTTTTATCTCAGCATCCTCCTGGTTCTGATGATGGGCCAGCTGTCCCCTGTGACATGTAAGTCTGACACAGTGTTTCTGTGTAGCTTCAACCAAACTCTCTCCCAGGTTACCACTCTCTGGTTCTGTGAAGAGAAAGGGAAAAACACGGAAAAAACAGGGAATGAAAAATGTCCACATTTATCAAAAAGCTGCTCCATCAATTTCTACAATGTCACACTAAGAGAAGAGCATTACTCGGTTTTACCCATCACTGACAATTTGTCCTATTCAATTTCCCTTCGGGCAGAAAAATTCCTGATTATTTTCTTCTAACAGAATTCATAGTCATCACTGCTGTAACACAAAGACAATAAACATGTTCTTCTCTTTTGTGTCCTATGTTTTTTTTCAGGATGATTATAATTTAGTGCTTCTTATACAACTGGGTCAATGCTGTTGTATTAGATACAGGATTTAACTCTACAAAATAAAAACCTATATTGTAAACCTAATGTTTACCCAAAAACCAAACATGACCACAACAATATTCTTAATTTTAAATAGTGAATTCCTATTTCATGTCACCTATAAACAAATACTGAAAGTAGACCCTCAACCATTGTAGTGCTGGCATTTCTGTGCAAATATGTTCTTTGACAATAATTTATACCAAGAAAATCTGTAATCGTGACATCCCTATGCTCAGCATCCAGCAACACATGCAGGAAATATCCAGTTCTTAGAAAAAAATTGACAACATAACCTTTGACTAATCCTGATAAGCAATTATGAACAGTAAACTTGCATTTAGATCATTACTGAATCTAAATACAACTGGTAAAGAACAACAATGTTATAAGTGCGCAATGAGCTTAAAGATAAGTTGCAAATTACCAACTGAAAATTCTACCTTCGTACTGAAGCTCACCATTTCTTAAGCCATCGTCCTCACTCTCTTCTCCGAAGTGCTCTGAGGCTGTCTGGAAGTCTTCTTCTATGGACGAGATGGAACGGTTGGTGTCATCATCAATCCGCTGTCTTGTTGCTCTACACTGCTGAAACTGTCGCTCTTTTCCCCATTGCATACCCATCAGGAACTTGTTGATCTCACGGATTATGGTGGCAGGGGGTGTTGAACGCCTCTTCCCTGAACACTGAAGCAGGCACACACCCGTATTTCTCTGCTGCCCACCCTGAATGGAACATATGCATATATTTATTAATGCTGTTTACACAGAAAGGCCTGCAGGTATGGCCACATATTCTACAGACAATTATACACACACAGAGAATAACTAACATATCTATTGTTCCTCATTTTACTGTACATGCAAGTTTGATAGTCTACATGTGCTCTGTCAGGTTTGTATTGATTATATAACGTGAGTTTGAAGGTAACAATAAATAAAAGAGAAAGGTATATTGGTTTGGTGTGCCTTCATTTTTCATGTCTGTTTAAATTTTCAGTGTGCTGAAATTAATTGCTAAATTTGTATCATTAAGTCATCCATTATTATGTACCAGAGGGTGCATTTCTAGGAATAATAAAGATGCCATAAAAAGAATAACTGAGGAAATGAATTAATAAATGTGTAGACTGGAAGACAAATTGAAGAACACTGAGTTACACAGTAACGTCACGTGGAATGTTTAATTTCAAAGTCATAAGAAACTATCTGGGAAAATAGTTGTGAGTGCAGATTTGGTCATTATTCTTTATTGTGTTAATA
>JAOXYM010000009.1:22422360-22437297 GCA_028567055.1 Leptatherina wallacei | reverse complement strand
TGGGAGTCAATGGGAATCTGCTCTGTTTTGCAGCCAGCACCTAGTGGAGGAGGGGGGAACTGCAATTTTTGGCACTTTTCATAGGCTTAATTTTTTCGAACGGGAGGTTGCCCCTTGTTTCTGACACACCTACATTTTGGATTTGTTGACATGCATACCAATTCAAATTTGTCTGGTAAGACTGGGCGATAGCTGGTGTAATGTTTATCATGTTTATTCCGCATCAAAGTTAATTATTTTACATAATCATCTCCAAATTTAGCGAAAAGCTGAAGCAACAAACTACAAACCTGTAAATCAATACTAGGGCAAAGTATTAGGCAGATGAATGTGATGACCAAATGAGAGTACTGGATAAAAAATGTGTTCAAGGTTACTACAGCCTATCCAGAGGACATCTTCCAACCAAACATCACACCAATCCATGCAGTAGCTGACATTGCTACATTAAACAGACAGGTCAAATGAACAGCTGAGTGTCGGTAAAATCCCTTGAGCTAAGCCACAGGCAAGGCTAGAGATAGACTTTTATTCTCTTGAAAAACAGATTATCACAGGTTGTTTCTGCCTTTCTTCTTCAATTTCTTAAGGACTTGATTTAATCCTCATTTGAGTCTCTTGGTCATTTACCCAAATCTTGATCAACAGCTTGAAGCGCTGATCACTGAAGTGGAAACTGTCAGTGGATCCTGCTCTTTTGAATCAAAAAGTAGAAACATAGTTATGAGAAAATCAAGTTTATTTATGGAAATTGTTGGATTTATTTTATAAACTTGGACAAGCTTGATCCTTCTTGAATCATCACTCACAGCAAAAGATGGCAAATTTGATTGGCATCACAGGAAAAATAAGCTCTTGCAATTATTCATTCATCAAATTTATCACAAAAGTCCATCAATCCCAGATTATTTTAGGGTGTTTTTGCATGGACTGCATATTTAAAATCCCAGCACAGAAAGTCCTTGGGATTCATTTTGTGGCTTCGACATGACCAATTACACTTCTTTTTTTTGCTTGAGACGATCATTTTGTTTGTGTGCTGAGGATCATTATTTTAAAAGGTCTGCTTCCAGTTCAGCTTCAACTTTTTGACAACTACCGTCTTTAACATTTTCAATATGATTAAGAATTTATAGTTGAATTAATAATAGTAATAATTATTATATAATAGTAATAATAATTGCCAGTTGCCTTGTCCATGGGGCAGCAAAACAGCTCCAAAACATTACATTTCCCAGCTGGTATGAGTTTATTCTCCCAAAAAGCTCTAAGTCTGATTCATATGATGAGAGTGAGTTATCCCCCCCCCCCAAAAAAAAAACCACACACATTTGACTTAATGTTCAACACGACAAGGTGCAGTTTTTCTCTAATGTTATTTCAAGATAGCAAAGGATTTTTTTCAGACATGATTTTCATGCAGGTTAAATTTACACATGAATATGACACCAACAAGTGCAAGAGTTACTTGTAGACCTTGAAATGTTTTTGATGTCTCAGAGTCCTCCTTTTTTTGTGTAGATCTTTAAAAGCTCTTTCAATCTTTTCCTGTTGCCACACAATTCAATCATAATAAAAAACTCAACAGATCCTGGATATCAGAGGTTAAAATAACACTGTTTCTGCTTGCACTTTCCCTCAGGAAGCTGTTTCTATCAAACATTATCTGGTCAGTAACCACTGATTATGATTTCATTCATTCAAACATTTGTCCCAATCTCAATGTTTCCTTTCTTTGTTGGAATATGTTGGAAAAGTCCGATATTTTGCAGCTAAAGGTGAGAAAACCCATTTTTTGACTGAAGGGCTAAAATTCAGACCTATAATTAGTCTATCACTACAGTGAAAGGTGGATATGTCACTCTTACTGTGAAACAGCTGGTGTTATTAGAGAGATTTTCTATAAAGAAACCCACAGTAAAGATTGAACACCTGGGTTTGATGCGTAGGGAAGACATTTTGATTTTGATCACTACAGACATTAAAAGGATAAAACAACTATCACTCCTCTGCAAACATCAATTCCATGTCATGTAGTTTGTGACAGAAGCAGATCCTGAATACAATTAATGCTCAGCTTGGAATTTAAGATGAATGAGTAATCAAAGATGACACATCAGAACTGGGTGACAGCAAGGATTAAGCATGTATGTCTTCAAGCTATTAACATATATATTTTTAAAGTCACATTTCCTTGCCCAAACAGCAAACCAGAACATATTCTGTAGCCAAATTCTCATCAACATTTATATAAATTTAGATTATAATTGCCCAAGTTGGGATTTAATTAAATAGTTCCTTATAATCCGCTCAGTATTTATTCATTAGCTGTGTCCTGACATAAAATGTCCCACACATGTCCCTTTGATATGCAACAACAATAAAGAGAAATAATCAATTATGCAACAGGCATTAATGAAGTTTATCAAATGGAGTGAATCAGTATTCAAAAGAATAACAAATGTTATTGTTTAACAACATAACTTAATGGATACAGAAATTAGTCTATACCCATAAACACAGGGGGTCTTAAAAAAAAGAAATCTGAATATCAGATGTAAGAGACAATAAAGATCCATCCCAATTTCATAATTTGTTTTGTGAAAATCCATTGCAGCATGTACTGAACAGATGGCAAATGAAGTATGAAAATGGCCCATTAAAAGACACTAAAATGTACCCAGATAGAGATGATTAAGTGCCGTTTTAAACTGTGCTTTTAATGACAACGTGCAGGCTTCAGTGAGGGCACATCAGCAATACTTCAAGCGTCCAGTGCACAAAAATGAATGACACCCCATTAAAATACAAAAAATTGTAAAATACCTATTCAATCTACATATGGAAACATTTTAAATTGTTGTTAAATGGCTGTTTAGGGTGTATTACTGATGATAATTAAAACATTTTAAATTGGTCATTTTGCCAGTGAAATTATACTTTCACCAAATGAAAACACTTTAAATCCAGTTTCTAACATTTTTTCTCATTTGTTTATGCATGAAATCTGTACTCTATCTTTAAACTTATTCAGACTGCTGTTTGCTTTTAAACATTTTAAATACGATATGCTATTTGATCTCATATACTTTATATTTGCACACCTCAAGTGTTTCACTGTATTTCTTTTTATACTGTATGTTCTTTCTATTTTGTTAATCACACTGAATTGATTTTATGTATGAACAATGCTATGTATAAACTTGCAATTCCTAAAAAGCTTTTACGATTGTAGGCTCCATTGCAGGAACTAAATATATCTATCTTTCTCAACACATGTTCAAGAAGGCACAAACTAAATCTTTTTGTTTTTTTATTATTTACAGAGCTGTCATCAATGTGGGAATGTCTCTCAGTTATCA
Organism: Leptatherina wallacei; assembly: GCA_028567055.1. Lineage (NCBI taxonomy): Eukaryota > Metazoa > Chordata > Actinopteri > Atheriniformes > Atherinidae > Leptatherina > Leptatherina wallacei. Next base: position 22,433,935 of record JAOXYM010000009.1, on the reverse strand, counting down.
GGAATATTGGATGCAGTTTAATCTAAGCACAGGCTGACATAATCGGAAATTATATTTATTCCTATATATGCGGTCCTGTTCACACCGGAGTACAAAGTAATAAATATAACCCACTTAAATCACAAAAAACATTTCTGTCTCAGTTTCTCACTGCTACTATGACCACAACATCTTGCATCAAAGACAAGAAAGCTTTGTGGGACTTTCGGCCATTGCAATGAACTTGAATCCTTTTAAAAGTGAGAAACTACTTCGTGCTTGTATCAAACATGTGAGGAGATTCCACAAGGTTCGCTCTACAGACTCTTCTGGTGACTGATGTTGACTCTTCCACATTTACAGGCTCCCACTTGCTAAGATTATGCAAAGCAACTAAATATGTTGCAATAATTATGCAAACAACACAAAAATGTAAAAATTCATATTGCCGAGGGATTATTATCCCTTACAAACATTCACAAAGTCCTTTCAACGAATTTACAACTACATTTTTCAGAATTTTCTTCAGTTAAACAAATACAAATGAGATAATTGCCAGGGAGGAAAAGGTTCAGAAAATTAGCTTAACTTTTGTTTATGAATTTAAAAAAACAACCTGAATCTTCACAGCCACATCAAGTCACTTGTGAAATTAGCTTAGTCACATGAAGAATATTTTAGGGGTTAAAAGACTCAGATGTCTAGGAGTGGTTTAGAAAAACTGGTCCATGTATATATCTTGACTTAATTATTGTAACAAGATATTTACTGGTGTGTCTAAAAGATCGATCAGGCAGCAGTAGCTGACTCAGAACACTGCCACTCGAGTCCTCATTAAGACTATAAAAGTGGATCAGCCTAGTTGATCCTAGGTCACTACAGTGGTCCCCTGTCCATCAAAGAGTAGATTTTTTTTAAATGCTGTTGTTAGTTTGTAAAGCTTAAAATTTACATTTAAAATATAATTCCATATCAAATCCACAAATATAATAGGAAAAAAACTAAAGACATCATTTAGATATTTTCAAAGAAAGAGCAAAGGAGGGCATTATCTGACAGATGGACTTCTTTGCAGTGTCAGTGCAGTTGTTCTGTTGACCATCTGCCAAGTCAGCATAATGCTCATAGGGTTTGAGGGACATCACATTTTATGAGCCAAAGCTTTTAGCTAAATAGCAGAAGACACCAACAACCTGCAGTAAAAAGAGATTTTTACTCTGTCCATCCCTACAAACCTCTCAGCTGAAGCAGACAGGAAAGATTTTAGATGTCATATCACATCTTCACTGCCTGAAAGTTGTTTACTTGCTGTCGTTTTAGGCCACAAACTCACCTCATGCTGCTTAAAGACTTCTAAAAATGACTTGGTCCAGCTTTGCTGCCAAAACAGTGCCTGCTTTGCCACTCACAGTATACCACTCACCATGGTGCAGCTGCCCTCAGTGTCTTCATCCAGCAGAACCAGTCTGCATAGTGCCTTCTCATTCCTCAGCCAGTACTCTGATGAGTCCAGCACACTGTTACTGCACAGAACCTGCAGCACAAAGACAAACTCTTATCAGCACTGAAAGCACATCACAAACGGACATACATGAAGCAGATGACGTCACATGCAAACACCTTATGATTCATTCATTCACTTTCATCTGCCGGTCTCGATTTTCCCCTTTTAGAATGATGACATCAAGTAACCTCAGTATTTCTGCATCAGAGTCTCCAGGACAGGATGAATAATTTGACACCTAACCATAGTGTATAGAATGTGCAACAATAATGGGAGCAACACTGTAGCTAAACATGTGGTTACCCAGCTGCTTTTGTGCCTTGCTGATATAATTCCGCATCATAGACTGTTGACATAGCAAGTTTTTTACAAGAGTCCCTTGATGCTTAAAGGGATGTGACCATTTTTAATATTTGGTTGATGAAAAAAGAAAAAGACTTTATATATGTTTTTGAACCACAATTCACAGTTACACTCCCAAAGCACCGGATAAACCACACTTAGATAAATTTAACCTTATATAATTACTTATTTACTTTGACATGTGACACCTACGTGTGTGTCGCTTATTTTCAATGTGTATTTTTAGTGACATACCGTGCCCCCTCATGCCTGCACCCTCTGCAATAGACCATCTGTGCAGGCTTTTGGCCAGGTACTGTAAATGTGACGTAGGCTCAGCTGATCTCACTGGGAGTTATAATATTAAAGGCCGCTGGCACCACTCAGCGGAACCTGAGGCCCAATTATAAGAAAGACATCACCTTGTGTCTCTCTAGGACACTCAAGGGGAAAGCAGTTAAGATCGTAGGCAGTGGGCTAATTAGGAATAGACACCAGCCAGCCCACCAGCACACTTACCGTATACAGCTAGGTAGACACATAGGACTTGCGCACACCTTGAAAAGAAATTCAATCTAGCCACTACCTGAACCCACTGATCTGTACCACTTCCCCTCCTGTCTCTCTGGCACTGGGTGATGATAAATCTACTGGGCTGACCTGAGGGCCTGACTATTCCTCTTATTACACAACCCTGGGTGTCAGTAGCCCTCTAGAAGAGGAAATTAATATCTCTTGGACTGCTGGAAACACGCAAACAGTAGTCACTGGAAAGATAAACGTGACCTAAAAGGTGATTAAAATCAGTGGATGATAGGTGGTGATGGAGTAGACAGACAGACAGAGGGACGCACATTTGTCCCAACACAAACACTTGTTTTTACCTTCTTACAGGCGCTGATGGATGAGGCCATGGTGCTCTCTGTGCTGCCGCCCTCCATCTCATCAGACTCTGAGCCTTCAAACATGGCAGATGACTGGAAGTTACTGCAAGGCAAAAGGGCACAGAATTGACTTTGTCAGAGCAAGTTCTCATCAAGTGCACAACCCTCCCTATTTTAAAAAAACTGGAAATCTGTAGAACGGCTTATGTTATCCGGGCTGGAGCACCCTCACCGATCTCAGATCTTCTCATGCGCTGGAGTTACAACACTCTTCTATGACTTTCAAACATGAGAATCGTGTGCTAAATACTTAATTTTATCTCCTAGAAAACCCAGATAAATCAAACCAGTTTCGAATGCCCCAGTTTGTTCTTTAGAATATGCAGCAAAGTTGACATCTCACGTGATTTATTGAGGAGCTCCATGTGTTTTTTTCATGTCAGGGACCTTTTATCACATATAATTCATGAGATACCATGTGTGTGATGTCGACATGAACTACATTAATACACACATGCTACAGACTGCATCACAGCAAAGTTAACTGGATGTTGGCGTGAATTGCAGAGTTTTGCAGGAGGCTGACAGCATTTCTGTTTTCAAAATGATGAAATGCCCAATATTATGCCATTTCTATAAGCGTATAAATCTGGACTGAAATTTGACTGTGCACAGCAGCAGAAGATTCTTGGCCAGAAAATCCAACATGTGACCTTCAGTTGGTGCACAAGGCAAAAATTATTTAACAAAATGTACATTCATGTAGACATCTATGATGAGCCCAAAACAACACAAAAAAGTCAGAATTGAGAGGAAAGCGTCATTATCCTCTGTGCATGCTTTCACTGAGATAAGCCAAACTAAAGCTTATCTGCAATGCATTAATGAGGATCAATTTGGGAAATGAAGAGGCTGGGCTTGCATATTTAAATAAGAACAGCTGTATTTTTTCTCTTTATTTCCTAGAGTATAATCCTTATATTTAAAAGCAAATCAAAATTATTCCACTTTAAAAGCCTTTGGGGAAGTGTATTAATTAGTAAGCAATGTCTGATGTAAGCGATTGTGCCAGAGTAAGGGGGTGTTTGCTGTAAATAGACCCCCCAAAAAATACTGGATATAAGGGGATGTACTTTAATACGCAGATTTATCTGCTCGGGGCACATAAAAAACACCAATACACACACGTGCACACACAAAGTGGTGATGATTCTGTTGTAAATATCCTGGATGCTTGCAGAAGACTAAAAGATTGCAGTGCAACAGAATAGGGAGAAAAAAATCTGCTTAAAAATGTCAGTCAAACGACATTTTAAACCATCTTCCCGTAGTTTTTATGTAAATATTTGTTTTAGCGGGAAACGGAGCAGCACCCGCTGAGTATTTTTCCCTCGTGCCTTCTTTTCTTTGCGCTTATCAACCTTTCCATCACGACACGCGCCGTGATGATTGATGGGTTGGTGTGCTTTCGTGCCCTCGAGGCTCCAGGTACCCAGCTTGACCTGAGCACGTAATTATCTTCTAGTATGTCTGATTTTGAATATCCCCATGGCGCACTTTTATAACTATCTAACCTTTTGGAGAACTCTAGCTTTAGGGGCGAATAAGGTAGTCTAATGATCCACAAACAGGCAACTTTTAGCAGTGGCCTTCTTATTTCAGTCCTTTGGAAAACTGAGCACTGTAATCAAAAGGCAAATATAGGTCATATGGAACGAAGATGCCTTTCATTTTAGCTTCAATCCACTTGCCTGGGTAGAAATAACTGTATCAAAGTGTGAAAATTGCGCATTTATTTGGGAAACGTGACTGCTGTCATTGCAAGTCAGTCATACAAGCCAGGCAAGCAGACACATTCTGCACAACTCTGATTGTAGCCTGAAGAGTGAGATCTGCATAGTGCTTCACAATGCGCTTCTCCAACAGTCAACACACACAGACACGCTCCACGTCTATGAAATTATAAATCGATACACACATTATGGCGCACTGGAACATCACACTCATTCCATTGCTCTACCTTCACAAATTAATGATAATAATAATAATAAAAACATGAAATATACAAATATGCTATAAACATCACACAAATCTGATAGATGTTATTATACTTGCTGGATAATATCAAAGTTTCAACACAGACGCAACAAAAACACAAATAAGTCTGACAATCAGATATGAAACTGAAAAAGCTAGTAGAGACTTGATTATTTGGTTTAGGAATATGCGCCCATTTGTTTGGAATTCCGGGATGAAAAGCAGCGTCTTACCTCGGCGTTTTCAGAAGGCACTTTGCACCTGCCATTCTTTTAAAAGAAAATACCCAAACTGTCCTCAGCTGGTGTGATTATTTCCTCTGTGTGGGCAGTAGGACAGGGAGAGCAACAGCGAAGCGCCTCGACGCGTAATTGTCCCCTGGACGCTTTCCAGTCCAGATGCGCATCCCCGTGTGAAAACTAAAGGAATCCCAGACTGTTTGACCACGACCAGAGAAGGGCTGTTATGAGCTGAGCCCCGCGGTGTCAGCAGCAGCTGTAGCAGCAGTACTCCACTGCCTATCCAGTGCGTCTGTCCGCTGAGCGAAAGCGCAGGAGCCCAGCATCGATCAAACCTAATGAGCTGCACGACGCAAGCAAGGGCACGGACATGGGTTATGCGCGCGCAAGTTGACGCACGAGCACGAACAGGTGCACAGATATAAAGTGACACATTATCCTCAAAATTTTACATGGCGAGTTTTTGCTTTCACAAACAGTACCTTATTATGTCCATTGAGCCGACATGGGGCAAAAAAAGCATTCAGCTGGAGCTCCGTTTCCTGGGAAATCTCAAAATGTTAAGCCAGTTATCACTTTTTCCTTTTAGCTTTGGCTCCATCAATATCTGGAGGAAAATAGCCAGCTCTTTACGTGCAAAATACAGCACTGCTGTTTGTGACTGAGCAGGTGGTGTGCAGTGTGTCAGAACTTGTTTGTTGAAAACATCTGCTTGATGCATCAGAGAATTCTGCTGATGAACCACAACAATAACCTAAAGCTGCAGACAGCACTACCAAAGCAGACATCAAGTCAAATATAGAGCTGCAAGAAACTGCAGAGCCTGAGCTGCTGTTCTCAGTCTGCTTTCAGCCATGGATGCTTTTTCTTTTCTATTATTTCAACACTTTCTTTGTATTGTTAAACACCCTGTTGAGTTAACACAATCCAGGACACAAAGACAAGAAAAACAAACCCTCACAATCACTCCAGATTCCTAATTGACAATTCAAATAGCCATGGCATGATCTCCTTGTAGATCAACAACAATCTATATGTGCTTGATCTCATAAGGTAAATTTCCCCTCTTGGTCCAATAAGGAAATAACTAATCTATTTTGCACTAAGAATGAAATTTGTAGATTAATTCAATGAATGGGGAATGAAGAAAACATTAGATGTTAAAGATAAAAGGCAGGGCAGCGGTCCTGAAGGTGAAATACATTGAAACTATATCTTTGTGGATCCCTATGGTGGCTAAAGTGCTGAAGGCATAATTTCTGCCGCAGGGATTAATATTTTCCGGCAATATATAAAGAAGTGAGGACTTTTTCAGTTACATTGATTTTTTTACAGCTCAATAATGCACAGCTCTTTCTACTTTTTCATAAAATATTTCAGTAGATAATGGGACGGAGTTTAGCACCCAGCATGATGCTATTGTAATCTGTGCAGAATGTGCTTTGGCACTATCATTTGTTTTCCCACAACCTGTTTCTATCATTCAACATTAATAATATTAATGGTAGCTTCACACATTTCCTAATGCTATGGGGCAATAATACACCCCATACTAAAGCAGATGCTGGCTTCCAAATTGTTGAAAATGAGATGGTCTGTCTCCTTTTTAGAGCAGAGGATGTTGTGTCTACAACTTTCAAAAAGAGTTTTACATTTCTTACAATCTTATAAGAACTTGGGTCCAGAGAGAAGTACTGCATTTCCAAGTCTTGTTTTTTTTGTTAGTTCGTTTCATTTTGTTTATTTGCATAGTTCAATTTGAACTTTATGGACTCAGTAAAAGGTGTTTTTCAGAACTGTTCATGAGAACATGCAATGATTTTCATGATGGAATCCCATGTGATTTAAGTGCAAAAGATCCCAACCACCTAAAGCTGGTTTACAACCTTATTAATTGCAGACATTGCAGATACCTTTAGATCCAGTGATGTACTGCAGGCAATGAAATCCAAAAATTCTTAACCAAGTCACATGATGAAACATTTTTCTTAAATTGCAGAACTGTTTGTACACCCATCTTTGCTTGTGAAAGACTGGGATGTGTTTTATCCCCCTCTTTTGAAGTCCCCCATAAATCTCTTTTGTACAATTCATCTTGAGTCTGCCACCTCTCTGAGTGTAGGTTTTTCACCCCAACTTGAAGTCTGGCCACTGAAAGCGAATATGGACACTTGAGAAGTGGTTGGACAACGCATCAAATAAAATTGCTCATTTGAAGCATAACCCAAATCCGCTTCTGACAAACTAAATTATAGGCACAATTTCAATCACTGGCCTTCTTTAGACCCCATGTCCGTTGGTCGTTTACCAAACTAGAACAAATTTAGTCCTGCAATCAATCACTTCTTAATTTTCTTGCCAAAAATAATTATTTGAAGGGAAACGTAGCTAAAGCTACGGCCAACTTTTTCTGGGTTTGCCTGAGATGGATCCATTTTTCATAATAATGCAATCAAACATGGACCAAATGCTTAACAAGGCTGTGCTGCTAATGTCAGGTAAGCAGGGTTGCTATTATGTGAAAGATGTAAGCAGCCCAAAAGATAAATACTAACGCACATCTGACTGCTTCTTCTTTCCTTGTAATAGCAATTTGTGCATTTGTGTGGTGTCCACATTTGAAGTATTTGGGATTTCGACATTGAATCACTTCAGCAAAAGAGTGCAGAGGTTCAAAACTGGCTTGACACGCTTTTAAGAAGTTGCATAGCAACAGCGAGACAGTTTTTGTGTTTTTCAAAGGAGCCAATAGACCGATGATAAACACCCAGTCACAGCAAACCCAGAAGAAACACAACAGAAACCGTTGAAGATGAAGCAGACTTTCAGTCCCAAACAACAACAAGAATCAAATCCTCTCATGTAAATATGCTGCTTTCTTATCCCGTTGACTCTCAACATTTCCCTATTTTGCTTTTAAACAACCCCTTTCTTCCCCTCTTCTATCTTCTGCTTTTTCATGCTGTTCTCCTTTTCTTTGCCTCCTCTGTCCCTTTTTCATCTTCCTCTGTGTCGCCCTTCACACATCTTAATCCAAAGGCTTTTCAGGGGCTGAACTAATCCACTCTGCACTTTCTTAAAATAAAAGATGGAAGAACAACTAAAGTGGAGATGAAAGCACGGACTCATCAGCAGAGAGGAGACATCTGGGGGAGCTGAGCGGAGAAACCCACTGAAGAGAGAACCGGGCTGAGGTAGAGGCTCTCTCACTGTCAAAAACCCGTCTCAGTAGGGGTATTTTTATTCTAGTGGCTTACTACAAAACAGAAATGTATCACGTGAGAAGAGGTGAGAGGAGAAGATGTGATGATGAATCAGAGCAGCTGTGACGTGAGGTGTTATTTATGGAACATGGTTCAACCATTGCTTTTTTGAGGGCCTGATAGCTCACAATTAAAGTTTACGGAGTAAATAAGTAAATGAGTCTTGTTCAGATCAAAATGAGATTGAAGCAGTAGCAGATTTTGTGCAGAAACAAACATACCTGTATGTTTAAAAGCTTCAACTGGCTTAATGTAAAGGGATTTCCGTTTTTCACCCCAATGTGGGGTTGTGTAAAGTACTTATGAGCAGGAGACAGCAGTATTTGCCCTCAGTTTGCAGAATCAGGGAGAAATTTTGACAGGGAAGCTAAGTCAAAGCAGGGGCCCATAGAGGAGCAAATTCTCTGCATATAGAATGAATCAAACTAAAACTGTCCAAGTCATTGAAGAGTACATGTACAGATTATTCACTGCATGTAGTGTTACTGTGTGTGTGTAACTGAAGTATGTTTGTAATGCTTTACGCCATTGATTACACATGGGCTGGTCAATAACCTTAAGCTGTGTCTGACAAATCCGCCAGTCTAATCCCAAACTACCAACTACATGAGTGAAAAATAAATGAAAAGCCTGGGAAAGCACAAACACACATATCTTTGCAAAAGTAATGCCCAGCATAAAGCTGTCTGTCACGCCTGACACAACTCCCGATGGACAGATGATCAGCAGCAGGATACATAGGGCAGCCATCATGCATGCAACGATGCAGAGCAACACAAAGGTATCTTAGAATGAAGGAAAAAAAATTGTGACAAAGTAAATAACTAATGCAAGAATGATGTGGTTTAAATAGCACAATTTACAGCGTTTACAATGTCCAGCTAAAATGGTAATCCGTGCATAGAGATCAGGCCAATAGTATGCTTAGCGCACAATAAAGTTTGATGTGACTTTCCAAGAAAACAAAACAAAAAACCCCAAAGATGCAGATAACAAAAATCTATTGTTGACCCTTTATCAGATGTGTTGGATTAATTCGCTACCACATTCTTGGAAATTGTTGGAGGAGCTTTAAGACATCAGATTAAAGCTAGAGCAATCAATAAATCCAACAGTCCAAAAACAACTGTCAGAAAATAAGGCTTATGACTTTAATCATCCATTAATCTTTTCCTGTAATTTTCTAGCTAAATATTATTGAGGAATATGAGAATATCATGGTTCCAGTATATCAAATAGAAATATTTCCTGCTTTTCTTTCACATCTATTTGTGTGAATTAAAAATTTCTGAGTTTTAAGACAAACATAAAGCATCTGGAAACACAGTTTTTTCAACAATGCTAGCCTTGTAAGGCTTATGTCTTCTGACTGAAGAAAAGCCAGTGGGAGAAGCGTTGCTCATGGTTAACCTTTCAGCAATCCAGCAGTGAGGTTATAAGGGCAGGATATCCTCTCTTATCTGAAACATGGCTGCAGTTAGATCAGGAAATTTGACATGAATGCATTCATGCTAATACTTTGCCCTGCAGCAGTCTGCTTTTTCTATAATGACTCATGTTTCAGCAAAACATAAAACTGCTCTTCCCAAAAATCCTGTAATGTACAAGCAGCTGTTTATACACAAACAGACAGTCGTGACCATCAGACCATCCAAGTAGCTGTGAACAGGAAACTCAGTATTTACCAGCTGACAGTCGATTCTTGGAAGCAATTAAAGCTAATGGCCTTGTTAATCAAAGCAATCCCATGCCCCACTTACCCCAGATTTATTTTTGTTTAACCTTTTCATCTATCTTATTTTCCACCTGTGCTCCCATCATAATAGAAAAATATGATGAAGGAATCTGATGATTATAATCACATGAAAAGGTTAATGATGGCTGGAGTCACTAAATTTGATACAGAACAACAACAAAATAGACGGGATCACAAAAGTTATTGATGAACATTTTAAATATGTATAAATAATCTTTTTTAAACACTCATTTTCACAATGGAACATTTCACTTGATCTACAGGGAAAGCTTCTGCGATCCAATGTCTCTTTATCAAGAAGGAGAAAAAACAAAAAAGCATTTTCATGGACTTGATCAGAATAACCGTTGACCCTAGATATTACCATTTCACAATGCTATGTTTTGGTTTTCCTGTCTCATCCGTTTGATGTCTTGACTCAAATTCTGTTACCGAACCACACAGTAGAAATGTTTTACTTGAACACAAAACCATCTTCAGGTGCAGCTGAGTTTGTCTTTGTTTCTGATTTCAAATTCCATCGCTCACCACTTTTGTAAGACACAATTTCAATAATTTAATTACATTTTTTTCTTATTTCATTGAATTAAAGTCAGACTGAAGGTTCATCTCTTGCTGTAATGTCTCTAGTGGCAACGATACCCTCAGTTTTCCCCTCACTTCTCACTGCTGTCTGTAAATCATGTAGCATGTGCCATAATGTAAACCTGCATTAGTGCCGCTCCAGTTCTCCTTCTTTCACTTTTTTACAGTGTGTTCTCCTTGCAACATTTAGTTTAGTAAGTGTGACAATAAGGCCCTGAAATATTTAAACACAGTTTATTATAACTGTTTATCAAAACATATTCAAGTAGCACTTTAACAAATATGGAAGTCAACAGCAAAATTTCAGCTTTTATATGTGAGTCTTCATCTCCACATAAGTAGGGGTTAGAAACATATGACTGCCCAGGCTCAGGGTTGCAAAACACAAATTGTTTTAATTTATTCCTTGATATAGAAATGAAACATGTTGTGAAAAGGGATAAATTGGTCAATATAAAGACACAAAGAGGGGCTGAAGAGCTCAGCCCCCCCAAAAATGGTTTTGGAGCCTGACTCAAGTTCATTTGTATGAATAACCAATATTTTTTAATGAGGACAATAAAGTACAAATGAGTATTATCGATGAATACCGGGTTAAAAAAGTTTGATCAATAATGTAATAGCTCAATTGCTTGTGAGCAACCGAGCAAATCCATCAAAGAGAGAGCTGGGCCCATGTGGGAGTGCCAAATCAAAAGTTTGATATCTTCTAACAAAAAGACAAAACACTGGGTGAGCTCAGCAACATAAAAAGATCTGGGTATCCATAGAAGACCATACTTGCGGATAATCACAGGATCTTAGCCATGGTATAGATGGGGGAAAAAAAAAAAAACCTTCACAGCATCCAGTCTGTCATGATTTGGTCTGGTTCTCCAGTTTAGGTGGGGTTGAGCAGGTTCCAGTGCTTCCAGGGCAGAGTCTGGCTAATGATTTCCAGCTGCTCCCAATCAAGCCTCATCAGAGCCACCTTTAAAAGACCTGCA
>JAOXYM010000009.1:22388593-22412253 GCA_028567055.1 Leptatherina wallacei | reverse complement strand
CATAAAGGGATGTAATAACACTGGAACCTACAAGCTATGTTTGATTGCAATTTATGATAAGCATCACATTTTGAGGAGGTTTGACGGGTTTATTATTATTTTTGACTGAACTGTGGGCATCCCACCTCACAGTACGACTGAGAGTGAGCTGCCAATTGTCACTTTCTGTGTTTTGTTGTCATTTATGGTCATGCTCCTTTCTGTTTCAGTGGTCCATTCTGGAGCAGGAAGAAAAACTGTGTTAATCTGTCGAAAATAACTGGGGTCAAATTTTTATTGGAATTTTTTTTTTAAAAGATCCTGAAAATCTTGTTTTCTTTAGTTGGATTTCACTTCAGTCATAAATCTATTCTGAAACAATCTTTTGAAAAGCTGCAAAAAGGAAATGTGAATAATGCACATTTCCATTGAAGCAGATAAACATGTTAAATCAAAACTGTAAATTAGAGAGAAAAACAGTATATAACAGATAGACAGTGATACAGATGTTGTTGACACTGTTTTAAAATATCTTGAACAAGGTGCCTTTAGTCAAAGTAACAGTAGCTGATATCTACCTTGTATTTGCCATGTTTGGAAGGGTCTTGTTTGCATTCTGAGAATGAAATCAATACAATCATTTAAACAGCCCAAAACTTGATCATCACTGCTGTATACGAATAGACTGTATACCTTCTTTTTCTTAGTTGGAATATTTACACCTTTAAATCATGTTGGCTGCATCCTTGAATACTGGAGGTACATGGCCAACAACATTGACAGTTTCACAAACATATAAACATTTCTTGGTCTCAAAAGCTGCTAAGATTAACTCAAGACAAGTGGAAGCCTACCCAAGATCTTTGACATGGGTGAAACAGTTAATAAGCAAAACCATCAAAAACAATCAACACAATTAAATAAAATGAATATTAAATCTATTCAGTTTTTCTCTGACATTTCATATTATTAGAAGAAGACATCAATCTAAGCTGAACAAAGACAAGATTCAATGGAAGGATTTCTATTTGGTTTAAGTTTCTGTAAACTACTGACTTCAATGATGCAGTGATACAACACAGTCACAGTGGCATGATGAGGTCATGGAGAGTTGTAATGAGGTTTCCACACAAATTAATGAAGTTATTGGGCATTTTAATGAGGTCAGAGCAGACAGCAATGAAGTCATTAGGCTAGTGTTGACGCTTACGCTAATCTCCCTCAGACACACAGACACACACAAACACATATTAACTGCTTCAAATAACACAATAAGGCCACATGATCATGACTGCGGGAGATTTATGCAAACTTGAGTCATTCTTATGAATGCATTTTATGCAAAAAGCCAAGTAATTTATACACACGAGACATGATTTGAAATGAGCCAGTCTAGTTTCACGTAAGCTGATAAAGAGTTCAGTCATTCATAAAGAAATGTAAAGACAACTAAAGACAGCTGAATAAAGGCTGCTCATTTCACACATTTTATGTAGCTGTTGCAACAATCGCTGTAGTATCCAGAAAATGTGAGAAAACGCCATTTATAGTTTCTGATTGTCAGCTTCTGTCTTTCATTCATCCATTCCATGCTAGCTAGCCTTATCCAAGTAAAATCTAATGGATTCTGGCATGTTAAAAAAAAACAATGAGATAATAACTCATAGAGTAAAAGTAAAGCTGGATCACCAGCTTCGTATACAAGGCATACACTTCAAAAGGCCACAAAAGTATCAGCTGATGTCCTTCAAGTGTGCAGTGCTAACTAAATGCATATCAGTGAAGGTCTGTCTCCATTCTAGTATTGGGTACATGTTGCACATTCCAACATTAATGGATTTCTAATGGTAATTCTGGGATTAGTTCAACCTAAAAACCTGTAGAGTGTAGAGATTAAAGTAGCTCTCAAGCCCATTTGACCTGAGGCACCCTGGGGGGCTAACAAGATGCTGTGAACACAAAAAACAAATACGTTTTATATCATCTGTTTCTTTCATCACAAGGCTACTGATGAAATTGTATTCTTGAACATCACCATCAACACTCAAATCAGAGGGAACAGGCTATGCTTTTTCTGAAGCATACCGGTTATTCTCTTCATGACTGTGCTGTATGATGGTTTTACAATGAATGTTAGCGTTCTCAGGAAAAGATTACTTCCATCATAAACATCCCAGCCTCACCAGGACATTCACCACTGACTGGCAGTTCATGCAGCAAGCATACAGTACTAATTAGTGAATGTGAAAGAGAGAGAGAGAAAAAATTATTTGATTGGATTGGTACAGCTGGAAAGGGAAACATCTGGAATTAGTATTGATCTCTGTAAGAGTCTTTCATTTGTAGCATCTCACTGTTCAACATATTCTCATAACCTATTCATAGCAAATCCTACAAAAGGTTATGCACAACTTTTTGTAGGATTTCGTTTTTACGTAATAGGAGCATTTTGCATCAAACCAAAAGTTGCAAATATAGAATTGACAACATCTTGGTAGGGCAATCTTAATAATCTACTTGTTAAATGGGTGAAAATGTATTTTATCCATATTAGACAGCACCCCCATTTGGTGGATACAACACATGAGTTATAACATGACAGCTCATCACTGAATTAACCATAATTAATTCAGTGAAATTATTATAAAGATATAAAAAAAAAAAATTCTGCAATTTCTGCCTTTTTTGTTGTTGCGGAGCCGGAAAAGCCCCGCAGACATGACAGAGCCTTCAGAGACTTGGACATTGATTGGCTCAGAATTCCGTAAGAATATGTAAGAGTATCTGCGCATTTTTCTTAGGAAATCATAGAAACCATTTGTGAGAGCAGCCTGCACTGTTAAACAGTGTTATGTCAGCCCATGTCAGTCATAGTCAGCTTAGTAAGACTTTTACACTCTTTTTAAATCTTCTTTTTCCACCCACCCAATTATTCATCTTGGTTATTGCCCAAAACAGAATAGATGACATGAAACTGCACCAGCGGATTAATACAGGGAGATGGTTAATCCTGGAGGCTGCTTCCAGGCCTTCTCGATTCGAAAGATTAAATCTGCATTAGCAGAAATTTTCAGTGTAACACTACATTTTTTGACTGCAGCTTTTCTTGCTCTGTTGATAGAAATAAGGGGGTATAAGCTCCAAACAAGATCAGAGTCAAAGCTACAGCACAAGAGAAAGACTTTCTCATTGGAGGTGTAGGAGGTTATGTATAATTTGAAATGCTTCTTGTGAGTGTTGATTTAAACATCAAGAGAAGCAATCTTGCTTTGAAGGCTACTCTTTGATCTCATAGTGTCCACAAGCACTTAATAAGTTTGAGGGGGAAGCTAGAGAAAGATAAAAAACACAAATTTCAGGACCATTTCATTAGCAGCAGGCTCTCTCAGCCTGTTCAGTTATTTCAGGTCGGTATTGAAAGGTCATTATATACTGACAAAGAAGTGAATAAACAAGCAGGCGAATAAATACAGAATGTGACAGAGAGTGAATCCAAGTCAATAAGTGATGGGAGCCCAATGGGAGCACACAGAATGGTCAGTCAGCACAGATTAAGTTGGATGGATTTAATAGATGTGTGTTCCTTACTGCTCTCTTTTTATGTTTGACTGTATCCCTAGACGGATCCTTAGATACAGTTAGACTGTGAGGTTGATGGAGCTTAAGCATGAAAACAAATCTGATTTATCTTTACCACTGCCTGTATATATGATTGACACCTTGACTTATCAGTATGAGGCCCTTAGGTTAATGTTTAGAATATCATCTCTGCCTTTATACATTGACACTCTCATATACACACACACACACACACACACACACACACATGCACCAAACATACAGAGCTCTAATGAAGTCCAAATGGAGAGTCAGAGATACAAGGTAGGCTTGACTTTTAGGAACACTTTTTAATTGTTTGATACATCTGCAGTTTTTTGTGTAGTATAAATAATTTATTTTGAGGTACATTATTAAAGACCTATAATCTGTGGTGTAATTGGTGAAATGGGCGACTGTGGTTTGTTGAATTTGACTTTATTTGTAGAAAACCTAACCTATATCCATCACAACTTAATCTGGCGGAACAAAGTGAAGCCAATACGTGATTCACTCTGGCTAGTCTCCATGAGCAACCATAGACTTGCACATAAGGAGTAGTCAAAGCCATTGGGGTGTCACCCAATGAGTTGTCTTAAAACTTCCATTTGAATTTTTTTGTTGATTCTTTTGTTGATGTTTGTTTACTTTGATAAGATGGCAAAACTGGAGGACGATAGTTCAACTCAATGGACATAAATACATTTGTTGCCTTATGTTGCCCTAAACAGGTAATTGTCATAGTAAATCTCACAGATTGCTGTATTACTAAATAAATAATATGCATTTATTTATCTGTTGTGTTTTCCCACCCCAAGGTAAATGTCATGGTGTAGAGTGGTTTAATGGGTCACTTCCCTCTCTGAAGCCATCTACATCTATATGTACAGATGTTCTTATCTTGTCATGAGTGTTCACATAGCACAGCTGGGACACTCTTTATGTGTCTCAGGTGTTATATTGCTTCTGGAAAACCAGGGCATTTAATCTATGCATAGAAGGAAGGTAATTAACAACAAAGCTTAACATTTCACTTTAACATGCCTGAAGAGCCACATGGCTGGGAGTTTCCACATGGGACAACTACTTTTATGGTAAATGTTAAATGAAAAATGATTATATCCACAGTGTTGTGACTTTTTTCACCAATGAAAGTTATTCCAATATATGGTGTATAGAGAAAATAAAAATTGCTGTCAAATTGACCTTTTTGTAAAGTATAAGGAAGACGATGGGAGGATTTGAGGTAGGTGGGATGAGGGGAGCTGGCTGTGACTTTGCATCACTTGCTTTGCTTTTTCAGGGGGCACTGGGAAATCAGAATGGCAGCTTGGTGTCACTGAATCAGCCACGCAGCCTGGCAGCTTTTCTTCTAGCTGGCTCAAGTGTGGAGCTAGGTCTCCAGCACCTGCTGGAAAGAGTCTCTTGTCCTCTTCTGGGATTAATGTGATTACCTTCTTCTCTCCATTATGTCAGATTTGATCAAAACCAAAGAAAACAGGAGAAGTGAGGTGATGGCAAATGGAAATGGGAATAGTGAAATGTGACTGCATGTGTGCTGAAGGGAGAGTCACTGACAGAGCATCAGGAGCTTTGATGAACTTACCTCTACAGACTCTATAGAAAGTCTACAGACCTTTATACTCTATCATGTCTAACATTTATCAAGTAACTTATACATCATGGCTGCTATTTCAAGACCTCACCTCGAGCCAAGCACATTTAACTCTTTCAAGTCTATAAATGCCACAATACTAATGAAACACAGTAATTTGTGTTGTGCTCATTGTGCAATAGCTTTTGTCACTGCGATGCTTACGTGCTATTTAACAACGATGTAATTAACTAGTGAGGCTTGATTCTATTCATTCAATTAAAAGAGTTTGTTAGTGCATTTGCATTTGATATACTCTGCTTAAAATGAGAGGTTTAGGGCTTGTTCCACAGTGATTTTTTATGAGGTTCAACACTGCAAATCATTGCCAAAGAGTAGCTCAAACTGAGTGCTTGTCTAATCTTCATTTTTAAGTCACCAATATAATTCAAGTACATGATAAGTAGGAAGACCTGTTAAAATCAGCTCTGCCTTTTCTGAGTTTGTCAGTAGTGAAGTAGCTCCAGGATGGAGGAGTGGAGTATTAAGAGTACTGAGGCTTATAGTCTGTCAGGTTGGAGCAGTGTAACAGAGTGCATTGTGACAGCTTGCTGCGTTTATGTACGAGTAAGACAAAAGGAATCACTGCTTTTTCTCCAAAAAAGCAACGTCTTGTTGCTTCTCAGCCATGGGAAACCTCAGTTCTGTCTCTCAACAATGCGTTACAGACTGTCAGAGCTGCAAAGTAACAGAGAAATTGTTATAAAGCAGATTTACTTCAGAACTTGAACACTTAATCCAAAAAGGAACAAAAACAATCCATGAAGCAAAATGATACAGAAGAAATACGAAGGTAGATATAGTGTAGGTATGGATTTATACATAGATACAGAGAGAGATTGCAAAAAACAAAACAGGTGATAGGTCAATAAACATGATGTTTTAAGCTGCACATAGCAGTTTGTCTTCAACAGACACCACAAGCCCCACGGTAAAACAAAATGGGGAAGTGAGAGGAAACAATAGGTAGCGAGCTCTGACGTTTCCCACCCATTACCAGGGTCTGCAGAGGTTGTGTAAGTGGCTGAATTTTTACAGAGGAACTTCAGGCTACTACATTTCTAAAGAAAACGAGGACTTGCCTGAAGCAAGTTTTAATGGCTTTGTACTAATTATAGATGGTGATTGCATGCCTCAACAGAAAAAGACATAAATGATGTGAAAAAAAAATTTTTTTCAACATTTTGTGGCAAATGTACACACAGAAGTTATGCATTAATGTGGCACACATAAATTTGCATTGCTGATGTAAAATTAAGTCAGTTTTAAAGATATTTCTTTTAAGTGTGCAAAAGCTGATTCGTTATTCTGCTCAGGAGATGTCCAGTTCAGTTGAGTTATTGTAATAAACGGCTAACATTCCCCCATAAGAAGGTATCACTTCTGAACTTTATATTCCTTCTCTTTGGTTTTGATCAATCGCATCCTCTCTTGATGATCAAGAAAAGATCAAACAGCGGTGCAGTGGTGTGATGTAGCTACTGTAGGTGAAACTCGCATGACAGCTGTGACCAGCTTGTGAAAGGTCATGTTATTCAAATACACTATTTCATAGTCAGCTTAAAATTTTTTTTTTGATATTCACTGACTGGGCTTCTGTCAAAACCTCAGTTTTTTCCTCAGCTCAACCAGTCTTCTTTTATGTACTCCTCGATGTCATGCCATCTATCTTTTCTCCCCCCCCTGCTGTAAACATACTGCATATTTGATAACCCAGTGTGTATTTGATTCCATGTGGCCAGCCTGCCTGTCTGGTAAAGTGAATGTACTGTATCGAATAAAGGGATTTCCAAGTTGAGCTATTGATTTGGTGTCTGCCTTGAAGGATTTGTTTATGTGTATTCTGTTTATTCTGCTTTCCTGATAAAAGGAACCCACAATGGTTTGATTTTCTGTGTACTTTACCGCTGCTGTGCACTTTTATTTCGAACAGTATAGCTCAACTCTGCAGGGTAAGGAAGCCAAATGCCATTTGTGATCAATGCTAATATGTGACTGGCTACCTAAAAGAATGTTAAGTATATAACCAAATAGTTTCTGTGTATGACAAACAGACATAATTATTCCACCTGCAAAAATGATGATGGATTATGATGGAATGATATAAATAATTCTTTTAAAACACAAAAAACTTCTGACAGAAATAGCAACCCCGGTTCAGCGACTGGAACATATTTAGCTGCAGCACTCAAGTAAGTAAGGCATGTTCAAATTTAAACTACATACCATTAATACAGTAAAGCTGCGAATGTCAGGAAAAAAAAAAGATTTGCAAGGAATGTTTTGGCTGTGTAGACAGCTGCATTGATCAAATTTAACTGATCAAAGGCAAGCACATCTCCCTTGGTGAAAACAATTAGATAGTTGCCTTCCAGCTGTGACATTGCTACGAGTCTGCGGCATTTCTTTTGTGTAATGAAAGTGTTTCGTATGGCAAGCAACGTGTGTGTGCACAGGCACTAATAAGTCGCTTCACTAACATTTGGCTCTTAAGTTTAATGGGAAGTTGTTTCATCAGCATTCGGTCGGACAGTGAATGACTACAGTAGTCTATTACTCAGCTCAGAATCCAGTCATCAATTACTACAGGAACACATCATCCAGATGAACATGCCATTTTTTACTGAGTGTGCTGCACTTTCTTTATAAAAAAAACACATGCTTACAAAGTAAGATAACCCATGTGGGGACTCTAAAACAGTGGTTCCCAACCTGGGGTCCGGGACCTCCCCAGGGGTCCCTGGCTTTTTGATATTTGCGTGAAGGGGGTCCTCAAGGAAAATAGGTTAGGAACTACTGCTCTAAATCTAACAGCAACAACTCATTGTTAAAAAAAAAGACAAAACTTAGCAGGGTTCAAATTACAGGGGAGCTAAGAGGGTCTTGGCTCCCCTGTTTCTTTCAGCACTGTGGACAGCGGCATTGTTTGTTGTGTGCTGTGCACTGCTCAAGCAGCAACCACTATATTTTCTTTTTCTTTATGTGGTCATTAAGATAACTTCCTGTCCCTGCATACAGTAGATACTTTGACAATAACCCTGTTTATTTACTATGCTGCAATACATAAATACTGTATATATGTGCATATATGTGCAAGTCACTCCGCCAAAAGCCCCTGTCCAATTCAAACCCTGAAACTGAGAGTTTTTGCCTGTCCAGAGCACAACTGGCCGCACAGTGAGAATAAGTACACTGCTTCTGGAAAAGGACTTACTCATCTTATTTCCGAGGCTGTTCCCACATTTAAGACATTTGTTAAAGCATGTCACTTTTGATGTAAGAGTGGCATACATATACAGATAAAAGGGGATTTCTGAGCACTTTTTACTCCTACAGTAAACGCAACATATCGCATGGTTGTCCTTTCATTGACCTTCCCAATTGCAATTTTGTTCACAAAATCCCAAACTGTAAGAACACTGGCCTTGCACTTCCTTTTTTTGTCCTCCTTTTGAGTCCATTTTATCCATGCAAATTAGAAACTGGACTGTTCTGGATCCTGTGCAGGAGTGATGCTCATTCTCATCTCACATCCTGCCAATCATCTTCAAAGAATGGATCTGTGCCCTGAACCTCATTTCTCATGGTGCCTACAGTGACTGAACAGACTTCTGCTTGTTGCTACAAACTAATCAAGCTGCAGCTGGTTTTAAAAATGCACATAATCTTTCAGTCACGGTTGCTGTAATCCAGTGTGAGCTTCTAATGTCTGCTAACATTAGGTTACTTAAAGTCTTTTATGTGTTATGTAATCACTTGCTGGTGTTAACTCTTTTTTGGGGATCTCATAATGATTTAGAAGTAGCTTCACATTGTCTTTGTGTATTCCAAGGCATGACAGATTAAATTTGACTAGCTAGAGACAAAGCTAAGCTTCACTTTTCCAGCACCACATCTGTCTTTTCTGTTGTTTCTTTCTTCCATGGCTGTCTATGCAGGAAAAATGCTCCCCTGGGAATGTATGGTTTTGTATTTTTTGGGGTTGCAGGTGTTGCTGTTTGAGGCATAGCCTATGGCATTTTTACATCAATAAGGGTCCAGTTCTCAAAACTGCAAGCATATATCATAACTGACGCGTCATCAGGTGCTCTTTCAGCTGAAGTCTGACAGTTATGTTGTCTTCTTATTCAGAGGTAATTGCGAACTGAATAATAAATATTTTTTTTGTACTCTGACTCACACATACATCATGTGCTTGCTTCTTTGTCTATTTTTCTCTGTTCTGCTGTGTCTTTATCTCCTCTCCCACTTGGGTTTTACTCCTATCCCACTCTCTCAGTGGGAAGGAGGGACAGGCATTGCTTTGCAAATGCTCCTGCTGCCATGGTGTTAGTTTGAGTGTCAATTTTTACTTTTATGTGCAAGTTGACTAACAAATGGCCATTATTAAAGATGTAGCGAGAATTCACCACATCACTAGCTCACAGTGGGGTGTCTGCCGGTCTTGACACATAACTTAGCAGTTGGTCTAGAAAGAAGGGCGATGTTACAGGATTTGTCATCAGTGAAGATAGACTGGTTTTTATGGAATGAGAGCATTGCCACAAAAAGAATAAATCTGGAAAAGAATAAGCAAATAAATAAGAAATATATGGACAAATATACAAAACAATGAATAAAAACATAAATAAATGAAGAACTTTATAAACAAATGTAATAAACATAATTTTTCTTTTTTTTCATTTATTTATTTTCACATAATTTCATTCTTTTATTCTTATTCTTTTATTTTTCCCTATTATTTTCCCAATATATTTCCTTATTCTTTTCTCTATTTATACATTGGCCCATTAGTCAGGCCAAAATTTTAAGCAAGGCATTATAGATCTAATGTGAATGACACTTACTTTACATTGGTTACTTTTAGCCGAAGATAGTTTCAGAAACAGATAATGGTAAACGATTAAAGTTATATAAATAAAAGGGTAGTCCATTGGACACAGTCTACTCTTGCTGAAATCCGATTGGCTCAGAGCACAGTCAGTTCTCATCATTTGTTTGGCAATCGACCTCTCAGTGTGGACAAGAACCCCTGCCCCATAGCAGATGATTGACAGCTTGGACTGTCAGGAAATAAACAGAGAAAAGAAAATGGAAATATATAGGGAAAAGAATGAGGTAATAAAGAGGGAAAAGAATTGAGAAAATAATCGGGAAGAATAAATAAATCTAATAAAAGAATGAAATTATGTGAAAATAAATAAATGAAAACTATAAAAACATTTTTATTTGCCCACTTATGTTTTATGTACTTGTCTTTGTACTTCCTCATTTATTTCCTTATTCTTTTCTAGATTTATTTCTTTTTGTGGCACCCACATCATTACAAGGTTTTACATTAAATACATTTTACTCTCATGCAAAGCTGTCTGTCAAATACACTTATGCCCACACTTTTTTTTTAACACACATTACAATCACCTAGCAAATTATAAATAATTGTTAGAACACTTTTGGTCAATAATCACAAAAACGTAGAATGATTTTCCATCTATATCCTAGAATTGTGGTGACAAAATGAATGTATTTCCTGTTGAATTTCTTACTGCATTGCTGTTTCCCCGAGCAGACTCTCATGCCAATGAAGCATACTTATTAACTTATTTCTAACCAGAAGTTAAGGAAGCAGCTGTGTTGGCCTGACAGGTATATCTAAAGGCGCTTTCTCTGGTTGGATTTCCCAGAAACTTCCATAGACTTAAATAAACTTAGCTAACTTTTATCACAGTATGCACAAATAAAAGGGATTCATCAAATTAATTTTACAAGTGAAAATCTAGCATAAAGAGAAGCTGCTCCGACAGGATGTTGCCCAAAATAAAGTTAACTAATTAGACATAAAACAAATAGCAGAGCTGAGAGAAAAGCATACAGACAGCGGTGTGCTCAACATCTCTACTGTTTGCTGCTCTGTCAAACAGAATAAACCAGCATGTGATGTGCAGTGGGGTCCTTGTAAGTAGAGAATTTTAAAATTTTGTTTTGTTTGCATTAATACACGAGTGTGACAAAATTCCCTTCTATTCAACCCTTTAAAAACTCATTAGTTATGTTATACACAGTGGTTTCCCAAATTGTTACAAGTAGGCACATTCACTAAAAAACAATTTCTATCCCATCCCTGATTTTAATCAGGCATCTATTATATTAATTCCTGCAGTATAAATCCCTATCATGAAGACATACTGATATAATCAACTTCCTTGCAAATATTTTGCTGTAAAATAAAAAGTTCCAATTGCTGTGGTGTATGTATCCTTCCTTATTTTGTAACATGCACTGTTTTCAACAGCCATTATTGAATCACGAGCTGTATAATTGTTAGTATCATGATCTCTCGCCACAAGCGATTTATCTGGCAAACCTATAACTGAACCAGTTTTCAGGTTTTAAATATTCTGAACACGCTGCTCAGTGGATCTTGCAACATGCATTCCTGCTATGCCCCCATTGCACACATTTGCTGGAAAAGGTATGGTCTATTGCATGTGTATGAGGGTGGACGGGTTGGTGAATGTGTCTTTGATGTGGCCTGTCAGGTGCAACCATGCAGAGATCAGTGGAATAGTACTGAAGTGACTCAGACAGACACAGCAGGTCTTTCTCACACTGGAATTAGTGGGATGTGGACGAAAGAGGGCATGAGAAAAAAAAAATGATCAAGATGATAATTTGTGAGTTTGTATGCTTGTGTGCCTGTAAGTATGTCTGTATGCATGAGTGTCTGGGTATACAGTGTGTGTGTGGACAACTGGAAGGCTTTCATTGCCACATGCATTTCAAAAATCCTTCCAGCGACTGAGCTTCCACACCGATACACATGTACTTGACACTTGGGTCAGGTTGTTTGCTGCGTGTCATCTGCAGTCAGGGGAAAAAGAGACTTAACTGCATATTTGGCATTTGGGCTTTCAGCCCAATGGAGGTGTGACTGTAATTATGTTTTTCATTCCAGCTGCCAATGTGTTATATTTATGCGCAAAAAGTGTGCTTACTTTTTCCCAGTTTGTGGATGCACGGGGCAGTGTAGTCCCTGCACGTTTCAGTGGTTTTGCATGTGTGCTGAAAGGCAGCACTGGGTATTTTTAGCACAACCTGATGATGTATTTACCTGCCGGTTATGGTCATGGAGCTTTAGCTGCACAGTTCAACAGATAAAAAAAGCCTCAGCACAATGCTCCAATCAGCGGACAAATTGGAAACAAAATGAAGAAAGGAGTTGAAGTTTCCACCTGTCAATTTGTCCTCTAATTATACAGGAGATCTTAGGGGTGTTTGCCTTTTTCTATCCCACCTGCTTGACCGATTGAAAATATTCTTTATTCTAAAATATATTGTTATATTCTGGTTATCTACCAGCAGTTGTGAAAGAATATCTGTGACCCATGGCATCCTTTTCGGTTTAGTTTAATATTCTTTAATATTCAATTAACACAAGTAAAGTGAGTGTGTATTTTGCTGTCAGATGCTTTGAGATGCTTTTAAGAACAAACTGGATCAAAGCAAGTTTTGATATAAACTAAAATCAAGAGGAATTTTATCAAGGCTTCTTCAACCTAATTGCTGTAGAAACGCTCTGCTGGTTACATAGCAGTTATAAACGGGGTCAAACTGGGATTTGCTATGTGCTGATAAGGGGGTGGGATGAGGGGTTTTATGCAAAGTAACTTTATAAACTGTTTGATAGTAGCAATTTGTCTACAGTAATAATACTGAAAAAGCAGATATTTATCTCTATTCATATGTAAAGATATATATATTCATTGGTTTATTTTTTGTGACAAAAAAAAACAATTTTAAGACATAACAAATAACCCCAATATGATCAAACTGTTTAGATCTTATGAAGAGGATGTAAAAGTCTTCAAACCCCCAGATGTGACGATTAAAGTTAAACAGCTAATCATAGTGAGGAAAAACACTGATAAAACTTGTGATTTGGTCCAAAGCAAGTTTTCTCATTATAAATGAAGTATGTCTATGCAGCAATGATCAGATGCAGGATCATCTTCAGTAAACTGTTGATGAGAAACTATCAATTTGCTTCACTTTTTACATTAGATGACCACTGGGGCAGCAGTGGCTCAGATAGTAGAGCAGGTTGTTCAATGACTGGAAGGTTGGTGGTTTGTATCCTGGTCCCCCAGTCAGTCTATTCTTGGGCAAGCCACTTCACCCTCCTTGCCTCCAGTGTCAGCATTGCTTGTGTATGAATGTTTTGGTGGTGGTTGGAGAGGCTGCTAGTATCACTAATGCATCACTAAGGCACAAGTCGTCTGTCTCTAAATACAACCAGAACATTCAATGTCAAGAAAACACAAACTCAAATATTTCACGTCTTTTTCTATTTGTCCCCCTATTCTTTTATTGCATGGCAAAAGACAAACTTTATTATGGGGTCATGGGGAAATCATATCATAGAGATGTGGGAAATATGGGCACTTTTACAGTGGGTGGGCCAATTCTCACCTGCAAAATGACAAGTTAGGAATGTTACATCCTTATGCTTAATGGGTTGATAAAATGGTCTTTTATCACACTTAAGTGAAAAATAAAAAAAATTGATTTCTCCTTTCTCAGTATGCAAATGTGTAAATTTTCCTACTCCATGTAGCACAACATGAAATGTGCAGAGCGTGTGAGTCTGAAGAAGCAATCACAACAGAAAACATATGGGCTATGCAAGAATGGCATCAGACTACTACACAAACGATCATACCCCATCTGCCTAATGTTGAGTAAGTCCTCCTCATGCTGCTAAATGAGCTCTCACCAGTCAGTTGTGGTCAAAGAACATCTGAGGGTTTACTGGTTCATCCGGTACTTTGGCAATATTCTGTGGGCCCTGTGGGTTGTGAGGTCGGATCTTTATGAATTGGGATTGCTTCCCACAGATGCCAGATTTGTATCAGGGTACTTTGAGGTTGGATGAGCACTTCATACTCTTTGTTGTTGTTTTTTTCTCTGGTAGTTTATGCTAAGCCCACTGCTGTCCTGCTGTGGGAGGCTGCTACTGTAGAGGGGTCCTTCAGGTTAATGGTAAGCGTCAAAGTAACACCCATGTGAATGTCAGGATGAAGGTTTTCCCAGAGGGACATTGCAGTGTAATGAAATGAACAGTGTTGGAACCTATTTATGCTCACACAGAGGTATTTGTATGTGTTGGTCCAAGTGCCCACAAGGGGCAACTGCAACTGATTTTACAACAAAGACAACAAAGCGTCAAAAATGCTTAAAAAAGCAGAATAGGTGAGAAGCAGAGACATAGCTGCAATGGGCAATCACATATTTCAGATTGTTACGCCACACACTGTCAGAACGCTAGGCTTAGGTTAAACTTATAGTTATCCGTGAAAAATATTTAGTGGTGTAAAGTAAATTAAAGGAATACCTTACCAGATGTCACTTAGCTAAATGTCTAAATCAGTTTTAAACACAACAGAAGCTCATTAGGGCTCGTGAATGCTCACTTTACATACATCTGTTTCAAACATTGTCAAATGTCACTGCACACATGTTCCATATGCATTCTTTATGTTTGCATGGTTGTTAGGTAATACATTCACTGGAGGGCAGGGCAGAGTTCACAGTTCACTTCCGAGTTCCAAGGTCAGTTTCAGACAACACCAAAGATCAGGATAATTCTGTATGCGTCGGCAAGGTAACATCATAGATGTGTTTGTGGTACACATTCGGACAGCCTCTATCCAATAAGTTCTGCCATTTCTGTTTTCTTCTTTTTTGTTCCTTTGTGGTCAAAGGTGAGCTACACTACTCTCCACTTGCTATATTTGGGTATTCATCCACAAGCTCACTGAAAACATACAGAAAAACACACAAAATGAATGCAGATCATGGACAAAAGGCCAAAGAAGCATATCTGTCTGCTTATGCGTATTTATCGTTGAGCATAAATGATTCCTGAGGGAAACAAAGTGAGGAAAGATACAAAGAGGGTCATATTTTCTAGACACAATTACTCAAAAGGCTTTATGAAAATAAAAAAATTATGGAAACTAAGATGAGATCTTATTTTCGATCTTTCATACTATGAAAGATTAGATAACATCAGTCACAGCTGATATTTGGCTTTTTGAAAGCATGCAGCTTATTGGCAAATAGAATGACATTAACTGACTGTTTGGCACAAAAAGGTATGCAAGCTATGTGAGCACTCAAAAGTCATTTTGTTGGAAATAGTTTAACAGACTCAAATAGTTCAGGTTTTTTTCATGAAGTGTTCACTTTTACCAGTGCGGTGAAATAGATAATGAATGAGAAAAACAAATGGTGTTGGTCATCAGGCCAAATTATTATCATGAACACAGGCATTGGCCCATAATGTCCCAATTAAAACGGTTTCCTCAAAAATATAACATATTTTTTTCTGTATCCTCATTTTATTTTGTTGGATGTCACACTCAAACACAAACTTCTCACACTAACAGCTCCTCCAATTTGTGTTTATTTATCAAAAGCTGTCACCAATCCATCCTTTCTCTCCTCTCCATCCTCCATGAGTTTGTTTTAGTCGTCTCTAATGGCCTCCCTGCATAATTTAAATCTCATGGCTATTTTCAGACACTTTGAATTATGTACATACAGTGTCTAAATGAGACCTGCTGGCAAACAGGAAGCGTTTGATAGCTTTACTGATTTTTTTGAATGTGTGTTCAATTTCAGAGAGTACATTCTGACAACATAACACACTTTTCTTTTGTGCTTTCTCTGGACAAATGTTTGGGGCTGGTGCATAAATAAGCAGAGTGTGGAGTAAATGAATGTGTATGAGCCTGCAATCCTTATATCTATGTGTAAAGTGTGCCTGGTAGCCTGATACCATGCTTTCCAGTAATGCTGTTGAGATCAATCCTCTCTGTGTCCATTAGTGAACCAGTACAACCCTGTGGGATAAGCATGGAACTGGATGCCAGCTCTACAGAAGCCCAGCACAGTGAATGTTCTCATCCATCTAATCCCGTTCTGCCCCTTTGTCTCCATCACTATTCCTCCTTTCACCCTTTCTTAACCCCCTAACATTTTGTACCATCACACATATATCCATTTCTAAACGTCATGACCTCATTACACTAATGAAAAGCTTTTTCTCCTGCTCTTCAATTCAGGCTTTAAAGTCACAGACGGATGCAACACAATGCACCAACACTTAGAAGGAAATAGAAAGGTATTTTAAATTTCTCAAGAGGATGCAAAAAGCATGAATCTCATCACAAGCACATCTGTGTCAGTGAAGTTGGTTAACAGAAAATGTGCTGTGACACGCTTTAGCTGAAGTGGGCTATTTTTAAAAAGATGCTGTATATGTGTGCTGTATCTTCGATTCATCTGATGCAAATTATACAGCAACATATATACTAGCAACGCTCGCGATTTCTGTTTAATGATACAGCAGGTACTTTATCTGGTGTATTTGTTTGCTAATGTGAAACATGTGACTCCTTTTATCATATACAGCCATTTAATTGCTTTTATTGATTTTATCACTGCAACTTTATGTTCAAATGGAAGCATTAATGACTTGCAAGGTCTTGTCAGTAGTGGAAAAAAAACAGGATTTAAGTTTAAAGGAGTAGTCCATTCTAAAGTATGCTTATAAGCTGTAAAAATTGTATAACTTTAAGAAAAAAAATGTAATGATCAGAATTTTGTGAGTTAAAAATGGCTAAAAACACCACCTACTGGTTCAAATCAGGTTCAGTCTTTTATTTAAACCTGACATAGAAGACACTGTTTGGGACTCATCCTACATCATGAGAAAAATGTTTCCGTCTGATGAAACAATGTTAAAAATTCTGTACATTAATGAGGAAAATGTAAAGCATGTAAAGAACTATTCATCAATTGTTTTTTTTTCACATAGAAATAAATAGTTATTGTTATTGTGAACTACTGGGACAGATGAATATCTTAATGGGAATTGTATGTTATAAATAGTCTTCTGTTTCTTTTTGTAAATGTGGGCTTACATGAGGATGAACGTTACCACAAACTGATGTAAAATCAATAATAAAAGGAGTCTCCTATGTAAATAAACTTTGATGATGAGTGATAAGAGCTGAGGGAGCCATAGAGACAGGAAATGACTGACATCATTCGTTCTCATGTGCGGTTAAAAACACCTCTCTACATATGAACAGCCTGCGTGGTGTAAGTGCTAAAAATCCTGTTGATGAAAGTGAAAAATAAGGTGACAGAGAGTTGGGGTGTTAAGAAAACAACTGCAGACCAAAAAGCCAATCTTGCAAGCATCTACTTAAGCAATCTTTATCTGTTCATTACTGTACTGTAATAATTAATTCCTGTTGTGAGGCAAGTGAACGATGAAGGTATAAATGTCAACATTAAGCTACTAAATGACATTAGTAGCTTAATGTTACAGACATTTAAGCTGTAGCTGATTTGCAAGGTCTGACACACTGATAATTGATATGATAAAAGAGGTGTGTTACTAGATATGATGTACCGTCTTCATTATGTTCAGTCACTGTCTTCATGTTTTGGAGCTCTGCATGGCTGCCAGAGATTTTAGAAAAAAACATCAGCAAGTGCTCCAATGAAAATCTCATGAAAAACAAAAATCCTCCAAGACCTCACCATCATTTCCTCTCTTCCAACTCATTTCAAAAGCCTCGTCTTTCTTTTCCTCAACCCTCGTCAAAGAGATTAATTGATTACACACTGTAGATTTGGCTCATTAGCTGAATATTTGTGCACACATGTGAGGTTTAACAAGCTCTGCAGCACGGGTGCCCAGCCGAGAGCTCGTTAGGGTTTGTCAAGGTCTGACTTAACCTCTTCACCACACTATTTGTCAAGTCCCTGTGGCGATGCGCTGCCTCATTGACTTGAACAGGTATCATATTAAATGTTGCCTCTATGTTTCATCCCTCTCTCACTTGCCAAGTTCAGTCATCTCCATTGTAAACTAAACACATGGACCCTGTTGTTTATGTACTATATGTTAAAAATAACATTTTATCAGACCTAACCATTTTCTCACATTGCCCCATGGTCCATTTCTGAAGTTTTTGCACTTACTGTGCATGCTGTTAGTGGTAGGCAAGCTATGCAGCCCCATATGTAGAAAAACGTACACCAGTAGAGATATAACAATGAAGTGACATAAACCAGTGTCAAAATTATGCTGTAAAGTAAAGGGCAACAAAAGAAAAATATAATCTATATGAAAGTTCTTAAACATGATTTAAGTCAACAAAGAATGCAATTATTTCTGGTTTTGAGGCTGATTTGTTTGCATGATTTAAGCTACACACTTCATATAAGATGCAGAGAGAATTTTCAGCACCACGCTGAGTCAACAGAGCAGCCTTTTTCCTGGAAAAAATCTATGGCACTGCACAGACAAAAATTTCATGGATGAATAAATTAAAATGTAAAACATTGTTTAAAAATGATACCCCAGACCAGCAATAATGTAGACAACAAAGTAACCAATTTTCTTATGATCATGTTTTCTTTTGCAGCTGAATCAAAAACAATGCCCTCTCTGTGCAAATGACTGTGAGACGTGCAGTACCTACAAAGTGCAGCAACAGACTGCCATTGAGCAAATTATACTGGAATTCTATTTTTTCTTTTATCTATCTTTATTTGTGTATATATAAAACTTTGTCAACCAATCTGGAACATTTTATTTCCATATTTGTGAGACAATTTGATCAATTTGCAGAGAATGATCAAATAGTATTTTGCAATGAAGTTGGACAGAGTTAAACTGTTTAAAGACAAGTTACAAAAAAGAAAAAAAAAGTTTTATGCCCCGTTAGTTATAGTTTTAACAAATAAAGATTCAAAACTGGCTTTATTCCAAATAGGCAGACTTTAATTTAGCTTGTGTGCAATAACAGATCGATATCTATAAACCATAAGAGCAGTTCATGGACAGAACAAAGGCTTGGGCAATCAGCTCCAATTATTTTTTGCTTGTCTAAAAATTATGTTTTAAAGTAAACAACACAATAGGGGGATTTTGCACATTTCTCAGACTATTAAAAGCTGACATTACAAAAGAGGCACAAAATCACACTTCTAATCAGCATAGTAAAATGGAATTAAAGGGTTCCACAACAAGCAATGCACACAATACTTTAAAAATGTAAGTATCATGTAGTTTGTAAAAGAGGAAAAAATTGGTAGGCCTAAAACTGATGGCTCATGCTTGTTGCTATGGATATCACATCAACTAGTGAAACAATGATTCATTTTCCGAACATAAATGCCCTTTTATGAAGATGTAATTCAGGTAGTGCATCTTGTGCAATATTAAATGTTCATATGAGCACTTCCCTGGAAATGTTTGGCCTTAATAGTTTTCTGATAAACCTACACGATAGCGTAGCTTCACAAATCTGCCTCTGGAGGTTGGCATATTTCTCCTAAAACCAGGTTTTTCCAGCTCACTGCACAGGCTTGCTGCACATGATTTTATTTGGGACATTAGTCTAGTAATGTGCTTCGGATAGTGTGCACCACACCGTGCCTTAGCCTTGACACTACAGCCCTAATTTGATAAAACACACACGATCACCTAAAATTGTCACTCAACAGCTTTCAAGCACTCGCTTTTGATCTGGCACTTTATCAATTTTCTGCCCTGTCAAAACCCATTAGCCAGTCAGAGCCTGTTACATGGGTGTCGGGAAACAGAGAAGGACATAGACAGTATCATCGAACACAGATCATCACCAATGTAAACACATGGACAGGAAAGACATGGCATGACCAGCATAAAGTCCAGATAAACAGCGGGCAGAGAGAGCAATAGATCATAAAAAGGAGCTCAACCTTTTTCTGTTTGTCTAGCTCGACAACAACTCTCCTTTTTAATAGTGTTGAAAAAAAATCCAAGTGCAGGATCCAAAAATCATCTTTGTTTTCTGGCCTAGTTTTTAAGGCAGTTTTGTAATTTCAATGCTTTTGTTAAGCAATGTACATTTAGACTTAAACTAGTTGGATTTTTTGTCTCTGTGACATGTTGAGGTTTCATGGCCTGCACTTCTTCTGGAGCAAAAAAGATGTCATCATATAGTCTCTTAATATATATATATATAAACTGTAAATGGCATGCACTTGTATGTATAATGTAGCTTTTAAGCTGCAAGTGTATGGAAGGTACAAAGTGCTTTACAATGTTTTTCTCATTCACACTAGTAGTGTTGCGGCAAGAGGTTAGCCTGACACTGGGAGCATCTCAGGGGTTCTTGTCCAAGGACACTTTGAAATTGCCTAGAGTCACAGGGTTCTTGTGTGCTTCATTTTTTTCTGCATCTCTTGAATATGTGTGCATGTAAAGCATGAAGTCTTTACTTTTGAGAACACATGTGGTTCAGGTTGGTTATTTTCTCCATGCGCAGCTTTCTTTCAGAGTAAACAGCCCCTCACTCTCGTGTTGAATGACGCATGTTTAAACCCCTGATGTCAGATGCATAAATGATGCATATCCAAGTAAAACAATGTGCTAGCTCCTTTCCCCCAGATGCTTCACAGTGATAGAAATAATGAGAGCCAAAATGGTCACACCTCAGGCATACTTCAGGCGTATGCCAAATTTTTAAGGTAGATGAGGGTGATGTGGTCTGGTCAAGATTTAATAAAGTGCTAGATGTAGACTTACGATGAAATGTTTGAAAATTCACAGGGAGGCAGATTAATTCTAAAACACATTATAAATCTTGATTAGAAAGTTTTTAGAAAGTGAATCTGCAAAAAATGTTAATGTATCTAGCACCTGGTTTTTCCATTAGCCGCTAAATGAGGGTGATACACAAAGGCACGGACGTCTTTTGTGTCACTGCTATGATACGATCACCCAGCATGTTTACCTAACTGGAAAAAACAATACAATATGCTTCAATCATACTAGCTCCACATTTCTGGTTAGATACCCATGTTTCTATCACCTGCCAACTGTACGATAATATTAACAGAAAACAAAAAGCAGATAGCAAAGAGCAGACTTAAACAAACTAAACCCCATGTATTATGTCTGTAAAATCAGCTAATATGTGATTAGATGAAGACATTCATAGTGACAATGTCTACATGCTGGTAATGGCCAGTGCTTTATGCTTAATTTCCTTTTGTCTGTGTGTTGTTTTTTACTTTTTCATAATATTACAAATACCAATTAAGTATGCCATTGAGCCATGTATTCCTTTAACTCTTAGCTGTGATGACTTCATGAGTTTCCTCATAAACAAAATAATTTTAATTAGTCAGAAAATCTAGGATATCCTCCCCACTGATGATGATGTCTCATTTACAGCAGCTTTAGAGACGTCTTTGGAGCCTGACCGTTTGGACCGTTTCTGTCCTGTACAGCTCTCTGAGTTAACCAGAATAATCAACTTGTATTTAAGACCCCATCCCAACCAAACTATTTAAGGAAGTTTTTCCCTTATTTAATACATTTGTACATCTGTGCTGGATTTGATCAACATATCTCTATTGACAGGATATGTACCTCAATTTTTCAAGACTGCTGCAATCAAACCTTTGTTTAAAAAAATGAGTCTTATGGAACCAGCTTCCAGTTTGGATTCAGGAGACAGACACCCTCTCTACCTTCAAGATCGGGCTTATAACCTTCCTTTTTGGTAAATCTTATGGTTAGGGGTAGTTAGCCACCCCCTAGTGATGCTGCCATCTGCTTAGACTGGTGAGGGATGTCCCATACTACACTGGGCTCTTCCACGTCATCTCTCCTCTCCTTATCGCTTATGAATAAACATATGACAGTATCGGCATCATTAACGTTTTTTTCCTCTCAGCAGATCTCCCTGGATAAAGTTGTGATGTCTGTTGATCTCTCTTTCTGTCCTCTCCAACCCAACCGGTCGAGGCAGATGGCCGTCGTCCCTGAGCCGGGTTCTGCTGGAGGTTTTTCCATGTTAAAAGAGAGTTTTCCTCTCTACTGTCGCCCCTAGCATGCTCAGGATGCGGGATTGGATCAAAGTCAATATTCAATGCAATCTGTTGGTTTCATAGCTTCTATGAATACTGATTGGATGACAACAGACTGGCTCAAATTGATTGTCTGTGAAGTGCCCTGAGATGACGTTGTCATCAATTGGCCATATACAAATAAAGCTGAATTGAAATCTATTTGAATTGAATGTAGAATCAACACAAATTGTGTGATTATTGAAAATATGATCATTTGAGGGAAATGCTATTTGCACTGTGTAAACATAAAACTTCTATGAATAAATATTGTTATATCTGTTTGAGTGGTTCAAGGATACCTTGACAACAAATAGTTTGTAAAAGCAGTTAACATTTCTAAGAAACTTTACATTAAGCTGGACTTTTTCATAAGGTGAGGAGGGAAGATAATGACAAATTGTCTACCGAGGTACCTTAATGACAGGTTGTTAAAGCTTTAAACAGATTTAATAGCCTTGTTCACCTTAGGAGACACATGATGGAGTAACTTAATGACTCTGATTAAGTTGTACTGAACCATTAAGTGTTCTAACCAGCAAGGTGAGAGAACTTAAGTGGAAATAAGTGTCTATTCTTTTTTTTGGAAGTTAGTAAATCGGTGTATTTTCATGCTTCACTGCATAAACATGCATGACTTAATGAAGATTTGCATGCAGTAATAGCATTTGTTCAAGCCGACTTTTTGTTTTCTTGAACACTTCTATTCAGTCATCATCACTGCAGTTCTCTACATAACTATTGCTTTTACCGCTACATCCAAATGTTGAACCTCTTCCTTATCTTCCTGTCCAACCGCTTAAATCTGAGTAGACAGTGAGCAGTGAGTTCTCCACTTCTACCTTCAGTGTTTTGTGCATGAATTAAATCAGTGAATCTGCCCTGGAGCAGAAAAGGTCTTTAATATGAAAGGCAGGGGATAACTTATCATCAAATGCTTCAATATTACTATTTGTACCTTTGCCATAAGAAAAGACTTTGGGTGCATGACTATGTCAGCACCAAGGTCAGGATCTTTCTACCATTTTAGACAAGCTTACCGAGATGAGTTTTTAGCTGTCAGGCTGTCATAACAGATTGCATATTAGAGAGTGCAGGTATCACATGTGAACAGTACAGCTAAAGCGGTGCACCTCAAGTTATTGTGTAAAAATAGCAGTTGACAGGTGACAGTGTCAAGGGCCTAAAATAAACTGGTAAACTTCCAAGATTTATATCTAAAAATTGCCTGTGTTTTCCACTTGTAGACTCAACTAGTTTTTTGTTTGTTTATTTTGTTTATTATGTTTTTTTTTTCTTGCTTCCATATTACATATTCCTATAATACAGTCAAAATCAGCTCATGGTGCCTTCAGCCATTATGGTCCTACTAGAGAAGTTCAGTCGGCTTTTCTCTCTAAATACATTTTTGTCAGCTGTATGTGCAACATACTCAGCCCATTTTATT
>JAOXYM010000009.1:22346244-22368224 GCA_028567055.1 Leptatherina wallacei | reverse complement strand
ATCAACTAATTCAAGGCAAAATTACAAAATTATTCAATGATCATGACATTTCAAGTAAAAAGTATCGGTATCGGTATTGGTATCGACGATACTACCCTGTATTTACTTGGTATCGGATCGATACCAAAATTCCAAGTATCGCCCACCCCTACAGGGGAGAGGATTTGACCCTCCAGGATCAAAGCATAGGGGGTGTGGCCTGGTCAGAGGTTGAGCTAAAAGAAAGTAGTGTGACCTCCTTAAGTTTGGTTTATACTCGCCCAGTGTCTCGGTCAAGTCGGGCCCACGTAGCTGACGCAGAGCGAGCATAGGGTAAAAGCGCCATGTTGCAATTTCTTTTCTGGATATGCAGGTAGCAGTAGGGCTGGTATCGGCAGGTAAATTCCACAGGACAGATTTTTTCGATTGTTCAACAAAACAACTTTATTATATACAAATTACAAGCAGTGATCAGTCTTTATGGGGTGCTATTAATAGACAGTATAGATAGAGAGTACACAATACTCATTTTGGACATCAGTCCTGTTTTGGCTTCTCCATGGATTTTGTGAAGCAAATCAACAATGTCGCTGCAGAATCAAATATTCGGAAGCAACTATTCACAATCTGACCAATCACAAGGGAGTACTTCCATGTAGCTGCATTCACATAGCTGGGATGCAGGTCCAAAGAGGTGCGCGTCAAGCCTCTGCGGACCTACATAGAGCCCACGGCGGTAACCGACTTGACGCAGATCACACGCCAGCCTTTAGAGGTCTGGCTGGAAGAGAGATAGATTGGGAAAAGCCCAGGAGATTTATCCAGAAGTTGTAGGAAGTGGCTGGAAGTGGCTACCTGTACAGGAAGTGTGTTCCCTTTCACTGTAAAAGTGTCAGTTTTAATCCACAATATGAGTTTTGGTTGGTGGTGTCCCAACACAACTCCGAGAATGCAAACAAAATCATAAACATGTTGCTCAATATTTGGGATATTGCCCACTTGCACTTGCAGTTTTAGTTTTATCACAGTGTCACATGTTTAAAAAAAATGGTTCTTAGGCCCAGTTCTTGTGAAAATAGTGGGTAAAAACATGTTATTTTTGGTTATGGACTGCCTTACAAGATTAGATACCATTTTTTGAGTCACATGGGGATTAACACTGCACACAGTCAATCCAAACACAATTAGACCTCATTAGCATGCCTGCGCTGGTATCCTGTTTATTCCTGCCTTTCCAGCCAACTCCACTCTGGAGACTGTCAGCTGTCAAAATATTGCTCATGCTCATCCTCATCCCTGATCTAATAGCATCCTACCCTGATCCCCTCTGAACAGGGACCACAAGCAAGCAAAAGTATTCAAACAAAGACAGCAAAAACACAGATGCAAAGGCCACATGTAATGTCTGCCCATTTGTAGCTGAACATTTGATGGATGGCCCCATGATGGACCATTTTACTTCTGAATTCATCGTTTCCTTTTCCTCCAGCATATCAATGACACTGTTCACTCAGATATAATATGGGGCCAAAATTACATGAGCTCACACTGTGACATATTTTCATAATAATGTAACGTCCGAATGTATGCCATCACAGAAGAATTGGTAACTTCTCACATGATTGTATGATGATTGAGGAGAGTTCTCCAAAATGGTTTGTAATTAATTGAAATAATGTGATGTGCAAGTGCATGTGCAGAAGTATCCTTGGTTGTCTTTAGAAGGCTATTGCATTTTTTAGCTTCTAACTTGATTATTGCGCATGTAAATAAGTACAAAATTATTGCACAGCCTTAGGGCCAAATTAGACAATATCTTCTTCTAAATCCTCTTAAGTTCTTTAGAAGTTTCTAAAAAGAAATATGCCAGATTCACAAAGGTGTTCATAGACCATAAAATTGTTTGTATCTCTTAGACCATGAATATGTCAAATCCTCTTAGTGTTGTGTATAAATGTGGGAAGTGGTACGCTAAAGAATGAGTTTTCATCTTTCTTTACATACTTTATCTTCTATGGTTTATAAAACAAATGGCCACTTGCTCAATGCTAGATGTTTAAACACATCCAGCATCCTTTCAAGATCTAGTACTCTTGATGATGGAGTGAGAGTCTGTATCTGATAACAAAACCTCCTGGTGAGTCTGAAGGTTGATCAGTGGTGTTATTAACCAGGGGGCCAGGGCATAACTCGATCCCCAAATAAAATTAATCATAATGATAAAATGTCATTGCTGTAGAAAATGTTAATCGTTAAGATGTATGCACCAATGAGCCATGCATTACCAGTTGCTCTTTGTCGGAGGCGCAAACCCATGGAGACACTCTATTAGATGAAAGAGTCATGTGCTCCTCCTGGGATGCAGGAAACCACATTTAATTCTCAGAGTTGCAGATAATTTGAACAATTATAGGGCAATATTTCTTGTGATTGTGGAAATTGATATGGTAAGGGTGTTTTCATTCGCATGCGTGTGCAGTCTAAGGCACTGATAGGAAGACCAGCAACAGAATTAAATCTCTTAACTGCGACTTGTTCACAAATTAATGAAAAATACTTTATTTTCCCCATAATGATAGGATGCTCTAAAAGTTACTTAAAAATCTGACAAATTCATATTTTATGATTGTATTTTAATAAACTGAACAGAAAACAACACACACGCTGATTGAAGTGATGGAGAACACACAGACAACAAGACATAAGTAAGAGTTGGACTACATTATACTGTCATGGCCATGTGTCTCACTACATAATTTGATATTCTGTATTAGAACCACATTAAATCAAATTGTCACTTTTTAATTAGATGAAAATTGTAAATAGCGAAATAGTAAAATAGAGGAAGTTTATTAAAGAACATCAAAAAGTGGGATTTTAAGGAATTTAATGTACTCGCAATAAAGCCTATAAAAATATTCTAAAAATGTTCTTGAGATACAATATCATAATAAAAGGGTGATAAACGCCGGTTGGAGAAGCCCCCTGTGAAATTTTGTCTGACCCCAGGAGACCAGAAACCCCCTTCTTTTTGAGATAATTACAGGTAAGCTATAATGTCAGAATGGTGATCGTATTATATTTGTGTGTATATATAGCCTGATCAGACTATAAGAGGAAAAAAATTATGTATCTGTGTTTACATACCCTGATGATGATAGACAGATAATGAGCTCAATGCTGCCGACCGCCATAAATTAAGCTGAGCATCTCCTCTCAGCAAAGTAGTAATACTGCGTACAGTTGTCTGTAAAATAATCTACACTTGTATAATGTAAGCTTCTTTTTACTTTATCTGCAGAAATAAGGAAAACATTTAGATACTCCAAATATTATTTAATCTTCCATCACTACCTGCTTTACAGATATTGTAGAGGTCCATTGGTGATATCAGTGGAACCTAAACATGTGGTGGAGTGGTACCCTTGTGGTAACAGAGGTGGTCTTGGGTCAGGAGAACCTGGGTGCAACTCCCTGGTTTCCTAACAGAGGTGAACCACTGTGGACCTTTAAGCAAACAACTTTTCCTTCTTGCACAGCTTTTCCTTACTTTGCGCAACATGTCACCATGTAGTGAGACATGTATGCCACCCCATAAATGATCACAGATCCATCTTGGCCACCCCAATGAAAATTTCCTGGCTGTGCCACTGGTTAGATTTTGCAACAGAATACAGCTCATCTGTGCAGCATGCAGGCTATCTTTCTCAAGAAGCTACAGTTAATTCATTAATATTTTATGTATTTGGTGCGCAGTTTACCTCAAACGTTATCCATTTTTTTTACTTTCCAATCATTTGCTGCTTGAAGTCACTCAGAAGATCCCAGACGTAGGGGGGAAGAGTTGATAAAGGTGTGCAGTAAAATTGATTTGTTGGGTAGTCAGCACAGTTAGCCTTAGGAAAAGATTAAAATGTCCATGAGATGTGTGACAGCAGAGAAACAAAATTAAATGATTTTTTTTTTTGTTTCTTTTTCTTGATGTGGGTTAATTCAAAAGAGAACATTGAGTGTCTGACATGGAGATATACGTAGTGATGAATAGAAAGATGTCATCCAGCTGGATAATTGAAACGCTGATTCAAGGGAAAATCACATCTATTGTGAAGTTTCTGTATAAAGGTTTGTGTCATTGGATACACTCTGAGGATAACTTTGCCATATTGATAGGTTTGTTGATAGTGCTGCTTATTTTTCCTTATAACACAGTCTTAGTTGCCCAAAGCCAAATCTTAGCAGATCATGAACAATAAACATATCCGTCAGAACACACACATGTTTTTAGAATTGTCTGTTCTTCTTACTATGTGTGACAAAAACAATCATCTGTTATAAAAGGAAAAAAAATACCATTAGATTTACATAGAATTGAATTACTTCTTATCATGTAAAACTATTGTATCTGTGCTGTAATTCAGAGTCTTTGTAAACTACAAACTGCAGTGGATAGTGGTAGTAAGAAGAAAAACAGCAAACAGAGGAAGGTTTTTCCCAACTGTCCATCAAGTCATGTCACAGACAAACTCTAATTCAATCTAACAAGTTAGTGTCATCACAGGGTGGAATCCCACTGAAAGAAGGTCTAATTTACTGTCCATTCAGGGGGTTTCTGCTTAGGAGTTTTATCTTACCTTTTATCCAGACAGTGTGCTGCAAAGCATTTGAAAATTGATTTAAGCAAAGGAAAATCCAAACCTGCATTGTGTATATTTTTAACCCACCATACGCCCTGTTATACATGCACATGATGACAAGGTGACACTGAAATGTTCAATAAAATGTAGGCACATGCACATACAAAAAACAATGCTCAAGAATCATTTAACAATACTCTAAGATTCCCTTACTCAGTGAGAATGGACTACAAATGATACCAGACATGAGATTTGCAGTGGTCCCCTAAAGTGTATAAATGAATACTTGTGAATAGAGGCTCATTTGTGTTCATTGATTGTGACACTTTCTGCTAGGAGCTTGAATAATTTAAAAGCTTGCATCTGTCCTTCTGTCCAGCCATGTATGTTTGTGAGGGATAGAAAAGGATGGATACCAGTGACTGGGAGAGAAATCACATTAAAGCCCCAGTCAGCTGTAGTGACAAACACAGTGAGGCAAAGTGGGACAGAGATTAAAAGAGCCCTCTGTTTTGTTCTGCTGTCATTATCCTCCATTGTTTAGAACAATGTGAGAATGCTGCAGCAGAGAGGGAAAAAATAAAAAAAAATTGTCCAGAGGGTGAACATATAATATGTTATAGCTTGTTGATTATTTGGTGTTCAAATATGCAGGGGACATTATATTATCCTGTTCAGCAGCTTTGTGTTTTTTAAACTACTTTGACATTACAGCCTCCTGTGAAGATCAGGACATCAACTTGTTTACAAGCAGAGAGAAATGAAGGAATAAAAAGCTGATGAATTGCTAAGCAAGGATTTGTGAAATTGTGAGAAAAGCATTTGAGTCGAGTTACTTTAACACTAGCTTGCAGAAATTACTTTGGCTACTTTCACACTGTAGGTCGTAAGGCTCAATTCAGATTTTCATGAAATCTGATTTGTTCGTACGGTTGTGTACATTATGATGCAATCATCATCAGACTTCAGTGTGAAAAGTCCACAGCCCTGAAGTGACCCGCATGCATAGAGGAAGACATGATGTCACACACAGCATGCTGTGTTTACGGGGTAAATATAGATGCTACACTTGTTAGCGTGTGTATATCGATTTTGAAGTTGTTGGTCACTCAGAGCAAACAAAATTATGATAAGATATTTTTGTCCATTGTTTACATTAAATGTTGCCATGTCCCTCCTGCCCAGAATCATGATGTCCGTCTCACTTCATTGATGTAGAATTCGGATGAAATGCAAAATGACCGTTCAGACTGAGGTCCCTTTGAAAAACATCTTATTTTGTTCCACACTTGAAAGTTTCCTGGGTAGAATTTGAAAAATAAAAAACGGATCTGTGCTGTTGAGACTGTTGGAAAAATTAGATATTGGTCACATATGGGCAAAAAAAAAGTCAGATTTGCCTGCAGTGTGAACATAGTCTTAGTGTGTGGACCTTATGCTTTTGGGTGATTAAGACCTTGTCTTCACAAAGTTGGGTACTTTGACAAGAAAAGATGTTTCTATGAGTTTGCACCTGCAAATGGAACTTTTGGCCCTTGCAAACAATTCACAAAGGTAATTTCTTTTACATTGTAACAGGATATGCCAGCAAAATAGTGCTGAGGCTAACTTTTCTTTCATTTGTACATTAATCACCAGTTACATTGAATAATGAAGGCGTCAGCATGAAATACAAGCTACTTGCAACATAATCCATGACAAAAACAGCAGAACATTACAAGACAATTAAGTCTTGTTGGTTTTGGACAAGACCCAATCGAATCTCTAGTCTGAGTGGGACGACTTCAACCCAGGTACACATTTAAGACTTGCTCACTGTGGTCCAGCAGTAGTAGGATAAGGAGCGAAACACATGCTGCTTTAGCTTAATAGACAATACAAACTAAAGTAAGATCTCTTTGGAAACTGCTGTGAAAGCAATGTCAACATGCTCTGATGGGGAAGGCTCTCTGTCAGTGAAATAACCAAACTTAGTCTCTTCGCATAATAATGAATCACAGCGGAGAGCAGCATCCCTCCTGTATATCCAATCTACCACTGAGCAACTTCTAGTAACAAAACATGAAATTACTTCCACCATGGAAGCTGTCTTTATATTTTGTTTTTTTTTTGTTGGAAGGATTACTAAAATGATTTTTCCAAAGGCGGCCCAGCTTAGAGTTCTTTACTCACATCTTTATCTGAATTTCTCTTTATAAACTATTGTTTTTCTGTGGCCAGGTTGGGTAAAATCCAAAGTTTTAAATCACGTTTCCACCTTCAGATGCCTACTGTATCCAAAGTACAACTTTGACAATTATAGAAAATAAATCACAGATTAATCAGAAATGAAAATATTTATCTGTTGGAGCAATTACTGTAAAGCATACTTACACAGCATAAAGATACTTCACAAATTGTGACTTTAAGTTTTGGTTTTACAGTTTAACCAGAATAAAAACATTTAGCCTAATGAATAAGAGATACCCATCCTTTCCTCGGCTTTTTGACGGCTTTAGATAAGACAACCAACATGAGTTGTGACAGCTCAAACAACAAGACTGACGCTACGCAGTGACAGTGATGTCTTCAATGACAGATGCATTAAATTGCTCAACAGCTGCAGTGTCATGAGTCCCTCAAGGGGAGATCCGCTTTATGGCATAAACAAACTCATCATGTTTGAAAGCCCACACACATCACTCTGATAGGTATTACAAGTTCAGCTGATACAGCTGAACGTGTCCATGAATTGGAATAAGTGGATGTAGAAAATTAATAAATGCAGTTCATTTACAGTAAAAAAAATAAAAAAAAGGTAAACCTGTTTTAAAGATTGTCTACTAGGGCTGCAACAATTCATCGACAATGAAAATTCATAGACGCAAAATTTCATTGTCGACACGTCGCGTTATAAAAGCACGTATAAAAGTACTTTTTTGACATTAAAAGTAAGCAAGGCATCATAACAGTACACTACACAAACGAATGCAACGCACCACAGGAAGTGCTGGGGGCAGTATTGTCATTATGTGCAGCCTCTGCGTTTAACCAACGAAGGACAATTCAAACCCGATGGTGGCGCAACACAAACAGAGTGACGACAAGACGAGTCTTTCCAAAGTTTGGGAATGTTTCAAGTTAAAGTTTCAAAACCGGTGAAATGTGCACTCTACCACGCAGAGTTGGCAGACCACGGCAGCACGACAGTCATGCATGAGCATCTGAAACGAAAGCACCCGGATCGGTAAGTTAGTATCACCGAGAAGTTAAGTGTTTGTTTACATTACGAGAAACGGGGTACGTACTTCAAGATGACATTAATCATTTCGTTTCATTGCACAGCTTCCCAGACAGTACTAACACTAACTATAACCATTTTTAAGACCACAGAGGCACAGAACAAGTAGCCTACCGCTTCGGCAAACGTAAACATTTATTAAGATGACAGCAGCACACACTAGAATCCTTCAAATGTAACGCATCTCAGTCAGTCAGCGTAGAAATGCTTACAGTTTATCCCAAAGTATCTTCTCTTCCCCTGCCTAGCCTAGGTTTCAGTCTTGTGGGTTGAAGCATCAGACTAGGCACAGTTTGGTAAAAAATATTAAATTCATAGCATGAATAGATAACATAATTCATTTGTAACATTAAAGCAGTTAGAAGGGTTATTCATTTAGTATCCATTTCGGACAAATTCCATATTGTTTGGATGTAATTGAAGTATGAATTTCATCCATCCATCCATTCTCAGCCTGAGCAGGGAAGCCCAGACTTCCCTCTCCACAGCGACATCATCCAGCTCATCCGGGAGGCACTCCCAGACCAGCCGGGAGATATAATCCCTCCAGCGTGTCCTATCCCGAGGTCTCTCCCCGGTGGGACATGCCCGGAATACCTCCCCAGGGGGCATCCAGGAGGCATCCTGATGCCTGAGCCACCTCATTTGGCTCCTCTTGATGCGAAGGAGCAGCGGCTGTACTCTGAGCCCCTCCCGGATCACTGAGCTTCTCACCCTATCTCTAAGGGAGACCCTGGCCACCCTGCGGAGGAAACTAATTTCGGTCGCTTGTATCCGTTGTTTCGGTCGCTACCCAGAGCTCATGACCGACTGGTAAATCGAGAGCTTTGCCTTTTGGCTCAGCTCCTTCTTCACCACGACGGACCGATGCAGAGTCCGCATCAATGCAGACGCCGCACTGATCCGCCTATCGATCTCTCGCTCCATCCTTCCCTGTGCTGGGCCAGAGTGTCTTTTGGTATTGTTTCAACAGGGACTTATGTTGTCTATTTTGTTTTCCTTTTTAGCCAGATTCTGTGTTGTTTACATAAATAATTACAACTATGTTCTTTTTCTTTCCACTGCAGATTATTTTCCTACAATCTCATTATTTTGTTTGTATGGAAAACGATGATAGTTTT
Organism: Leptatherina wallacei; assembly: GCA_028567055.1. Taxonomy (NCBI): domain Eukaryota; kingdom Metazoa; phylum Chordata; class Actinopteri; order Atheriniformes; family Atherinidae; genus Leptatherina; species Leptatherina wallacei. The sequence goes on along the minus strand of JAOXYM010000009.1, from coordinate 22,359,210 downwards.
CAAGTTAAAATGTAGTTTCTGGGTGGTTTCATTGTATTCTGGATTTTTACATGTTGACTCAAAAACTTAAATATCCTGCAGATCCTCATAAAAAGGTAAGAAGTGTTGCTTCTAATGCCACTGTGTATAACGATTTTGTGTCAATGTATGAAGCAGCCCAATCAGCACCCGCCACCCCCACCCCAACAACCTAGATTGGATAAAGCAGGTATAGAAAAAGGATGGCTATTGTTCCTCTCTGTGACACTGAAGTGAAATATCCACACAAGGTCAAAGAAAAACTCTTACAGGAAGCTAGAAATGGAGGTCTTAAATGGATAGTTGAAATTGGTGTGAATGTGTATGAATGTCTGTGAACATTTCAGTGTCTGTCTGGGCTTTCATTTTCCCTGTGGTGTCACATTTCAAATACATTCATCCTTCTGTGTACCCTGATCTTTGGTCAAAGCAGCAGTTGGGCAACAAATGGAGCAATTCCCGGCTGGATATAGATCACAAGAACAATATTGACAATCTGAAGTGAAAAAGCTACACCTTTGACCTTTAGAAGCTTCAATTAAAAGTACTCTTTCCTTTATTTATTTCCCCACGTTTCCGATGTGTTGTGGGCCGCAGAGTTCACTGAGCAAAGGCCAATCACAATTATTTCCTTGCTGTTGTTAATAAAATTCTTCCCTTACTTCTTTTTACAGTACAATTTATCTTTTTTTCCCCTTATCAAAATGCAAAAACAAACAAACAAAAAAAAGACAATGCACACATGATAATCTTAATTTGTCTTGATGTGTTCTCTGAAAGTCTTTTTAAAGCTCCATTCATTGATTTCAGAGATGAAATGTGGCTTAATTGAATAAATGGACCTGCATTCTTTTTTTGTTTTTTTTTACTTTTACTCAAATAGCTGAAAAAGTTTTTTGAATAGAAAAAGCATCCAGGGAAGACAGTATCAGAAACTCTTCCTCTGAAGCTGGAAGCCAGCTAAACCGCCTTTCACTAATCCAGTTAGCTCTGCCATAAATCCTCTTTGTGCTAAACGCTAACAGCAGTCATCCCCATCCAGCCTCTGTATGGATCATACAGCTACACAGCTATGGCCCCTGAATACAGCAAAGCACATGCTTTGTTTTAGTTTTATCTTACAATAAAACTACATCCAGTATTAACTGTCACAGACTATATATTGTGTACTGCATTTGGGGCTAGTAAACAAGAAATGTGTACTTCAAAACACTTTTAATAATAAATTCACAGAGGCAATTTACAGATATGTAATGAAAGTTGTCATTCCCATGCCCTGCACGGAGCTAGAAGGCACCATTAGCAGAATTTCAAGTGACAAAAGTGCAATCCTTATTCCAGAAAAGTTGGGACGTTTTGTAAATTTGAACAAAATGAAAACTGAAAGACCTTAAGATCACTAAAACCAATATTTTATTCATACCAGAACATACATAACATAACAAACATAACATAATAAGAATGTCTAAACTGAAAGATTTGCCAATTTTATGCACAAAAAAGCTTTGGTCAAATGGGAAGCTTGCTACCGGTCTCAGTTTTTGGCACATGGGCAACAAATGGTTGAAAAAGCAAGAAAGTTAAAAAAGATTTGGCAAACATCTAGCAAGTAATCATGTTAACTGATATCAGGTCTGTAACATTATTATTATTATTATAGACACCCAGAAGTAAAGATGAGCAAAAGCTCTCCAATCTGTGAAAGAGTGAGTAAAAATATTGTGGAACGCTTCAAAAGAAATTTCCTCAACGTCAAATTGCAAATGCTTTGCAACTCTCACCATTGACAGTGCATAATATCATCAAAAGATCAGAAAAACTGGAGACATGTCTGTACATATAAGGGACAAGATCGAAGACCTTTATTGGATGCATGTGGTCTTCGGGCTCTCAGACGACACTGCATCACTCATCAGAACGATTGTGGCACTATCATTACTAAATGAGTCAAGGAATACTTCCATATACCACTGTTGGTTAACATAATGCCATCTAAGATGTTGACTACACAACTCTATAATGCAAATCAGAAGCCATATTTTATCACGGTCCAGAAGCACCATCGTGTCCACTGGGTCAAGACTCATCTGAAATGGACTGTTTTAGATTGGGAAAGGGTTCTATAGGCGAGTCCAAATTTGACATTGTTACTGGTAATCATGAATGCTGCATCATCTGGGTTAAAGAGGAGGGAGATCTCCCAGCGTGTTATCAGTTTTGAGTTCAAAAACCTGCATCTTTGATAGTATGGAGGTGCATCAGTGCATACAAGGCAGGCAGCTTGCATGTTTTAGAAGAAAATATGAATGCTGAAAAGCATATAAAGGTTTTAGAGGAACATCTGCTCCCATCCAGATGACGTCTATTTTAAGGAAGGTCTTGTGTATTTCAGCAAGACAATGCTAAACCACATACTGCAGCTAATACAACAGCATGGCTTCATAAGAGAAGAGTCCAGGTGCTGAACTGGTCTGCCTGCAGTCCAGATCTTTCACCTACAGAGAATATTTGGTGCATCATTGATCAAAAAATACATCAGAGACAACCGCAACTCCTCCACAGCTGGAAACCTATATCAGGCAAGAATGGGGCCAAATTCCAACTCTAAAACTCCAGGAACTCATAACCTTGATGCCCAAACATCTTCAAACTGTTCTGAAAAGAAGAGGAAATGCTACACCGCGGTAAATATGCCCTGTTTTATTTTGAGACCTATAGCAAAGCATCACATTTGGCATTAGCTCATTTTGTGCATAAAATTTTAACATTTCTCAGTTTAGACATTTGTTATGTTATATATGTTCTGTTGTGAATAAAATGTTGGCTTGTGTGATTTAAAGGATTTTTAGTTTTCATTTTGTTCAAATTTAAAAATCGTCCCAACATTTCTGGAATTCGGGTTGTTAATGTCAAAAAGTTAAGTTGTATTTCATTAACTTAGAGTCATGTCAGCGCTTTGCCTCCTTCTGGGTCTTTACCAAATTAGTTCATGCACATCCTGTACAGCAGAAATAGAGGACAGGTCACTCAAAGATGCAGCCTCGTACCTATACTCCAACACAGAAAGGAAAATCTAACAACCAACAAATACAATTATTATAAATAATCTATATTTATCACATTTCTTAAAAAAGCTAAATCTGTTCAAATTCATGTCCTGGATGTATACTTGTGAAGAAAAGATGCACCAGCCTTTCCTGTATGTTGGTCATGCCAAATTGAATCATGTGTCACTGGTAGTAAATGTGTGATCCAACAGATTTTGTGCTGTGAGAAGCAGCACCGATCTATCTTTGATTGCAGCCTCACAAGCTGCCACATTTATCAAAGAGACAGAAGGCAAGAAGAGCGTCGTTATTGTCACAGACTGCTGCTCACCTGCCTGACAAGCTCAGGCCAGGCAGACTTAACTTGGCACTCTGCTATGTACAGCCTCCACTTTACTGTTAACATGGGAGTAATTTTTTGGCACAGATGACAAGGGCGGTCACCAGGGGCATCACCACCTGGAAGGGTTTTAACAGAAGGAATAGGCTGCTTTTGATCAATTAATTTTAGAGGTCTCATCTATTTTTCACACGCATGACTGAGTCACCCTAACTGTAATATCCTTATCCTGATGTGTGAGAATCATATTGCATTGTTACTTGTTCTCAGAATTCAGATTGAATTCATATCATTATGATAAACCTTCTCCTTGATTCTATTTCTCACTGAAGGTACTGAAATGTATTGTTGTTCATATACATAATGACAAAACATAATGGGGACACTTACTCGTACAACGGATACTTTAGATTACATGACACCCTGCAGAATCAGGGTGAATATAAATAAACAGAACATGAAATCAATATAAAAAATAAAGTATATCATTGAGTGTTCATCTACAGGGAAACACATACCCAGAAACTACCCTGAACTGAATATTGCAAACAACAAAAGCCCAAAAATAAATGTCCATAAATCCTGACAAACACATTAACAGCTATCAATGTACCATGTGTCAAGAGAAAACCTCAAATGTTAAGCCTGGGGTGTTTTGATGCATGTTATAAGAGCCTCACAAAGGGCAATCATGTTCAAGCTTGAGTTTTAGTCTACAGTGATCCAACAAAAATCTATGTCATACAATAGCGACATGAGCAGAATCAAGCTGAGCATAAATGTGTTTGCATGAATACCTCAAAATAATCTATTAGGAAACAAGGAACCATTTCTGAAAGAAAGAACGAGTGATTGCAGCATTGTCTGCAAAGGCCTTTGATAAGGAGGCCCAGGGATACATGCAAAATATAAAATACATACACAAATATATCAAAGGCAAATATAACTACTCCATTCATAACATCCTGAGAGGAAGTACATCTGAAAGCAACAGGTATCATTCACTCCAAAAGCACTTACCACACTCATGAACTTCAATCTGATCGCCTTTGTGGAGAGGTAAGACCGCCGTCTCTCTTTGTAAACAGTGCCGTTCAAAACCACTACCTGCTGCGTCTATTCCTACAACCTCTCACTGAGGCTCAGGATAAAGGGTATTTGCTTTGTGTTGTGCGGTTGTGTGTGTGTGTGTGTGTGTGTGTGTGTGTATCTAATCCCTGCTGAGCAGAGTGGGTGCTAGGCAGCAAATGCTCACTGGAGAGTTAGATGCACAAAACAAGGGTTAAACTAGGATATTTTTATATGGCAGGAGCTTTCTTTCTTAATGTCTCATCAGGGGTCCTTGTTAATTTTGTGATAATTTACAGACCTCTCATGCATTTTTGCCGTTTTTACATTTGACATTATTTGCTTCTAAAAAACATAAAACATTGCTTGTTTCCATAGCCCTTAATTCCCTGTAAGCTAAAATATTGTAACTGAAGTGCAGATGCAGTACACGCTGATGATTATAAATCTGAATATCAAACTTCTTTAAGAAGCAAGAACGTATCCAAACATGATGAATTTACTCCATATTCATCCCTCTAGTGGCTCTAGTTTGTGCCACCTGCTGGGAATGGGATTGCGCCCACATCAAAACAGAAGCATCAACAATTCAAGTCAAGGAATCAAGATACTCTGCTATGATTCATAGGCTGATATTTTGTAGACCTCTAAATTAAGTAAAACCATTTTTAGCTGGAGGCTGAATAGCCAAAGTGCACATTCAATGCACCCAGAACATCTGTAGTGCCAGTTCAAACCACACACTGATCCACATACACCATGAATTCAGCTGATAAGGAAACATTGTAGAGACCTAAACTGCATGATCCAATACAGCAAATTGTTAAGTGCCATAATTTGCCAAAAAGTTGACTCTACACATGTTAAGGACAATAACTTCAAAGTTTTAGATGATAATGGATTGATTGTCCAGCTCCAGACACTCGACCATGCATGCACACAACATGAAGCTTGAAGTAGATTACTGAGTTGGTTAATGAGCCAGGACTAATCCTTGACACTGAGGCCAGTTAATCGGGACAAGCCCAAACAATATCCGGATACCTAATGACTTACAGGAAAAATAAGTGTTGGCACATGAACAAGCAGCAAACAAGGTCTCTCAGAAGTATTTGAGTCTTTGAAAAGTAATTTAAAATGGCCATGAAAAATATGCAAGAGCACTTAAATGGTGACAGAACACAGTGTTCTGTACATCATATAACACTTGTTACACCATCAGTGAGAATTCTAATGCCAACTGGCGTGCATTATTTTCGTATATATGCACACATAGGTAGGCAAGTTAAATCACAGTTATATGACTCTGCAAGGGGCGTCACAAAAGAGTGAGGCCTGGAATCGTTTCTTAGGGAGATAACTTCAGGCTTAACATTGAGTCTTCAATTGTCATAAAGGTGGTTCACTTTCTACTGAGAAAAATGGTTGTAGTAAGTTATGTTGCAGACCTAACCAGAAAAGCATGTGTTTGTGTTTACAGATAAGCCCGCGTCATTTAATCTATTCACTTCTGACCACTTCTGTGGGTGGAAAGTGAGAGAGTATATTCTCTGTCTCTTCAAAGTGTCAGTATAGACTCAATTTCCTTTTTTTTCTTTTTCATTCAAACATCTATCGCCATTATCACACAAGTACTATGACAGACATTTAATGGAGGGGTGACACACAAGAGATGTCCACAATATTCAGTCTGAACTTAAGAGAGCGTCGCTATCCTCACTGACGGTAAACAAGGAGGAAAAGATTGAGAATTTATAAGAGGAACAAATGTAATACCATCCTGTGAAATAGTTTTGATTACCATGGTTTTCCTGACAGTGTTCATTTGTGAAAGCTGTTGGAGAGATACTGATCTTAAGGTAAGGCTACCACTTATCTTACAGAGTTGGTTAAAGCGTTAAAGCGAGCTATTGTTGAGCTTATGTGGCAAGTATGAATTAATGAACGAATTGAACTTTCAACTTTTATTCAAGCAAATTTATTTTCCATACTTTGGTGCCTAAGCCTGGTTAGTGCAGCCAGGGTTTGAGCTGACAGAGCAACAGTGTAGTAAGAACAAGCATACAAGACAATAAAATGAAAGACTGAGCAATTATTTAACTGGGCCTCAATGTTGGGGCTATAACATATTTGACATCAGTGATCTTGATTATTAGGTTATGTTTGGCCAGATAAAAGACAAACTGGGTCAGTTGCTTCAGAGTGTAGACTGCAGGCCTGTGAACTAAATCTGCATCAGCAGCAACAGACTGTGAGAACAGTTGCAGTGAGTGAGGGGATGTAAATGTAAAAATACCCAGGGGCTACAAGGCACTGCCACATATGCTTCGCCTATGAGCAGCTGGGTTTCCAGAGAATATGTGAAATGCATCTGCTGCCTAAATGCTTGTTTAAATTTACTAGATTTTAATAATGAATACAACAACATATAGTAGCCTCTTTCTCAATAGCAAGTGCTGCTACAGTCAGTAGCAGCACTATTGGATTAATTAGATTTCTCTTGCTGGTTTAACAGGTGAGGTGGGAGATATTTGGCAATTAGCGAAGAACATATTAAAGGTTTATAAGGTCTAAATACATTATGTATTTTAAAAAGAAGATATAAACTGACTGTTTTATCTTATTTAGAAACACAGAAAAAGATATTCATGATGAACCAGGGGGAGGATGTAAATGTACATGATGATGCATATTTACCATTGTTTAGTCCAAAGAATAAATTAACTTGCATCCTTTGAAACACATCCAGATTATTATGTATCAAGTGCACTTTGCTCTTTTAGATACAGTGTGTCAAAAGTTTGAACACACTTTCCCATTAGATTTAATAGGAAAATGTGTCCAAACTTTTGACTGTACATTTACATACATATCAGTAGATTTAATCACTGATCAAGTGTACATAAATAGCAGTAGGATACGGTGGTGGGCTGCCACAGTGTATGCAGCAATGGAGAGCAACACAGGCATTCTTTAGTTGAGAAAATTGTGACGAAAAACAAATGTCTGATTTAAAAGTGATGCAGCATAAGTCGTGGATTGTATGTTGTAATTCACTCAAACTGCTATTAATATATTTTACTCTGGAAATTATTATAGTGAAGTAATTAATACTATAAATAATTAATTAAACCAATTGAAAATATGGATGGAAAGTAATAAAGTATCCCTGAATATAGAGAAAACTAAGAGAATAATATTTGGTAATAATAATAAAAAATAATGAATGTTTCAAAATTGACAATATAATTATTGAAAATGTTGCCCCACATTAGACACATACAAAACAAAGGAGCAAAAAACAGTGCAATTATAGATAAAATAAACTTTTAGATTACAATTCATTCATTTTGTATTGCTCATAGTTCTTCCATATTTCATGTACTGATAGATATCTGGGGTAACAATTATAAAAATGCACTATGCTCACTGTATAAATTGCAAAAAGGCCAGTCTGTATTAAGTCAGGTACCTTGATCATACAAATTGTTTTCACAATCAAACTTACTTGAACTTCAGGAACTGGTTTATTATCATACAGCACAGATCATGTTTAAAGTCAGAAAGCATTTACTACCACTCAACATCCTAAATCTTTTCAGAGAGATGGGGGTCAAAACTTATGAGGTAATGCAAAATTCAAAATGCCTTGGTGAGAAGCACAAGAAAGAACTTTTGTGTGTTTATATGTGGGGTTAAACTGTGGAATGGGCTGGGGGACAAACACAGGTAATGTCCAATATACATTTATTTAAATCATCATATAAAAAAATGGTCATCTGAAAGTATAAAAATGAGATGCAGTGATTTTCTTTGGTCCCATTATTGTTGATATTATTGTTGTTACCGTTATTTTTGTTATCATTATTACTATTTCATTATAACATGCATTATCATCATGGTTGTCAAATACATATAGTATAGTTCCTATTACTGATGATGACATTATTATGTAATTATTATCATTATTGATCCATTGAGGTTTTGATATTATACAAGCTATAAAATACATGTGAGGCAGTTAATGGTGTGTGGCAAGGGGATGGGATTGAAGAAGCACTGGCTTCTTCTCACTCCCTTTGGACAAAGGCTTTTTTTTTTGCATAGTCATTTTTGTTTTTCTATTTTAATTTGTCTTTTCCTCAAATAAAAATGTTCAATTCAACTCAAAATGTATTGTGAATAATATCTATTAACAGTAATGAAATGTGAACGCAAGATCTCCAAAAATGTCATTTAAAATGAAGCAAAACATCTTAAAGAAAGATACAGCTTTGGGCATGCTTATCTCACACTCTAAATGGGAGTATGTGCAAATGAAACAGACCTGTTTTTCAGCCATTGCTGTTTATTGCAAGCTTCATCTAACCAGACAGATCCATTAAGATTAGATATGTACTTGATTGACAGCAGAGGTTCAACATACAAGAAAGGCTCCAAATCTTCTTTCTTTGCTCTAATACAAATATCAATTGAAGTTGAAGTTCAAAGGAGAAAAAACACTGCCCTTCCGCATCATCTGGAGCAGCTATCGCCCACAGTCTTTTTTGTTAAGAAAACCTATCAGACATCTGTCTTCATCTGCCTTGAGGGGCAGCATGCAGACACAGAAAAAAAACTAAAGGAATGATGGAGGAAAGCAGAAGAGTAGACAGGATTGTTGCAGAGAGACCAAAGGGAAAGAAGAGGGGAGTGCTAACAAAACAGCTGAGCACAGGCTAAAGAAGTATACAAGAAAAATCTGATATTGTAGTGGATCAACGTGCTAAAGCACGCTTGCTGATCAAGTTAATGGGCATATATTGTGTACTTGAATTAAATAGAGCATTATATTTATTTGTTATTTGCATGTTACTTGTACATACATTTTGCAGGCACATAAAGCATGACTGGTCCAACTATTTAGAATATAGAATGTAAAATTGCTCAAAGATAAATGTTATGGACGGAAATGGGTATGTTTTTATTGCGATTAAGGGTACAAGCAAGAAGAAGATCCATTCATTTTATGTAAATTCTGTATTAAATCATCATTTAGAAAAATAAAAAAAATCTGATCATACCCATAAAGCTCCCATTGGCAAAACAAATTTGTGTGATACAACAAAGCCCCCCAAAGAAAAAAAAAACTTTGAGAACCACTGGTCTACAAGGTAACACAGAAGTCAAATCTAATTTGTTTTTTGTCTGTCGAACATTCAGATTTTGCATCTAAATCACCACCAAAACCAAAAACAGCATAAAATGTATGGAATGTGACGTGTTCTTGATTTTATTCCTCATGTCAAATCCTCATACAACACAGGCACAATCAATGTCGCATTTTTTTGAGGACCTCGTCAAACTACTTGCTCGATTTTGCCATAGTAGAATAGAACTCCAAAAGGTGCAAAATTACTGTAGACTGTGGGAAAATTGTGGATATCTCATGATTATTAAGATTATCTTACAGATGTAAACAACACAAAGAAGAGAAACAGAGCTGAGCAGAGGGAGAGCTGACCAAAGAAATGAAAAGATAAACAGACAGAACATCTATGGCAGGAACTGGGGGGAAGTTGTGAATAACAGTGAGAGAAAGGTCATGCTCATAATTGGTGCCATTCATCATAAGACAGTTTTAGAGGTGTTATGTGCCATCCATCCTTTCATGGAGCCACATGCTCTGAGTGGCTGTTGATAAGACTTTCTGGAGACAGTCCAGCCAGAAGACAGCTTCTGGCCATTCACTGCATCATAAAGCTTCAAAAACTGCAATCCATTCTCACAGTTTGCATTTTAGTATGTGTACTGTTACCATATGATATGAAAGAAAAAAAAGATCCTAATCACATCATCGCATACACAGACTGTGTTTTTATTGGCCAACTTTGCTACCTTTCTAAGAACATCGACAAACATGAGATGCTATCAATTATAATGAAACACTGAAAACTAGATTGGTCCAAACAGGAGCATGGCACAAAGTTCATCTTGGTGAGCACACAATCAAAATCTCTCACGCATATTTTTTTCAGGGTAAGACAATAAATATGATCTTTTATGATAAATTAAGACTCGCTTATAATGATATTGTACAATTATACACTAAAATATTAAATATCAATCTTTGCTATGCAATACACTATTTGCTATTCAGCACACGAGTGATGTGCTGTACTTAACTTCCTGTATTACTGTGAACTTGTGTATCTTATAAGCCCACGCAGGCGGGCTCCCATGCATAGCGCTCCCTTTCAATTATTTTCCCAGTAAATGCATTGAATTAAGTGATAATTATTAGGCAGTTTTGTTTTTTGTTTTTTTGTTTATCTTATAAGCCATTAAATCTGACCCAAATGCAACAACAGTAGGTTATATAATTATTTGACTCTTCCTTATTCATCATTTGTTATGGCTTAAAAGACGCTCTAGCTGATGAATTTCTGATTGTAACCAATCTATGTCCTCCTAAATGGGGAAAAAGAAAATAATTTTGCAACTTTTTAAAGAAGTGAAAGGGGCCTCAGAGAGCATCTATTATTATTGCTCATGCTATAACACAAAAAAATTTCATTCTAGACTATTTGAGGGCCCCTGACTTCTGTGGACCCCGGGGTAAACAGTACTTAGTGAAGCTGTGCCAGATTTTGGATTTTTCCTCCCACAGTCCACACAACTCCATCCCCTCTTGTACACTTCATTTGTCACCTAGATTGAAATATCCTATTGTATCCGTTACCAGTCAGAGTGATCTTGGTTTTATCATCAACCATTCTAGAGATTTATTGGACATCAATAAATCATCAATACAGCTACACAAGGTAAACAACTTTTCCACTGCAAGCACATCTCTTTTTATTTACACAGCTCAGCAAGTGGCACCAGAATACTCAGCTGATGCATCTGACATAATTAGGACGTTCATGCGAGCCCACTCTAAATGATCATTTTACATCTAAACGAGCCAAAAAAATCACAGCACAGTTGTTTCAGAGACCTGTGGTACCTTCCACTCTCATGTCACAATTGTTTTAATGGGTTAATTCATGTGTATGATCTCAGTAGCAAACAAACAGGTGACCTTGCTCATTACAGTATAAGGACTTTATTTATCCACTTCACTTTGCAAGTAGAAACAGAAAAAAAATGTAAATGAGAAAGTGCTCTCTTGGAAATTACACTTCAAATAAGGTCCATGCAAGAACAGAGAGAAGATGAAAAGCAAATGCATCAAAAGCAGACATTTGGAAGAACTAAGATCGTATTATATTAGAGCTTGCAGAACTTGACAACAAGCTTTTGGAACCATTTAATTTGAATTAAGTGTTTTGAAGCAGGGAAACATCTAAAGGTCCTTGAAGGAAATATCCTCAAGTTCTGGAGTTGCCTATACCTGGTCCAGAGTATTAAGGTGTCAAGAGGCACATGATAAATGCAGTTTTTAGAATCAGGTAAAAGGCAGAGTTTAAAGACAGAAAAAGTGGTAAAAGGACCGAAAGTAGAAAAACATACAGAGCAGAAGGACGCTCTGAAAAAGAAGACAGTAAGTGGTATTACTGTGTGTAAGAAAAACAAATATTGCTTCTTTGTGTAGCCATAGCTGTAATTTATTGTAAATCATTAAAGGAAAAAGCTGAGCATTTGCAGTTGCAACTTTGTTTGAATGCAAGATGATAAATGGGCCCATATTTGTAGTTTTTTCTGACACCAACTGGGTGTAAAAGGCATGTTTACTAGTCTCTCAGATTTATTTTAACCAAAAGTTGGTGGATTTATAACAACAATACATCATTCACAGAAAGCAACAAACACTGTAGGACACAGACACAAATTACTTTTGTGTATTCCTCTGTGCAGTATATTAAGCTTTACTGTATAGTATGATCCCATGTTTACAACCAGTCTTTTGCAGATACAAAACAAGATAGGCAAAGATACATTTTTGTGTTTAGATATAAACTGACTCACAATGGAAATGATTACCCTTTTTGAGAAAAGTTATTGCACCTCTAGCAATATCAGAAAGTATACATGTAACATTTTGTGGTTCTGCACACATTAAATCTGAAAATAAAAACAAAAAGTGAATCCCAGCTGAGATGGTGTTTGACTTTGGTGTAGCCCTGAGCAAGTTCCTGCCTCTCTGGTTGAGGCCTCCATGCTGCAATAATCGCTCACAACCTTGAGGAAAGAGAGTTGCATAGTAACACAAGAGAAGTGAAGCTGATGTTAAACATGTAGTAGATCCACCTCAGACAACAACATTCATAGTCAAGTTATAAGTATTAATCAGGAATCATGATTACACCAACCAAACCAAGTATAAGAAATCTCTTGAATTATGTAATTCCTTTATTTCTTAGTAATTTGGTATGGTCCTTGGAGCTTGTGGCACCTTCTTACTTTGCTGTTGGCTCTCTGTGTGGATTTGGAGTACCATATAGATAGATAGATAGATAGATAGATAGATAGATAGATAGATAGATAGATAGATAGATAGATAGATAGATA
>JAOXYM010000009.1:22304081-22332998 GCA_028567055.1 Leptatherina wallacei | reverse complement strand
TTTGTTGTATTCCACCCCTGGTGTTTCCTTTTGTGGCCTGATCAGCCACTACTTAAGTTTCCCCTTGTGTCTCGTTAGGGAGGTCAGTTTGTTTGAGTAAGTTTTTGTATATCAGTTATTTGAGTATAGTTCTGTTACTTTGACCTCTTTTATGGGCCTATTTTTGTGGATCATTTTTGTATGTTACTTTTGAGTATGTTTTGGGTTAAATAAGAACCCTTGTTTTGAACTTTAATCTGTGCCTGATAATCCTTCACTGCTCGGTCCATCACAATTAGAATAAACAAAAATGTTGCAATGGTCCCTACTGCTGCAGACTTTGAAATGTCCAGAGAGGCCACAAATTATGGGTGAAAAATAGATTTTAAAACTGACTATACATGTTGTTTTTTGTTTAGTTCTTTATCCATCACCAATGCATATCATTATGTATGAATAACTGAACAAGTGTAGTCCCATTATACCTTCACCTTGGCTGTGAGATCTGTCATTACACATGAACTTTAGAGCTTCCTGAGACCCAGGCAACCAAACGGACACACCTTCTGCCTTCACCATTGCTGAGACCATTCAAACACAGGTCAGCCACCTGCTACGGCCTCTGAACTCTCTGGCCTTGTTGTTTGCTTCGACACGGCCTGTAATGAACACAGAAGGTCGGTGAGGAAATGTCAGAGCACTGATGGGGAACTGTGATGTAATCGCAAAGAAAGGTCAGGAGGAGGGAAAGGAGGAAACCAACATCATTGAATAAGCATAGTAAGACTGAAGGATGAAGATCACCATCAACCAAAGCAAAACAAAGGAGGGAATCATAGATGTTCCAGTTAAAGGTTATCCAACAGCATCCACACATCCGACAGCAGTATATCGCTGTTTTCTCATTGGCAACAGTTTTGTATCACTTCATTTTGGGATCAAATAATGCTCAGAAATGCTTGCACATTACTTAAAATTGATTAAATTGTTGACCAAAGCAAATTTGATCAAAAATTATGGAGCATCTCTTTATCTAAAAGCACATTGTACAACATCAACCATACACCACACAGACAGTGTGATGGCAAACTTCCATTGGAACTGTGGTGTCTTGTGTTAGCAAATGATGCAAAGTCATTTACCTGATTTCAACCTAATCAAGTTGAATTTCACTTGTTAAACAATGATTATTATGCCAGTTGTGTTTTCAGCCTCTAAAAAGGGCAAATTTGATTTGATTTGTTTGATTTTAATGAAAGCACAGCCCGATGAATAAAAAGGTTACTATGCAAATATTTCCTGACATAGCTGAATATTTCTTCCTTAAGGAACAATTAATGTTAAATAGATTACTTAAGTCTTTCCAAATTGTTTTGCATAAATATCTACTTCATATCATTGAAAGAGTAGCATGAGAGGGATGGTCGTGTTTGCTACTCTTTAAGAAGCCTAATTTTTCTTGTCCTAACTAAACTTTTGCAAAGGTGTTTTTTCTAGTCCTGTGATTAGCTTCCGTTGAAGTCTCTTATTACCCTCTGTGGTGAGGAGAGGTGCTTTTTAATGGGAAATTTGTCTTTGCCTGTGTAGTGTAAATTATTCACAAAGACATATTATTATTCATGAGAAAAGTCCATTTGGATCAAGTGCTACCTCTATAATTTCTGTTATTGTCTTGTCCCCTAAAGCTATTTCTACATCTTACTTATTCAGGTGTTGAGCAAGGTGTGACACATGGAGTCAAGTCCAAGGACAATGTCTCATTAAAAAGTCATGTGTAACTGCAACTCCTCAAAGACATGCAGTTACAGGACATAACCCATGTTCAACACATTGAACAGTTGAACTGTGGCAGAGGAGGAGTGTTTATATTTGGACTTTAAACAGTGTCCTGACTGTGATTGTTTCAGTGAGTATTGGAAGACAGAATCTAGTGCACACATTTAACCACCATTTTTAGCATTTCGATCCAATAAAGGCACAGCAATCAATTATTTTCTGCAGCATTGCATCTTTAAAACATTACTCATTCGTCCAAGGGCTAGTTCGAAATTACACTATAACACATATGCATGCACATACATGCACATACAAACCTTTGGAAACCTTTTCCATTAAAAGGCTGCAGTCTTGCTTCTGCTGGAACAGCTCTGTGGTGCAATGTGACATGCTGACAGTCAAGTCTAAGTGACCCAGAGGGGGTCAATTCAGGAACTAGACACGTGCAACAAAAATACACTTACACAGACACACACTCTTTCACAATGTCCTTGAATAACTGATAAAGACAACAGACAAGGTGTCTGGTTACAGACAACAGAGCATCTTTTCTGCTGACAGTAAATGGAGTCACTCCTGACCTCCATAGCAACTTAAACACAAAAGATAAATCAATTGAATTTATCAATTAAAAAGCAGGGAAAACACTTCTAATTGGTCTATAACAAAGTCACAAACATTTTGGCACAAATATAGTGTAGTTTTACAGCTTTGGGGGAAAAAATCTTATGAAAAGGGCTGTTTAGCACTATTGTGAGTTGCTTGTGACAACCAATGAAGGTAAGGCAATTAAGGCATTAAGGCAATTATGCAGACATGCTGAAAGTGAGAGAGGAAGCAAAATAAACTGAAAAGCTGTAAGTTTTTCTTTTTTAACAGTAGATAAGATGATGCAATTGTGTCTTACTGTGTTTTTGAAAGAAGACTGAAACAGTCATGGATACATTTAGGGATTAAGCTTCCAAAAACAAATAGGCTACTATTAAATTCTAAGGTTTTTCCACAGAATTGGGCTAAATCAATGTGAAGAAGCTGCTACGGTGGACAAAACACAACAAATTAAAGACATCACAAGAGTCTTACCTGGTTCTGCCTTGTGAGTTTGTCTGCTCTACCTCACCCTGCAGCACTATGATTCATTTAGAAAAGTATTTTCCATGTAATTTCAAGAAATCTGTGCTCAATTTTGTTTTGTTTTTTTTTTTGTTTTTTTTATATACTTTGTTATGTAACACAAAACAAAGAAATTAGGGTTAAATTGTCATTCCTTCATGGTTTGAAAATGGGCTACATAAGACATGGAATAAGAAGGGAAAAAAAGGAATCTGATGTATCCAAAAAGAAGATATGTGAATGGGAGAGAGAAATTCCATCTTGTGAGACTGACTGTCTTGTTAAAATCCATGCTATTCTCCAGCATTGTTTATGAAAGTCCATTGAAAGAAAGAATGATTGTCCCTTGTTCTTATATAGTCCTTCAATCAAACAAGCCTGTATTCTGTCTGGAGATCAGCATGTAATCTTTCTCAAAATATATAACTCAACCTCAAAAACAGAATATGAACCTATTGTTGCATTTCTAATTTAGAAACTGTCCCTAATAATAGGTGGCATGGCAATTGTAGGACCACATTAACAATTTATCTTCACAACTTTAATCTGAAATAGTTTTACTAACATAGAGTGCACATGCGTTGTGCCACCTTTGTCTGTTTTCTTCTACACAGATGATAAACACATCAATCAACACAATCTGCCAGAACTGTCAGTCATATCGCTTGTCTGTTTTGAAGTCTATAATAATCATTTCACATAAGAGGATGCATTACTAACAGAAAGGTTTCAGAATCTATTAAAGCAGCACACCTGAACTTTTCCTTTGGCACTCCATAACAATGGCGAATTCAGCATATGTCTTGCATCCTGTCTCTTCTATTAGCTCTTTCCAGCCAGTAAAAGCCAGTCCCATGTTGGCCCTTGTTCTGTCACTTTCTCTCTTTCTTTTCCTCACTGCATCATGGTGAACGTAAAAAATCTCCATGTGTTGATATTCGGTGACTGACGTGGTGCCATAAAGTAAAACATAACTGTCACATAATGTTTCCGGCTGGGAAAAAAGTTCTGAAGTGCTGTTTCTCAGCCCCGGGCAGCAGGGAAATAAGGACTCCAGGAATGTGGATAATGAATGTCAGTGTGTCATCAAAACAAGTCAGAAGTCTTAAGGTCTGAAACTTATGTGCTGCCACAAAGTGTGGAGCTGTGAGGCAGCTGTCATGTGGTAGTCTAAGATGTAAATATGTCCAAATATTTTGGTTAAAAGGAATATCAGGTATTTGACATAGTTAAGCTTTTTTTTCTCATTCATTGTTATAGTTTTTTTTTTTAATTATTCATCATTTATGATTTACTTAAGGGGCTGCATGGTGGTGTGGTGGTTAGCACCACTGCCACACAGCAAGTCGGTCACCTTGACTGGGGGGAATTCAGACAGGGGCCTTCTTCCTGCATAGGCATGGGTTCTCTTCAGGTACTCCGGCTTCTTCCAGCAGTCCAAAGACATGCATGTTAGGTAAATTGGTTACTGTAAATTCTCCATAGATGTTAGTGTGAGTGTAAATGGTTGTCTGTCTTTCTCTGTATGCCCTGCAATAGACTGGCGACCTGTTCAGGGTGTACCATGCCTCGCACCTGGGAACTGCTGGGATAGGTTCCAACTCCCCTTCAACCCTGAAATGAAATAAGTGCTATAAAAAATGTGTGGGTCAATAGTAAGAAGATATATTTATTCATTTATTTTGCCACATTACAAAATTTAACAAAAGTTGTTGTTGTAATTTTTATGATGGTTTGCCCCATCTACCATAGAGACAGTAGGTGTTTATTATCTGTTTCATGTTCTGCTCTTTCCATGTGTGGTTATAGTCATGAAACTCAATGTGACAAATGGGATTGCATCCCATCTGTCACATTAAGTTTGAATTTTTGTACAGAATGTGACACTAAAACACTTTTTACTCTACTTACAGGAGGAGAGTAAGTGTCCATATTCAGAAATATCAAACTGAGGCATGTACATACAATTACAGATATGTTGTTAGTCGGAAACATCCTGTGTTTATGGGGTGAACCATTAAAACATACAAAAGGAACTCATGGTCTATGTGTGTGTGTGCTTCCTCCCACTGTCCAAAACCAAACCAAATGTTGGTAATTTGGTCTAAACCGCCTAGGAGTTATGTTGTTGGTTATGTTGTGGTTAAAAAGCTCCTTGGTGGCAGGGCCCTGGGGATGGACAAGGGCTTTCTTAAGGCTCTGTGGGGCTGTTTTGGTTGACACGCCTCTGCAGCATTGCATGGACATTGGGGACAATGCCTCTGCAATGGCAGACTAGGGTGGTGGTCCACACCTTCAAGAAGGGGGCCCGGAGGCTATGCTCACTACTACACGGGGATCATACTCCTCAGCCTCCCTGGTAAAGTCTATTCAGGGGTCCTCGACTACAGGACGGTCCGTCATGTAGTCGAACCTCAGATTGATGAGAAACTGTGGTGTTCGTCCCATCGTAGAACAGTGGACCATCTCTACACCCTCTTGAATGGGGTATGGGAGTCCACCCAACCAGTCTACAAGTGCTTTGTGAACTTGGAGAAGACGTTTGACCATGTCCCCCGTGGACTCCTGTGGTGGGTGCCTTGGGAGTATGTAGTACCGGACTCCCTTGTATGACATGTCTGGTACCTGTACAACCGGTCCTAAAGCTTGGTCCACATTGCCGGCAGTAAGTCGGACTCGTTCTCGGTGAGAGGAGAACTCTGCCAAGATTGCCCTTTATCCCCCTTTTTCCCGTTTCCCTTTCGGGCTGAGCCTGACCGGGCCTCATGGGCAAAGGTCCAGCCACCACCAGGCACTCGCCCCTGTGCCCCAACCCCAGGTCTGGCTCCAGAAGGGGGCCCGGTAATAACCTGCATCCGGGAAAGGGAAACTTGGCCACGGGTTTCTACTCATCGTACTTCATAGGGGTTGTTGAACAACGCTTGGTCTGGCCCCTCTCTTAGACCTTTTTGCCATGGGTGACCCTACCAGGGGCTTAAAGCCCCTGACAACATAGCTCCTAGGATCTTCTGGACACGCAAACTCCCCAACCACAATAAGGTGGCAGCTCAGTGAGGGGATTTCTCAATTTAAAAGGCCAATTAATCGTCATCAGATTTTTTTCCTGCCAAACATTGGAACTTGGATCTGCCTTGAAAAATCCATATCGGTCAGCCCTACTGCATATTGCTTAACCAGATGGATTGCAGTAATGCAAGCCTTAATTCACCCCCCAGAGTTTCCTGAGGCTTCCTAAAGGCTGCAGATAGTTCTTATTTAGCACCTTCACAGGAGGTGAGATGTGCTTTAAGTCACTGAAAAATACAGGTATCGACAACATGAGGGGGTTTAACAAAATCACCTGCAAAGAATTCCAGCCACCAGAGGATCTGGTGGAAAATTAAAAAACTGAGGATGTTTTTTGGCCTGCAGAATTATTCTGTTCGGTAATATATATTAATTTCGAGAAATCTTTGCAGACACCAGGCAGCTTAATTTTCTTATTTTAGAAGATACCGATTTAACTGACAATGACAGAAAGAAATAAAAATCCTTCCTAAAAAGCCTCTGTTGAAATTTCTCATGCGCGAGATGACTGAACATTGAGATCAGAGACAAGTGCAATGGCTGTGAATAGGAAAGAAAATAGATTTTCAGCTGATGAGATGCAAAGCAGCTTGCTGAAATTCCTAATTAGCATGAAGGGAAAAAAATAGAATTCTTCTCTGGAGTTTATACCTTATCACATTTATTTCATTGTTGATATGCAAAATTAACGCAATGTTTGCTGCACAAAAACAGATTGTCATCAGATTGTGCTGTCTGAGTTGTCTCCCTCACGGACAAAGAGTGACCCGAACCTTTTCAGAACTCACGCAGTAAAAAGAGGAGATAGGGTGATTATCCTCTATAAAGAGAGCAGACAGATGATGAGCAATGTTATTACATCTGACAGTGCTGCAATGCTCTGCCATAAAAAGGCTGCAGCTGCCATCTTCAGCATATACATATATCTGCTTTCTCATATCTGCTTTCTTATATTGTATTATTATATTATATTATAAGCAGAGTGGGACATCTTATTATAAAGGTTTACTTTGATTTTTGTTCATTCAGGAATTACTGTGACCCAACGAAGCTGCTACACCAGACCCTACGTTGCCTTTGAGCCCCACAGAAGTGCATGCCACTCTTGGTTTTTTCCTGAGTGTACACTTTGGAGACAAAATGTTTGTGATGTTAGCGGACTACTCAGAGTGTAGTCAAACTATCTGCAGTCAAAGTGAATGAGAACAGTGAAAAGCACTGCTCTGCTCATTTTGTCGACTTAGGTCAGTGGTGTTCGAATGATGAGAATCTGCACAGTGCCTTGTCACTGTGCTGCTCCTGAGACCTTTGAGACACAATCTTAACAGAAAATGATGAGAAAGACGGTGTCACCCAGATAATTAGAATCCAGAGGCAACATGAGAAACACCCTCGAGACCCCTACACTTTTCTGGTGTAATTAAATGTACTGGTACTTGCTTAATCACCACCAAAAGTCTGGCATTTTTGGATATGAATAAGAGTTTTTTTTTCTGTGAAGATTATTTTACTTTGATAAGACAGATTCAAGTATTATTGTAACATAACATTATTATTTCACAGTATTGTTTATGAAATTAAATGAAGTTACATGAAAAATGCTTTGTTAATCCCAGAGGGAAATTATAATTGTTTTATAATGATTAATTCCACTTTAACCTGCTATCAAATGCACTGCTACAAGTTAGCTTCTGCTACAGTAATGTAAAGCTAGTGTAATCAGAGTAAAATTTGACTTATTCACAGATAGATTGGTATCTACATCAGTGCTAGGCTCTCCCAGGTTTGGCATAGTTGCTTTAGTGTATGCATTTATGCTGGTTTGTTCTAAAAATTCACATTTTGGCACATTAAGACCAATTTTAGACCAGGGCTTAGACCTGAGTCGATTCTTGCCTGTTTTGAATATGTCTAGGCTGAAATTTCTCTTCTGGCTATTATAAACATTATTGCTTCCTGGAATTCTTTCTAAACATATTTGGCCGTCTATTCCAGAATAAAGAATTTGTTGAACTCAAGAATTTTCTAACAATGAAGATTGTTTTGTCAAGGAAAATCTCATATTACCAGCAATCACAAACAGTTAGACAGTGATAAAAAAAAGATTTTGAAATCCTCTAATATGATTGTAAACATTTTGCTTACTTTTATTACATTTTGAAAGTCGGGAGGTGTTACTTTTTATACATTTGTTAAGGATCTTTGAACATTTGTTGTTAGATAAGTTGTTGCCTCACTTAACATGAGAGCAACATACCTTGAATTTCTCACACCGACCCTGGTAATTTGGTTTGTTTTAAAGGTTGTTGTTTTTTTAACTCAAAGCAATATGAAAGAGATATTCTAAAAGAGGAATAATTTAATTTCTAAAGGATTATTTGCCTTTACTTTACCTTGACTGAATGTCTGTGAACAAAGCCAGTATGTTCGTCTTTATTTGCTCTAAAAATAAATACCGGTAAGTAATTTCAAGTCACTATACACCATACAGAAAGCATAAAAAGGCACATTATCTGGTTGTCAATACAGCCAGTTCTGCTGTAAGCTTCTTTTTCTTTGAAATAGGAGCACCATGCAGTGCTTTATACAGTATCTGCTGTATGCAATAAATATGTTGATCCTATCGCTGACGACAAACATTTCCCATCTTGGATTTCGGATATGAGTTCCTGTGACACAACAAACACACCCACAGCATCAGATGAAATGATAACAGGGTGCTGGGAAATCTGTCTTGTGTTCTGAAGATGAGCAGAAAGTTCAATCTTCCTCCGTCCCAAACAGGCTGCAGAGCACACAGCAGAGCTTTAGGATCTCACCAGCTGAGCCATACAGGTAGCCCTCTACTTTAGAAAGCAGAGTAAAATGTCAAGGCTACAATGCTCTTTCCACCAAAGCTACAGATCCTGATCTCACTGGGTAGTGACCCACTGTTAATACCTTTATGATAAATATATGTCTTTAAAGAAAGATAAGTATGAACATTCATAATTGAATTGACTTGAAAAGAAAAAAGCTTTTCAACTTGACAATATGACTGAAGGGCAAAAATATACCTTCTGGTCTGGATGTAAGTGACTGCTGGCTTAACTCTGGATTAGAACAGGATCATGTGCAGCTGTCTGAGCTGCCACCATAATATGCCTTCAGTGTTCAGTGATCTTATCTTGATGCTCCTTTCAGAGGCTCTGACACACGGGGAGCAGAGCAAATATGAGGGGGCATCCGTCCAAAGGAAATCATGACATTTACTATGAAAAAACCCACAGGGACTGAGAACAGACAGAGGCATCTTAGATATCCTCTTGACACTATTTAGATTAATTCCAGCAGGAAGCTGCAGAAAGTCCAGCTTCAGCAGGAAATCAGACTTTAGAATTCTGGTCATGTTATAGTTTAGGAAGAAAAAAAAGGAAAGGATGTGGCTCCTTTTTAATCCAATTTTCCACTATTTATTCTACTTTACAGTACAAAAAGACATCTTATGACAATCAAGAGCAAACATATGTACTTTTTTCTTAGTCATTTTGTAAAAAGCTTTTGTTGATTGTTGCTTTACTTGGCTAATCCCCATTTCATCTGGACTGATTCTGCTTGAGCAATGATGACATCAAGTGGCCAAAGAAGGTAGCTCAGTTTGATATAGTTAGATTTTTTTTTTATCTCAATTCACAAGGCTGCAAAGTGAAAGATGTTGATTGTTTTTGATTAAATACCTACATTATTTGTCTGTGACATCATTCATTGACACTGTGGTCTGTTCTGATCTGTTGGTCCAAGCCACCATGTGACAGAGCCAGATCATCCAAGTCTTTCCTCAACATCTGGGTGCAACATGTCCTAGATGAGCTGTCATCTCTTCTTTTTTTGAAAACTGTTTCTCTTCACATTTATTCTTTGCAATTTTTTCCTACTATATTTCCTCATTGCCTCTTATCTGCCATTAATTTTGACATTAAACAGCATGAGACCATTTGGGGTGTAATCAGAATATAGGTTTAGAGTCCAGAAGAAGCCAGCTATATATTGGAAAATTAGTTTTGTTTGTTTTACATTTCAAAACATATTTTAGATTTACTGTTAGTCCATTTTTCAACAGTGGCTCCTATTCATACAAGGCTACATTATGCAGATATTAGTGTACAGAGAAGAAATAAGCATAAGCGCTTTTTTCTATTTCTTTTTAAATTGAAAATAAAATTTCCCTGCTTGTACTCACCAGCCTCAAATTAATGGCTCATTAACAGACCTGGGAAGAACCTGAGAACAAGGTGTTGAGGAGATCTGCTTCATTTTATTTGGGTTTCTTGAAGCAATAAAACAACTAAACCACTAAAACCTGCAGAGCTTTGGCCTTCAAGAACCAGAGTTGAAGAACCCTGGTTTAATGTTTGCAGTAAATTCTGCTCATGTTCTAACACCTTAAATGTCAGAGACTGCTTTCTAATATGAGAACATTGTTTCTCATAATAGATTCATTCATTCATTCATTTTCTGTACCGCTTAGTGCAATTCAGGGTCGATGGGGTGCTGGAGCCTATCCCAGCATCTAGCAGGCGAGAGGCAGGGTACACCCTGGACAGGTCGCCAGTCCAAGGTGTACCCCTGGTCCATGTGAATGTCATGCAGAGAGTAAAATATTGAGACAAGTAAATAAACTGGGTCATTATCTTGTTCCTGAAATGGATATATTTATTGATTTAACCTTGTTAGGCTGTCAGCAATAACAGAAAAAATGTGAATTAAAAAAAAAACAAATAGGATTTTAAAGACAAAGCCATGTACCTCAAAGTCTGTTTCGGTTTAATCTTCTCTCAGACCTTTATTTATGGTTCAAACTAGCTCCCTTTGGATCTCAGTCCAGACATTTCCGGCCCTCTCCAGGGATTCAGGGCAGCATCTCTTCTCTATGTAACTTTTTGTGTTTTACAATGTGCTCCAGGCTTCAGTAAACAGAGAGTCTGGAGTCTTAGATGCAGGCATAGACACCCCCTCTTCGTTCCAGTACACATTTCATTTACAGCAAGAATCTTAAATCATATGAAGTCCTGAGGGACCTGTCTAACAGGAGGGATGAGAAGGGATCTGGACATGATCAGAGGAAATGCTTTGTATGTCTGAAGGAGATCATTCATCCTCAGGTCTGGTGGACACATTACTTTCTACTTTAGGTCTTAACCCTTTATTGGATGAAGGACCAGATGTTATCACTTCATTCTTCTCACCAATCATCAAAGATCAGGATACATTCCAGATATTTCATTGAGATTGGCTTTCAATATAAGATGAGAAGAAACGTTCAGTACTGACCACCAACTACTGTAGGACTGTTTTTACTTTAGAGAAAAGTAACAAAGTTCTAAAAGACTTGTAATATCCTTGAGTATCACAATACCACTCTTCTCTATGGTTGAAATTTTGAATTTGCAAGTATTTCATTGAGTGCCCAATAAAGGGTTAAACTAGTTTTATGATCATATGCTGAAAGATCTGTTTCTGTAGACATTCGTTTTCATTTTCCAGCAGTTTCTCCAGAAGTTTCTGAAGTAAGTACAGGTAAAGAAGAAGAAGAAGAAGAAGAAGAAGAGAAAAACTAATTTGACTGCAAGCTGTACAATTCGATACATTCATATGAATATACCAGTATTGACATTAATTGTGAGTTTTAAGTGTGAGCTGAAATGATCAATACTGTGTTGACAATATATTTATGAAAACATCATGATTGATTGATGGTTCTGTGTTCAGTTGTTCGTTTAAATGATTGATGAAAATGTTAAACATAGCAATATCTTCTAATGAAAAAAATGCACAAAAATAAGGCTTTTATGATAAAAGAAAAAGGTTAAAAATTGCCTACCAACAAACAAACCACTCATAATTACTAAATCAGACTGAAACAGAAGCTCTGAGTGATACTAAATGAAGAACCTTTTGGGAGTCAAAAGAGCTGAATCTTTGAAAAGAGACAAACTTTCCAACACCAGAATGACCCGCCGTGCATTATTGTGCTTT
Source organism: Leptatherina wallacei (assembly GCA_028567055.1). Taxonomy (NCBI): domain Eukaryota; kingdom Metazoa; phylum Chordata; class Actinopteri; order Atheriniformes; family Atherinidae; genus Leptatherina; species Leptatherina wallacei. The sequence continues at coordinate 22,321,049 of JAOXYM010000009.1, read as the reverse complement.
CCAAGTGCAATATAATAGGCTACATCAATATCAGCTGACATCCAGAACTCTGTTTGGTTACTTTAGAATTATGTGATGTTTTTTTTCTAATCGTTCCCTCTCAAATAACTGATCAGAAATATAAATACATAGAAAAAATATGTGAGCTGACAGGTTAAGTGAATGTTGTAAGCGAAGGAGTAGCTATTTGACATTTTCTATTTGAAATACAAGTCAGATGTTATACCACATGCTAATTAATTATTACTTTATTAAACCTTTGTCTACTTCTGAATGATATAAAAAGATTCCAATGAAATCTGGCCTCTGTGTACGTCACCTTTATCTTTTTTTAAAATGCTGCATAGGCAGGGTGTCAAAATGACCCCCTCTGGTGGTTCTAAATGGTATTGGAATGTTGGCTGTTAGTGTTAAAAAAAAAATCCTGGATCCAGAAGTGACCCGGCTCACCCCCCAAAATCAAAGGACAAGTATCAGAATGGGGTTTTGAGTAATGTTTTAAACATAAAGTGATGCAATAGTCTCTGAATTGACATGTATCAAATATGATACATTAGGGTACACTGGGTTTAAAAGTGAACAAGTAACATTTGAGATTGAGTTGCAACAAAAACAACTGTTGCTGAATCTTTTAAAGTCATCAAATTAATACAATTAAGCATGCCTCACTGATGACACATGTGGAATGTAAACAGCTGTAAATTCTTAACATTTGGTGGAAAATTTCCAAACCATGTGTGCCTACATAAAAACTGTTTTCATTCATTTTTGGCCTGTTTTGTATGTACCAATCAATTACAGAAGAACTATTATCACTAACTTTGTCAGCAGTTCATTTTTGTAATGTCTGAAAGGTTAAAAGGTCTATCTCCATGCCTAACTACACAGCTCTGCATCTCATGCAGTGCAAATCATGCTGTTTTAGTTAAGCCACAGACAGAAAGAATGTGGACAGGTCCTGGTCTATTTCACACATATGCTCCACACATATGTTTACAGTACTTCACCACACGTTCACTCTGACAGGCCCAGACCTTTTACTTGGATAAGTAAAAAGAAGAGAATAAGACAGAGAAAATTAGGGAATAAGAGGAGACTGATTAGTAACCATACTTCCTCTTTCCAAGCTGGACGTCAAGCGTGTGTGCTGTTGACGGGTGGATAGACAGGTGGTTGCGGGACTCATTGAAGGAAACGCAGCCAGCTGGAGTGGCAACAGAGTGGTATTGTGAGCTGACCGACTGACTGACTGATGCCTCAGTGGAGCGGAGATGCAGGCGGTCGGGTGGCCTCTTTCTGGGCCCACACAGGACCTCTCTGTGCTGATGCACTCTTGGAAGTGGGTCAGGCAGACACAAGGGCACAGTCGAGTGCAATTGGAGGACGTACATTCAGCAGAGATGGAAAACAAAGAGGCATAAACAGTGAAGCTTGAGTACAATGATCTGGAAGATACAAGGGCAGAAAGCTTTGCTGACACCGTTAGAAAATGTCAAGTGGTTGTGGCTCAAAAGATAGGACTCGTCCATGTCCTTTCAGAATTCACATCTCTGTCTTTCTGGCCGTATACAAAGTCATTATTTTCATTCTGAGCTTGATTGATCATGATAACATTAAAAAGGATCCTTTGGAGAAGAGAAAAGGCAGAGGCAGTAGCTCTGCTTGCCAGAGGGAGGCAATGTTCTCTTTCAATGAACATTAACGTCTTTCCCAGCATCCATTTTGCATCTAATTCTTTGCAGCTCTTGAGCAGCAAAATGATGGCCAGATATACAAGCAGGGAGCAACCAGTTATCGTGTCACTGATGTGGGAACTTGAAAAAGAACAAGGCTGCCACATTTTTGTACACGAGAAGAACAACAACACAATAAAAGAAAGATCTGAGGAAGCTGGAGGAATGTGAGAATGGGAGGGGAAAACTGGATGTCACACTTAAACCTGAAGCATGTTTGGAAATACCATAAAATCGTGTTCATGAGTTTTTTTTTCCTGGTTCTGTGACTACTTGCAACGGAATGATTGTACCAGAAGGATGACACGCTCAAACCTGATCAGAAGTCAGATTGTAGAATAAAATGACTACTGGGTTGGAGGTGGGGCTATATGATGCTCAAAAACAGATTTTATAATGGAGGAATTTTAGGAATATCACATTCCTGTGAGTGCCATGTATGGAGGATAAGCAGACAGTGAGGTTGTTTTACATCTGTGCTGGCACCTTGTCAGAACATCATGTGTCTGACCCATCCTGTTTGCTGTGAAACTGAACATGCCTGGTGTTTATCCTCCCACACGCAGCCGCAGCAGGGAATCCATTCAGTTAAAATCCAGCAGAATAAAAACCTCTTTTAGCCCTGAACTGGTTGATTGTGGGGGAATATATGAAGGACGGAGAGCTGTGATGTGGGTTTGAGACAAAACAGACCACACCATATTGGTCTTTGTAAATACTTTATATGCAACAGCGTTTTGATCTTTGCAAACACTGTATAGAAAACACTTATGGTAACAATGTTTTTCTGAACATTTAAAGCGTGTCTGAGCTGTCAGAAAGACATGGCACAGTAATCTACACTTTTACAAACATTCCTCCTTGCCAAACACTCCCACACTCACACACACTCAAACACTCTCCACTCATAGTTCACAGTAGGCTTCATTACACTGTTTCGGTATCATAGTATGGTTCTCAACATTTTTATTATTTAAAATATCTATCAACATTTATGCCGTAATATTTGGAAAGAGATACATTTGTATTTACATACGCTTATTGAACAAAATTCAAATACAATTTGTGTACGTACAGTATGTATAGTTGTATCTATGTTTGTATATGAGTGCGTGCTAGCTGATCAGAGCACGTGATCATCGCGTCTAACCAAAGACAGCTTCCAATGCTGGCGTCCAGTCTGGTCAGAAAAGAGTGTGCCTCAGTTCCTCGGGTTGCGGTGATGCATCGGCAGCACAAATAAGGGGCAGTCGCTCCCTTCGGCTGCTAGTGATAGCATAAGGAGATTATGACCAGTTGTGACGTTAGGCGCTCACAGTACGTCGGACTCATACATTCAGCACGGGCCAGGAGGTGGGAGTTGTTCACTGTAGTGGCTGTGATTTATGGTTCCACCACATCAGCGACTGGCACATTCTGAGTAATACTTTTTTTTCATTTCATATGAGATAAAAGCAAGAAAACATGACAAATGGTCACAGTATTGTACCATGTCTGATTTCATAATGTCTCCTTAAGCATTAGCAATCCAACCTGGGCAAAGAAGAGTCTTTACTTCCAGCTAATCATACATTATATCTCCTGATTTTCCTCCTCCTTTTCTCCTTAACACACCGATAGCATTCAGCTTGCATTCAGATGTATATCCATATACACATAGTTCAGGAGAAAGCAATTACACTTCCACACAGAGAAAAACACAAAAGCACACATGTCAACGCGTTAACGCTGATGCAAGAGGAAAGTGAGGCACATAAACTGACAGGCAAAAACTAAGCCTGGATTTTGGTATACTTAAAAAAGAAGCCAGATGTGGATGATGAGGGTGTCTTAGACAGGCCCAGGCTTCCAGTCTGGTGAGAACTTCTAAAATGTGGCCTATTTAGCACCTATATTCTCGCAGGTGCCTTGCACGTACTCTGAATCTTTCTGTACCTACAAAATGGAGATAGAGGTAGGAGCTCTACCATCCACACTCAGTGAATCATTCTTGGGCTTGAATAAGGTACCATAGTGAAGAATAGTGCTTAAAGGCTTTACCCCCAAATCCTCATTTGCTATAATCAAGGCTGAAGGCATTGTAACAGAGATCCATATAATGAAAGAAAGAATTTATGCGCTTTAACAGTCTCATAAACTCTGGGTTTGGACCTGAAATAGGTCATAGGCATATTTCTGCTGGGTCTCTACATGGCAAGAGGAACAATAGTTTAATATCAGCTGGGGTTAGATGAACAGGGACTAAACTTTTTAATATTTGTTTCCTTGATGAAAAAGCTTAGGAACCGTAAGCAGAGTTTCTGATAGGTGAAGGAGTAACAGTGGTTGAAATGGAAATGATGGATGAATCTCTTGAGGGCGATTACAGAGGAGCTTGAACCCCCAGGGGATGTGTAAGGGACATTTACTCAAAGTGGTAACACTTTTCCACCCCTGTATGTAAATGTAGATCTTGAAAACTATTTAATCTACTTTCACTTTATACTATTTTTAAGCTACTTCATTATCCTGGGCGTCTATTGGTTCATAGAGTCAGTTGATTTTGTACCAAATTGATAACAGAAAGAGAAAGTAGAGGAGAATGAAAGAGAGAGCAGGTAATCTGGTAATCAGTTCTTCCAGTCACCCCTGGATTTGTTAGGATGGGGATCAGGAAATTAAGTGAGCTTCAGTTCAGCCATCGTCTGGGGTCGAATCATCAGGCGTGGATGAATCCTCAGCAAAGTCGTCTGTTGACCCACTCTTGTGGATGCGGCCATCGCTACGCATGCTGTGGAAAGTCTTGCGGAAAGCCTCCATCATCGAGTGCGCCAGCTTCTTGGCCTCCAGCTTGCTCTCGCACTCCACAGCGTGGCAGTCCATCTGGAAGGATAGGTCGTCGTTGATCTCCCGGTAGATCCAGGCAAATACGTTGGGTCTGATGCTGTGATCGGCTGTGCAGTAGGCGATTCGTGCCACCTGGTAGGTGTCCATGGTTACTGAGGCTTCGCCGCGCTCATCCATGTGGTGGAGACGCACCTGGAAGGGCCGGATCTCCAGCAGAGAGTGGAAGGTACCCTGCTGCTGACCTAGAGCATGGCGCTCTACCAGACCCACCACTGCCGACTCTGTGCAGCCAGACAAGAACTGGGTCCCAGAGATTGTCACCTTGCCCAGGTAGGTCACCTGCAGCACATAAGAAACAGATAAAATTAGACTAGCCTTCTTTTTTCATCTTTTCAAACATAAAGTTAGACCCATACATACTCCACCATGCCTTTAAGTCCAGATTCTAACACGGCTTAATTGTTTTCTACTAATTTATGTAAAGAATATAAATTGAAAACAACAGTGGGCCATGAATAGACCTCTGAGGTACACCATAAACAGACAAAAATCATCTTCAGCCTTTACCAGACTTTACTTTCTAGTAAGTACTGTGGGGTGTTGAGAAATGTGACGGCCAACTGTAGTGATGAGGCTTTTTAATTCTATTTCCATTTTCTGTGGTAAGTGTTTTGACACGCTGCGGTCTCTGTATGCATTCTTACTATAAAAAAAGGATAATAATGAAAAAAAAAAAAGAACACTGCGTTGATCTGTGGCTGCAACAAGGAACACAGAATACCATAGTAATGACACCACATACCAGGAGAGCAACAGACTGAGAAGATGGAGAAGGATAAGGGGTAGAAAGTTTTAAAAAAAAAGTGAACAAAGGTGGAGTTTTCTTTGGGAGTGTGGCCAGTTCGAAAAGCTGCCGAGAAATAATGGCTGACTTGTGCACTTCTCAGCATGCTGTTCTTTATGGTTTTATAAAAATACACAGAGGAGGAGCCTCAGATACTCAAAGAGTTTTCTACTCCTGTCTGTTTATTCAGGGGCAGGGGAATACTCATGAACTCTTTTGAGTTCGTTACAGCTGGCTTCAATGCAGCACACATTTGACACATGGCTGCAGATAGCATGACTGCAACATTATATGTGGATTGCAAAGGAGAGATGTGTATCATTTCTTATCAGTGTTAGTACAGCATGTGCACATACCCTGAACATAAAGCCAGACTGATCTTGATAAGATTATCCCTGCAATATCTTTATGTAAACTACTATATGCAAGTCTTATTTTGGTACTTACACTGTAGTATTCTGATAATAGAATAAGCCCACAAACAGACAGCAGTTCCAGACTGACATATAAAATGATTGAAAGCAGCAGCTCAGGTCCTGTTTCATTCATCACATGATCTGACTGCCTCTCTTCTTCCACAAGTTTTGTTTAGTCTACATGCCCTCCTTCTCTGCAATGATTTTGACTGAATAGGACCTTTCAGTGCACGCATGGAGATCAAGCAGGCAGCCACTCAGCCTCTCTGTGTGGTATGCAGTAAGGTGTAACAGTTTGGTGTCACATTTACCATCAGAATTAAAAAATGTAAAACCTGAAGCAGACACATATATCTTTGGTAAAGAAGTGGATGAGTTGGACAAAATATTGTGTAAAACATCAGTGAAAAATATCCCGTCTTTCACAGTTAGGAATAGTTTTGAAATACTGGATAATATGAATTTCAATGTCAGATTTGTGTAACAAACTTGGGACTGGAACAAAGAGGTGGAAGATTTTTGAAAGCTTTTAAAGCACATCTCTCTCTCTCTAAAGCTCTTGTATTATCAGTATTCTACATCTGGTTTATTTAATCCATAAATAAACAGAACTGTAGTCATGACAATTTGTGGTTTAAGGGGGAGTTAGAACATGTACTATTACTGTTTCGACCTACCTGTGAGCTAACCACCACTCACTTCCTGCTTATATTTAGGGCAATTAATCTTCGATTTGATAGAAAAAAAAACTTTCCTCAAAAATCTAAAGCTAGTCCTAGTGTAATAGTATTGACCACTGAAAACCAAAAATCAGAGTACATATTACAGAGAAAAAAACTGTTCTTAAGTCCCAATTCCCATTCCTCCATTTATTCCTAAGACTTGGTCCTAGCTCTCCATTTCAAAGGTGGTTTACTTAAAACACCTTCCTTTATGAACAGACAATAGTTTGAGAACTAATGGTGCCAAACTGCAAAATGGCTTTGGAGATGTTGCCAGAACTGCCTGAAATTTGCAGAGATATTGTTCATATATTGTTTTGATAGAGGTTTAGAGCTACATAATTTAAATATATTCATATTCTTCCTGAAACTTTTTTCATTTTTGCTTTGTGCCATCTTCATTTATTCTTCACCAGTAATCCACATACTAATGTTTACACATCTTCATTTGAATAAAACCTTTTGGTTGCAGAGATATACTCATTTTATTACGGGTATGCCAGAAAGATTGTAGCTGGATAAAACTGAATTGTAGAGTAAGCAATGTCAAATGTTATTATTCCAGCAAGAAGTGTTGAACATGGATCAAGAGAAGAAAACAAGGTCTTCATAATGGATCAGATGGGCATTTGTCAGTAACCTAGCTTGTAAGAAGAGTTTTTTGGAGAATTGTTTGAACTAAGGAAGACTGCTAGTCTTATGTAATGTTTTGCTAGCTTCCCTTATGCTTTCGCCTCAAGTATTATATTATATTATATTATATTATATTATATTATATTATATTATATTATATTATATTATATTATATTATATTATATATGTACAGTACCAGTCAAAAGTTTGGACAGTCCAAACTTGACTGGTAGTGTATCTTTGATAAAGGGTAAATTTCCAATAGAAATAATGTTAGACTTATAACAATGTGTGCAACAACTTTAATCTCAGCACTACTGGACATAAACATTTTTAAACAAAAGCATTCAGAGAATGCAAAATATTATTCTGTAAATGATTGCGTATTTGTACAACAGTGAAGTATAAGCAACTGTAAAGTGATTAAACCGATGAAAGTAGCATCATTCTTCCAAATTATGCAAAATAAGTTTTAATTATGTTCCATCTGCTTCTTCTCCACATATAAACAAACACCAGCCCCACAATCCAATATGGCAGACGAGCCCCAGAGATATCCATATTGCAACATGGCACATGACTGATTGTTTCACGCAACAGAAAGAGGTCCAGACAGTAGAAGCAGCTGCCTCCTTGTGCCTGGTTTTCATTACTGATGGTGACCACAGGGTGGGACATATAGCGTTTGCACCAGATCAATCTCTGAGCCAAGCAGCACCAGCCGTAGGAGCAGCTTGGAAGAAGGGTGGTTTGATAGGCGACCGCTCTGACACATTCTGCCAGCCAAAAAACACTCACTCAACCAGCCAACAAATTCACAAGCTGCGCCAAGAAACATCAACTATATAAACTGTGCTATTTGTACATGAAACAACAATAAAGAAATTGTGAAAAAAAAATTTCTGCCTCCTCTTTTGATTTTAAGTTGCTCATTTAAAATGAGATTGTTTGGGCTGATTGTTGGCTTCCTGGTGAAAAAAAGAAATGTCACTTTGCAAGAATTAGACCAAAACACAGACAGAAGTTAATGTTTGTTCTCAATCTACACCCAGTGGCTGAGCTTTCCTCGCTGCTTTCTGCCGCCGTGTTAAACAGAAGTTATCAACTTAAAAGATAAGAGTGCTTGTTGAAGAGCTGCAGCACATTCAATTAATTTGTTTCTTCTTTTCAACAACTGAATTTTGTGCAAAGGTTTAGTGATTGATGGATATGCTGCAGTTCAACTGCAAGTCATAGGAATGTAAAAATAGAGGCAGATTATCAAACACAATTGATTAAAAAAAAAATTTTTAAAAAGCATTTGTTACTAGTGAGCTCTTCTGTGTGTATGAGATGGACAAAAGAAAAGTGAGGTGTGTGTAAATTGAGGAAGTTACAGACTGAATGAGTTCTACGGTTTTAACCAGATGAAACCTAAAGCTGAAAAGGACATTCTTACATTGCTCAATCAGAACCATGATGGAAATAGAGAAATAAAACTGCTCAATAAGGCTGTGTTTATTAAAAACTCTGGAAGCACATGATTTTTCTGGTTTGCATTACATGAATCATTCATTTCAACTGTACTGACCTTTTTTTTCCCCCTAAGACAACACCGAACCCATTTGTGCATGAAATGTAGTCTGTAAGTAAATTTAGCATCTGTATGTGAAGAGTTGGACTTTACACCAAATGTATGTTTGTTCAACTTAATGTAGATGATTTTAGAGTTGGCCGCTAATTAAACAAAATAAACTTTAAAAAAGATAAATAAATAAGTGGAAATGCCTAATGTTAACTTGAACTGTTGGAAAAGGCTAAAATCATACTGCCACAATTCAAACATATGGCCAAATTTGTTTGTGATGGTTTAAAGAAATCTGCAACATGCTGCTTAGTTGTGTGACAGCTGTGACTTATAGTGATGGCGTCAATTTCTTGTTTTTCTTTTAGTTTTAATTCTCTCAGGCAAGATCGTACTGCGGTGCAAAAGAGTAAATAGTTGGCCTTGATGCAGAAATCAGCATCATATGCTTACAGTGATTTGAATAAACTCCTAAACTATGTATAGTGTGTGTTTTGCTAGCAACCTATGCTGATCCTACACACTTGCTACTATACTGCAGAAGAGTGCAAAAGTGACTTCCACTAACATCACAAGACATTAGAGCTGGGTTTAAAAATCGATTAATCGATTCAAATTGAATGAATCCAATTTCGATTCATAAAACTCGGATATCGATTCTTTTTAAACTTTTCCTTTTCCGGTGACAACAGTGACCCTTCTCTTGCGTGACTTACCGATTCTCAGCGAGATCTTGATGTGATGTGCATATATACACAGCTGAAAGGTTGTCTGTGTCGCTTCCGCCCAAAATCAGCTTCTCTCACTGAGATAATGGCAAATTTAGATTTTTAGAATAGTACACTTAATAACTTTGTTTCTGGACACCCAATGATAAACTTTCTAAAAATAATGCTGGAAATCTATCAGAAACTTCATAAATAAGGAGGATAAATGGTTTTAGGTGGATTATGTTCACAGCTGTAACAAAGCACCTATATGCCCAAAATCAGTTTCCCTAAGATCAAGATAATGCCAAATTTGTTTTTTTTTTAATTCACTATTGGATGATTCACCTATAAACTATTTAGCATTTACATTAGCAGCTAACGTTAAGACCGTGGACTCCGCCATGATGTGTAACATACACTGAATCTTTTGAAAATAACAGGAAGTGACATCACTGGTAAATGTATACAACAATGTTTCAGACGAGTCATATCAGATTATTACAGTAATCTGATTATTTCCAGATATCTGATTGTGATGGTCATGTTAACGGGTTCAGTATGTTATCAAAATAGTTACGCAAGGATATCTTTAATATTCAAGAAAAATTGGTGTTGTAAAATAAATATCTGTAAATGAATCAATACTGAATCAAATTTCATTGAAATATATCGGATCAGGTTGTCCTGAATCGAATCGATTCAGGAATTTAGTGGTGATACCCAGCGCTACAAGACATCATATTGCCTAAGACAAAGACCTTAGATACCGTCTATGACAGTATATCTGATGTATAGGAGAGGAAATGGAGCATACAGCGATGTCACAATGTCAACATGAGCTAAAGACATTTCTAACATGTCTTATTATGGGAAATATTGGAAAGTTTTCATACACTTTCCCATTAAATCAAATGGGGGAAAAAAAAAATTTCTTTTGAGCAATGTCTGAAGCAAATATGAAGAGCGTAAAAAACTACTTATCAAGGGAAGGAAGGAGCCAGAGACATATGGATAATTATTTTATCTGACATCTGACACCCACTGACTTAAACACAAGACCTCAAAGCAGAAGCAGCTCAAATACTAACAGAAGCACAAGTGGGTCTGTGCGCAATCTGTGTGGATGCAAGCTGAAGACAGTTATAGTTAGTATGTCTTGTTTGCAAAGATACAAATTCTGGATTACAGTATAAATGATGAAGAGACACTGACTGAAAGGACTATAAAATCTGCTGACAGAAAACAGACACGATTCTGGTTGGAAAGAGCAGAATTGAACTGATTTCAGGATCTCAAATCCAAAGTGCAGAAGCTTGGCTGAGGACTGTGCAGTTTGTGAAGCAAACCGCTTTAGTTCTGGCTATCTACTCATCAGCCTCTGGATAAAACTGATACATCAATCCATCCATCGCCAGCCACAACACATCTGCTGTCCTTGACTCTAACAGTCTGCTCACCAGTCGTCTTAGTGCTGGCAAGTCATCCATGCAGCTTAAATCATTCCAGAAAACTACAGAGCCCTCCCTTTGTTTCAACTTTCCATGTGTTTCTCCTTTACTCCAGTCTCTCCTTTCTCTTTCACCCGTTACTGCCCTGAACTCCCATCATCTGTCCCCCCCCCACCCCTTTACCTCCCTTCTATCCTCATGTCCCCCCTACTGAACTGCAGCTCCCTCTATGGCTAAAATTTCTGAACCATCAGGCTGAACATATTGATACATTCAGTACGGAGACAAATATAAATATCTGTTACAGCAGAGGAGGCCTTGGGGGCTGCAAAGATGGAATGCCATTAAAAAAAAAAGAAAGTCTTGACAGAAAAACTAAACAAATAAACAATGAGGGTGAATTTTAAATTATCCAATGAAAAACTGGTTCACACAAGACAAAACAAAAAGCTGCATTAAACCTCCTTTGTAGACACAAGAACACAGAAAGCTGGTGAGAATGTTTTTATGACAAAGACAGAGGAAGAGCGTTGTTAAACATTTGCATGTGTGCGGAGACATCTGGCCACTATTACTGACTCTTGTCTAATGCAAGGTACTGTCCTATTCTTTTCCAACCCCCCCCCCCCCCCCCCCATAATTTTTTTAGAAAGAGAGACACTCCATGGAACCTGTAGAAGCAAAGGCCATATGATCAATAGCAGCATTCCAAAGGCTGGTTTTTAGTATTTTTATGAACTTACAATGTAATAAGTTAAGTTCACATTTTCATTTTAACATCAGGTGCCTTGTTTTAGGCATGAAGCAGCTAGTTTAGCATAACACAAAGACTGGAACCAAGGAATGGTTATCAAGAACCTAAACAGGTACCATTTACCGATTAAGTACGTTAAAACTGAGAAGCTCTGGGATCTGTGCAACTAATGTAACATTAATCCAGTTTTACCTGTGTCATATTTGAGGTTGGGCAACAACGTGCTCCTGTGCTTCCAATCATAAGCAAAAACATGACACGCAAATGTAGCAAAGCTAAACATTTCACCATCTGTTTAATCTCTCTTCTTAATTGTTCTGCGGGACAATCTCTCTGTACTCCAGTTATTTCAGCGCATAATGTCTGGCTGGAAGAGCATCAGCTTATGATGAGAGAGACGCTAAATGCTATTGTACAACAACACCACTTACAACTGAGTGTAACATCCCACGACAAGTGTGGCTAATCCGAATGAACACTAATACACAGTAATCGCTCATGGTGACAGCAGTTAACATGGAGATGTGTCAGCGCATTAAAACCAGCAGCAGCTAGCGGAGATCACATGTCCTTGTTGGCCTGCTGAGATTAGTTCTTACATATATACTTGCAAGTACAATATGACACACACACATTTATTAATATAGTAAAATATATATACATATATTTCTTTTTGTGCAAATCTTTAAAGGCCCACTATCTAACTTATGCTATTTTCTCAGTGACGCACCCCTTATCGACGGCTAATTCGGCATCCATCTTGGATCCTACCTGTTGTGTGAGCTCTCTCCAGCCAGTAAAAAACAGTCTTTTCTCGACTCTTGTCTTATCTCTTGCTCTACTTTGGCTTTCCTTAGTTTCCTCTCTTCCTCCGATAATGTCTTAACGTTTCTTTGCTGAATCCACCGACTTGCGTTCAAAACGACCGGTTTGTCTACATTTGCGTGCTAGCGTGTGACGCATGCGCAAAGCAAAGCGAAACTTAGCAGTGCGGTTTCTCAGCCGCGGGGCGCTCCTGGGCCGCGCGATACAATATTTATTGCGATATTGTGGGAAGGCTAACAATAAAAAAATGCTTTGACCAGTAATTGGTACCACATTTATTGTCATATTCAAGGTTATGACATTTTGAACAGCTTGTAAAACCTTTGCTGAAGTGCCACATTCAAGTAACAACTCAACATATATTTATGGTTAAAAGACAAACCAGGCACTATATTAAATAATCTTCACCTAGGCATTAAGACACAGCCCATTTGATAAATAAAAATACCTAAGCACAAAAAACTGCCTTGTCATTTGGTTCAAAAGAGCGCACTGGCCATCATAGTCTATGTATTTTGGAATGTTTTGCTCCAAACTGAAAACTATCATTTTTGCCTCAAGACACACTTCTTGATATTGTGGCAAGACCACAGCGATATTGTGGCAATTTCCCTACGGCGTTATCGCCAACATTGTGACACCACCTAATTATTACTCACATTAGGTTAATATTTGGGTCAAAAGTTACACGGTATCCCTTTACGCCTTCAATGATTTCATTAATGGTCAAAACTTCTGTCCAAATGAGAAAGTAGATACTTTAAGATTAAATGGGATAGCAATCCGAGCAGATATAGACATGTTCTAAGACCACATGTTAAAGAGTCATTCATAGTCATTAGCAGGAATGTTGTTCATCTATACAAAACATTTGAAACCTGCCTCTTAACCATGTATTTATTACCCATTAAAACATTGTAAATAGTGGAAGATCTGTGGCCGCATATTTATTCTTCCTTCAATCTACTTGCAGTACTACCCTAAATGTATTTGGTCTTCATCAATAAATGAAACAAACATTTTTAATGAATCATTGCACATAAATGAAACAATGATTGAAAACCAATAACTTTGAAATGGCTAAAAAGAACCACAAAAAAACCCAAACAAACAAACAAGCTTACAAGGGGAGCCAGACGGAGACAAACCTAATAGAAACAGATGGGGAAAAAGTTGAACAAATTGCAAAGAAGGACACAAGAAAGTGAAGGATAAAAACACAGAGGGAGACAGAAAAAACATCCGCAGCTCAGCAAGTGAGCCGATGGGAAGAGACAGGAATGTCCTGGTCTGTGTGTCGGCCTATGTCAGGGTGTTTTTGTGTGTAAGCACACAAGCATGTCTGTATATGCATGAGAGGTGTAGTACTCAAGCATCTGCTGCTGCTGGAGCAACAGATGGTTCAGCTATCAGTAGAGAAAGGAAGGAAACAGATGAGAAGAAAAATGAAGGAAGAAGAAAGACTTAAAGGACTCAGTGAGAAGATACCTTTCCCTAGGGAGAGACTTTGGGAACATAAAGAAAAAAGTAGAAGAGGTCTGAGACAGACTGTTAGTCGTGTTATATCTGGTCTGTGAACAGACCATGATATGACGGTACAATGCAATGGCAACACCTCAGGAACATGTTGTTTTAGCTTTAGGCTTTTTCCCAGAAATGGTCCAAGGGCAAACAGCTAGTGCAGACAAAACACACAGTCTGCGCCTTCTTTCTCATACACCAGTTTCTTCATACGCAAATAGTTGTGTATTTGAAAACTTGAGAGATCTGCAGTAACTTTCAGTCACTCAGCCAAGTCCCTCAGAAAAGACTACTAGAACATAATTTTTTTTTGTTCTTCCAAAGTGTAGTTGTGTGTAGTATGCGAGTATCTTACCTGCAGCAGACAGTGGTTAGAGTGTGATCTGTCTGGAGAATCAGGAGGTTTCCTGATGGATGAGCTAAAGCTAAAAGCTATTCATAATGGTGTCACTACAAAAGCAGATTTTTCTAGATATAAAAGCTTTCATAGTGGTTCAAACAAGAGCGATACTGTGGATAATTACATTACTTCGCTTCTGTATCAGACAGTTGGACCAGTTCATATAGCCATATGGTGGAAATATGAAACTGCACAATACTCTAATGTATCACAGACTGTGTTTTTGTAGGACATAATGCAGCTGAGAAAGTGTAAACAATTCACCTGATGAAAATATCAGTCACACTTTTACAGCAGTGCTGACTGGATGATCGCTCTTTGACTCAACAATCAAGACTGTTTGATGACAGTAAAATTATACCACAGGGTAAGTGGAGAGATTCAAGATTCAGGTTCAGGGCCCAGTCAAGCCTCCTAACTGTACGTAAGAAGGAAGGGAAAACAAAAAACAAAACAAATCGATTTGTATTTACCTCCAGAATATTATTTGCACTGTACAAGGTTCAAAATATTCACAGTAAACTATAATTTACTCAGTACTGTGTCACTGGGATAAAAACATCAACTATGTGACAGTTACACTGCATCATGCAGGCTGTCAAGAGATGGAGTTTACCCTGGAGTTATCCCTCCGTAGGCCTCAGTGTCTGGATCCCTTAACATGACTGGAAACATACTGGTAGGGAATGCGGCATTCCTGGGGAGGTTGTTAACATTCTTCTAAACTT
Organism: Leptatherina wallacei; assembly: GCA_028567055.1. Classification (NCBI taxonomy): domain Eukaryota; kingdom Metazoa; phylum Chordata; class Actinopteri; order Atheriniformes; family Atherinidae; genus Leptatherina; species Leptatherina wallacei. The sequence goes on along the minus strand of JAOXYM010000009.1, from coordinate 22,305,925 downwards.
ACTGAATCAGCAGAGTACAGCTGGCTCTGCTTGTCATGACACGTAAAGATGAATGAGGTCCCCCCCCTGCACCCTTCATTTTTTTTAAAAGCAAAGTGTGCATTTGGTTGTTTGTGTTGAAAGATGAAGGTGCTGTGTGTAACTGTATAAAACACAGTCTGACTGTTTATGCATCAAGACAGACGCACCTCAGTGTTTATGAAAGGAGCTTTCACATTCTCACCAAGTTCCTTAAAGCCTCTTAACATTCTTTCAAAGACTGGAATAAAATTTGTTTAAGCTGAGGTACAAATAATTTTTCACTCTAGTGACAAAAACTGAGATCTTGCCGTACATTTTTTTTTTATATAAATATCGTAATTGACCTTCGTGTGACTTTTGACAGCAAAGACACCATCTCCCCTAAACTCCTGATATTTATACAAATATAAACAGTATTTTAGTTTCATTGAACAGGTTATTTAAACAAACCCAATAGTTGTGTACGGTGAAGGTGTCATCAGCCACTTTTTTATCTTTCAGTCAATACTTATCAAAAATGGCAAATAAAGGGTACATTTTTTTGTGTTTTGTAGGTGTTCTTTGAGTCAGATCTACACATCTGACACAAACAACGAAAAAACTGTTACACGTCATCAACAAAAACCAACTGGAGCAAGTAGAAAAAATCAAGAAAGCTAAAACTAGCTTTTCAGCAATTCATCCTGTCTTCGTCTGTAAAGCCACACACACAGTGCACACACACACACACAAACACTGATTACTGGAAGCACTGGTCATCTCAACCCAGAGGTTGCTAATCATCTAAATGTTGTCAGTGCGTTCTGTTCTCTCTTTATGGAAGAGAAGGGATGGCACATCCAGTACACTGACTGACATCAGAATATCAAGTACAGAGAGACAAAAAGCCCCTCTCCCTCACCGATGACATAAAAGGATGGTCAGATCAGCCTGTCCTGCACCCACTGCAAATGTGAATGACAACTGTGAGGGAAGATCACACACTGTCACTAGTGGTCTCACTATGGGTGGAATTATGATAAGAAGTTAGGGAAACAGTGGTCTTCATGTATAATAGACATTTTGGCCTATTATACTTGGAAAGCACAGGTGCTGCTCATAAAATAGTAATGCCATAGTTGAGTCAGCCTGTGTAAAACTAGGTCATTAAAACTACGTAAAAAAAAAAAAAGAAAAAAAGAAAAGTGTTCATGCTTCCACTCTGTGTTAAGCTGAGCTATATGGCTCCTACCACGTTACACATCCCCTGCACTATGAGGATGATGGAGTAAGAAGTCTGCAGAATGGAAGTTGAGCCAATCAAAACAGGCAGTTTTACATCAGTGAGCATTCGATGAGCTAGAATCAATCTTTGTTTGCATTAAGTTCTCTGCATGAGATCTGGTTCTTTTAGGAAGTAGAGATTGTTAAGAGAGGATTGTTATTTAAAAAAAAATCATAAATAGGATCTATCCTATATAGACAATAAAGTTATTCTGATTTATTTTTCTTTGTGGTGATCAAAACCTGACTCGTAAAAATTCTGAACAAATTCCAGCTGTAAACCTATCTTGCCAGACAGGAAGCTACAGAGGCTAGCTGTAAGATAGCTACAGCACAAACTATTTCCAAAGGAGAAATGTAGCAAAAGTCTTCAAGAAAAATAGCTACATTTTGTGAGAATATGTAATCCATGTAGTAACATATTCATATCATCAAAAATTTGCATTCCAGATAAACATGTGTTTACTTCTTTGTTCACAGATCCTTAAAGGAGCTATATCATGCTTTTCCAAGCCTGTCAAAGTCAGCTTTAGGCAATTATATGCTATTTTAGCACCCAC
>JAOXYM010000009.1:22272459-22293193 GCA_028567055.1 Leptatherina wallacei | reverse complement strand
TGACTTAGAACATTGTAAGAGACTATTCCAAGGACTTATAAAAGTGATTTTTGCATAATATGTCCCCTTTAAGACAACAATGGTAGCATAATTGGGGGACAATCAGGGCGAGGACAGGAAAAAAAATAATGGAAAAAAGAGAAAAAGCAAGACGGACTTGTGAAAGTAAAGCCACATGTGTGTTAACGCTCGCTGACCTCCGCGTCAGCACTTTACAGCTTCCTGACAGCGGCTCGCATTCCTGCGGTTGGCCCCAGTACGGAGTGACAGGGGGGAGGAGGAGGGCTGCTAGGAGCGTGGTGGGGGAGTCCTCCACCCCTTTGCCAGGAGCAAAGGGAGTGAGTGGAGGGCTGCTCGTGGAGCAACCCTGGATTTCTATTCAAAATATTTTCACCACATATAAATGACTTTTTTTATTATTTCTCAAGTCCCAAGGGTCTTGTCATCAAGTTACTGCGCAATTGATCCTATTTCTAACTTTAACTTGGCAAGTTTTCTCGTCTCCACCATCAGACCAGTGTGGGCTGGTTGTTTTTAAGCCAGGACAAGGCGAGGGTCCTGTCTAATACACCCCAAATGTTCTGCTGTCACAAGACCACATCAAATCTCCAATGGTCCTCTATCAGAGATATGAAAAACAACACTGTTTTAAAAGTGACACCTGAGCTATCACTCGGGAGCCCGACCTCCGCACAGACTATGTAAATGTTTGGTTTTAGTGAACGCCTCTGCAAGCTGAAGTAAAATTTGTAACATTACAAATAAGCGCACTGCTCTGCCTTCAGTGTTGATGTGTTGAAGTTCTGCAGACACTGACGGTAACAACTGAGAATCCATGGAGGTCATTGAAGTGAATGCAGATCAGAAAATGAATAATAGGAAATTCTAAATTTTCACAGTGACATCCAGCAGACGTTACCTACAAGCTTTAAGTCTTCGCTTTAAGTTTCATGATGATTGTCGGTTTAATTTCATTGATCAGAAATAAAAAAATTCTGAAGGAACCTCACATTTAAGACTGATTTGTGCTTAGATCAACACAGCACCAATATCAGCATCTATGCCTATTTGCATTGAGATTTCCAAAAAACTGTTTGAAGTGGGGTTTTAATGCCAAAGCCTTTGTTTTCTATTAGTATTTCAAACAATCATGACTAAAACCAGACATTATTGGATGTTTCTACACTATTTGGAGTAGGTCTCTAGCTCATGTTGAAGCTAATAAATACTGCCCTAAGTCCCTTTTTACACTAGTCAGAAAACTGTTAACACCTGCTCAAATCTGTGGCTCTGCACGTGCAATGGCCACATTCGGTCCTGTATCAAATGACTACAGCGGAAACAAGTTTTAATCAGCTCCAGATTGGTTCAGTTTCAATGGCAACACAACATCTGGGTGTACATTAATTTACACTTAAGATGCTTTGGTCAGGATAACACAATTTGGGCATAACTTATGGAACCAACCACAAAGTAAAGATGGAGGTTTTAAACTGACATGAAGACTGATGATATTTTTTTTACTTTTCTTTCTTTCCTCTCTCTTTTTTAAAGCTACCATAAAGACAGATAGAAGCGTATTTTCTGTCCTGGTGTCTGAGGTCGGTGTCTGTAGTAAACTAGTCTTATTTACAGCCTGTATAACAGTGGTGCACCATTTCATCATAGAGACACGCCTGTCCTTTTGGAGTTAGAAGTATACTGGACCGGTAAGTTTTATCTTCAGTGCGCTGTTGATACATCACAGCTATGTGCAATGAGTAAGCCATCAGAACACATTACTTTTAGTGTAAAAACAGCATCCGTGACATTATGGCAAGATGGAAGCTACCAGAGGGGATGGGTAAGATAAATAAACTGACTGAGTCTATGTGCAGACAAGTGAAGTAATATCAACTGCAATTAGCAAAACAGCCAAATTACTGGTTAGTTTCATCAGGGGAGGTGCAAATCAGGCTGCGGCCACACATCACAGCTCAGATCTAAGACACAACTATAAAGAAAGTAATATTAGTACATTTTAGAAAGAGAATAAGACTATTTTCTTTTCACTAACAATGTTAATACAAAGTGCATCATAAAGATACTGGAGTTCACAGAATAAAGCATGGAGCTGAAATGAGATTTCCAATATTAATGAGAAATTAAGAACTATTCCACACCAAGGTTCTGCACATCCAGAAGTATGACTGTAATGTGTCCATGTGTCAATGCTGACTCTTTGCTGCCTGTAACCATGTGACTAATGCATACTTATAGAGTGAAGAAGCTGAAGTAAGAAAGAACAAGAGTAAATACTGCTGAAGTGCTTACATGCTGACTTTACAAGTTTGCTATGTTTACATATTCCATGCCTCTAAAAGCCCAAATAATATTTGGTTACCTAAGGTGAGTTTTTTCAGAAGACTTCATCACAAAATATTTGATGTAACTCTTGATTTTTTTCTCTTTTTCCCCCTTTCTGATTCTAAGGAAACTGTAAAAAAAATGACGACTGCTGAAATCATGATAGACAACCAAGGTTAGAAGTGCATCCAGACAGCCTTGAATGATTGTTCTGCCCTGTATGTCTCCGATTACAGCTGAACATCATGTGTCATCAAGACAAAGGCCAATTCAAAAAAAAAGAAAAGAAAAAAGTGTCTTATTTTGAATAATTGCCCATCCAGAAATATGAAAAATATTAAAGAAAAATATCACTGGAACAACCGCATCCAAGAGAAATAAAGCTTCAGACAGCCTTCAGAGAGCAGTTTGTGCAGTTTACCTCCAGCAGTGATGAGCTTAACAGGTCACAGATGGTAAGTTAAACTTAAGGCCCCCTTAGGGTGCGTTCTGACAGGAAAGAATGTTCTCAGGTAAATATCATGGTAAGATTCTCAATAAGAGGGTGAAAGCAGGCATTCGGCCACACCCACTGAGACAGAGTAACTTAGGGGTATAGAGATGGGATCATGGAAAAGTGTAGAAAACAGCTGTAAATTATGTTAAGAAGCCAGCAGAAGCCAAGTGGACAGATGTCTGTGTCCAAAAGCATGATAATCGGAAAAAATACATCCCTTTGGATACACAAATGGCAACTAGTTTATCACAAAAACTTAAAAGCGTGGTCAGTCATGTTATACAGTCTTGAAGATCAAAAACAGTTCACAAAATTAGGCTGTGCCAGAAGTGTGTGAACACACACAAAGAAGAAATGGAGGCAAACAACCTAAAGATGAAGAACAGAGTAAAGTACCAGCTGTTAAAACTCTGATGTGTTGGCGAGGAACAAGACAGGGGGACACTGATGTTTGTTGACAGAGCTTCGTTTCTTTTAACCCTCTTTCAAGTGTTAACAACGACAGAGAGCAACACATTGGTAAACTAAAACTAAAAGAAAAATATCAACAAAATGAATTATGAGCATGCTGGAGAACAAAGTTGCTGAATGTATTTCCTTCCGAAGAATGTATTAGCAAATTCCCAATTCTGGAGTACTTTGGAGTCTGCGTTGTCCGCTTTCTTCATTTTCATTTTTGCCCTGCTTGTTGCCACACGTCTCGTCCTGTTACCACCAGCTGTTGATCAGTAGAATGGTAGAAAACCACTGGTAAGAATGTGCATCCCGTTAGGCGTGTTATATAAGACACGTTAAAAAACATTCCCCAACTGTGGTTCATCTGAACAAAAACTGGGCAGTCCTCACAATATTTTTTCAATGACTGAGGATGAAGTGTTATTTCCTTCAACTTTGCCTCTTCACTATGAGTAAACAAGACGTGAGCTAAAGTTACACATCAAATGGATCGTTCATGAATTTGCCCGACACGGGGTCAGTCTGAACCGACAAACCTCCTTTTTCTAAACAATGACTTTATTTTGAGTCCCAAACTTTGCATTACTGTGGACTGGCAAGCAGCTGAATCCTGCCCTTGTTTTTACCTCAGATGCCATTTATACGCACACCAACACATGCTCCCTCCTGTAAACTTACTGTAGGAATAAGCTGCGGTTCACAGGTAGAGCATGTGGTGGCAGTTACTTCCTGAAGCCAAAAGAAGGATGAGATCTTCCAGTTTCCTGCATGGTGAAGACTGGGCAGTGTAAGTATGGAAACTGTCCCAATGTATGTTTAAAGCCTCCCACTCTGAACCTGGGACAGTTTACGAGGGGAAATGGTTCTGAGCAAGCTCAACTCCACACTGGGAGGTTCCTGCACTGTTTTCTCTACAACTATTGGAGCGCCATTGCATGTAGGAGGGAGAAGGTCAGTGATCAGGCATGGTGATTGGTGGGGTTTCTCTGTAGGAAGACGTAGGCATGAAAACAGCCAAACCACATGGCTTTAGGGTGGCAATCTCCGGCTGGTTGTAAAAACATCAACAAGTCTTTGACGTAAACAATGAGCCCACCACAATATATTAAACATCCTGTACAGAGCCGGGGTCTGATCATGACATAAAACACAGCCAAGAGTCAAAATAGCATGGGCAGTTTAAATGCTCATGTTGCATTATTCACTTAGTGCCAGATAGAAGACCAGTGTGCCGTGTCTATTATCTGTTCAGTCGTGCATCCATCACAGGATATCTTAAGACCGTATTAGCTGGCTTTTCCAGCCATATAAGGAGTCTAAATTAGCTCTGGATGCTTCATCTTTTGCACATTCATTTGCTACACCGAATACATTAGCTCAAATACTGTTGAGATCAATTCATTAGACCAAAAAATTTTCATTTGTATTCTAAATTAATTGAATGATATCATACTCAAATAATATAATACAATTAGTGGTTTTATCTGGCCACCGAATCTTACCCGATCAACTCAGAATTACTATGTGTTGTCGTTATGGTTCATCTGATTTACTGAGCACTTTGCAGATGTCTTGCTTTGGACCCAAGGAAGAGCCTGCATGTGAGGCCTTTATAAAACATTAGTAAATTCCAGCTGAGCCACTATGAATTTATTTTAACCCTGTGAAAACACTGCTGTAAATGCGGGCACAGTAATAAAAAGACCAGCTATCACATGTGCGACTTGGTTTCCCAGCGGTTATGTAAAAACAAGTAACTAATACTAAGCAAGCATTTGTCGGATTATTTAGCAACCGCCTCTTTCAGCAGCAGCTCTGCTTCTCTGGCTCACTAGGCGCACGTGTTGTGCACCTAGTGAGCTTGTAATTGTTGTGTACTTATTGAACAATAGTTCACTTAAACAAATGATTAACAAATGATTCTTTTTTAAAAACTCAATTTGTCTTCATTTGAAAAGCAGAAACATGAAATGTTTTGCACATTCATCAAACTGTTTATAATCAAAGTAGATTTTACATGCTTTAATTGGCTCTCCTGTAAAATTTTAAATATGGAAAATGTGCCTCTTCAAAACTGGAACCTGTCCTGGCAGCATGTCGGTCCATGTCTTTGTGGTAAGTTATTCTTGAGGCTGTTTTTTTATAATTGTGTAGCTTGGAAAAAAAATATGAAAGGAAGGAAAACAACAGAAGAGAGAAAAGTTCACCGAGGTAGAAGCAGAACAACAAAAAGAACCCTCCATGACCAATAAGAAAAACCAAACTCTCTCGAGACCTTAAACAAAAAAGTCACATTTTCACAATCAGGAGATTATGCCTATTCACTAAAAGGGAGAGCCAAACAAGGGAGCCAAAAGCCATTTGGTAACAGGAAGGAAATGTGTGCTGGCTGAAAAAGGAGTTGAGGGAACTATGCCAGCCTGCTTGCAAATTCGTTTTGCCACCATAACCACTCTCAACATAGCTGTGCCTACAAAGCAACCTCAGACAGACAAACAAAGGCAAATGGAGATGGTCACAGTAACAAGAAAAGATGCTCAGACAAATGCCGTTTCTGACCGAGTTTGACCTCAGTGGGCTATTTATGCACTGTCGAGTCACATCTTCATCGGCTTTGCCCCGTTTGTCACATTAAAGGGTCAAACACCAAAGCCATGGCTAAAGAAAGAGTTTTTCAAAGAGGAAGGGAATATATCTGCAGGCAGAAAAGGGAAGCATGTTGTTGTGTGTGCATGCACACGTAACTTGCATTCTGACTTACATTATGAGTCCATATGCATGTGTGCTGTCGTTCCCAGACCGCTGCTTGTTGTGCAATGAGCTGGTGAACTAACGTGGCCTCTGCCTGGGGAGGAAGGGCCCCCGAAACTGACTGAGGGATGTAGCCAGAGAGGGAAATGGACAAAGACAAGAGAGAGAGAGAAACTGGGAGGCATGATGCAGCACCAGCACAATGACAAGACAAACTCGGGCTCTAAAACAACAGTTTACCAATGGCCCTGCAGTACTTACGCCATAACCTGCATCTCCTCACCCCCAACTCCTCCATCTATCTTTTATTTTGCGCTCTTCTTCCCGCTTGAGTGTAAGACAAAAATGCAGCAAGACATCAGGTGTTGCTATGGCAACAAAGGACAGCACGATTCAGAGGAGCTTAGATGGATGCTGTAGTGTAGAAAAACACCAAAAAAGACATAATATGCCAAATCCACATCAGTTAACTGGGAGATTCAGCTCTATAAACCCTACTGTTCCCACCTCAAAGGGGGAAGAGGGATGCCAGTCTAAAGGATGGTGTTTCCATGGTTACAATCTAGGCAACTGCCAGGTATTGTTGTGATTCTAAAAATCACTTTTCCCTGTTGGGTTGTATTTTATACTGTTGTTTTTTTTTTTTTTTTGTCTTTTTACAACTGTAGTTGTTATTAATTAATCATAGATATGCTGATAGTTTAAGAAAGCTTTACACCGACAACCAGGACAAACTCTATTACTCCGCATTGTAATTCAATGTCATTCATCATTTTAAACACTGCTACTGAGTTTTTTTTAGAGTTTTGAAATAGACATAAGAAACACTTTATTAGCATTCAGCCACAGTTGGTCTCTGTGAAGTGAGCTGTATAGGAGCCAAACACTGCTTATAAAATAGATGATTTCTTTAAACACATCTGATTCTCAGTTTCCTGTCGTCCTTGTAACTCAGATGTTGATGAATACACCATATATAAGCATCACAAAATGTCAGTGATTCCAACATTGGCGTGATTGCAGAATACACAGAATGATCCCAGTTGGTGAAGCAGAGTTTCTGCTGGAGATTTATATGACAGATCGAGTCACATCTTTATGGCTATATTTCTCCTTTCCTGCTGTTCTCATGCTAAGAACTGGACTACATGCGGAAAATCAGTGGGTTGCCCCTTTAAAAAACAGCAACTGTTTTATATGTGCAGAGCTTGCATCTCAATCCAAAAGCTGTAATAGCACAGAGGAGGCTGTTTTTGTTCAGAGGAATGAGGATGTAAGATAAGGTGGACTCATAACTGGTAACCAGGAAAGTAGAGCTCCACATTAAATGCACAAATCTGAGCAGTGCAAGTGTGAAAATGGGTCAGAGATGGTAGGAAAAAATTCAAGCATGTATTTACAGACACACAGCATAATGGGTAATGTCAATTATTACATAATCAGGATTATATGAGCTGATCGCAATCATTCTTTATACTCGCTGAAGCACATTTTCCACGCGTGTATCCAAACATAAATGTCATATTTTCAACACTGCTTCCATATAGTTTCCAGAAGTTTAAGGTTTCACTGTCCCCCTTTGAGTGTTATCTTACGGTAAACTTCCTTCTCCAATGGCTTATAACCAAGTGCCTTGCATTGACAGAAATATTATGGATTTAAAGGTAACTCAAACACAACTGCATTGCAGTGGTCATATTTTTGTTTTGCAAAGGAGAGTCCAATAAATCTAAAGAAGCCCATTTGTTGGATTTGCAGAAAAGAAATGGTGGACAAAAATTGTCAAAAAACAACTACTGCTCCAGAGATTTCACCCAACTTGGCAAGACAGCTGCTGTTCTGCCCCATGTGTCAGAGCTTTTTTATGCACGGTCCTGCTTACTGTTTGTCAACAGAAGTCACAAAGATTGTGTGCCAGTCTTTCATTTTGACATTAAAATCATAAATGACACTTAAATAAAGCTATTACTGTTGTGACAACGGGGGGAACAATTCTGGATTTAACCTGTATTACATGACTATTTCTGTGGCTATTTTTCTTTTAGTGCAGGCCTAGCTGGCAAAGTGCAGAATGATTCAATTGCTCACATGCTCTTCCAATTCTTGGAGAAAGCAGCAATGGAAAATATGAGACTGACTCTATGACACTTGTTGAACATGACACTATTTTAAGAATAAAATAATAACTAAATAAATAAAGCTATGCTGTGTTCAATAAAAGTGAATCAATGACAGCCATACGTTTTGGAGCTGTATACTCTCTGGAACGCGGTTGCTAGGCGACAAGTAGCTTATCATGGCGGTTCCAACCAGTTCCAGCTTAAATGTTTAATTTACCTGAAGCCCAGATGTGTTTAACTGGATAATTTACAGCGGCCCCCAACTCCTCATCTGACTGGAGGACAAACACCGGAACTCACGCTTTTAATCATTCGTTATTCCATCCTCTTGACGCCTGGGCAGGAGACGGGATTGTGCAAGTTCACTTGGCAGGCAGTCCGCAGGCCGACATCTGGAGAGCATTACGTCTGCAGGAGACGTGAAAGCCGGGCTAGGTGCTCGGCTTACCACTGGATATCAAACTACGTGTCATCAGCGGGATTTTTTTATGCAGGTCAAAGGATGTTTTTTTAGCGATGTGGCACATAAATCAAGAGGAGAACGGAAGTATAAGTTTACCATTTTGATGTGCCAATATGAGAGGAATATGGAGAGACAACAGCAACAGAGGGCCTGCACTTAGTTCGTTAAAATGGAATAGGCCAGTCGACCAAAGAATACATTTTAAACATAACTTCAAAATGCATATTTTTGAGGTTGGGAAAAGGGCCAAAAAGTAGTAGTAATCTCTAGTAGTGGATTAGCATAGGAATGCAGCAGCGCAGGAGACACAGTTGTATACCTCCCCCCCTGCTTGCGTAACGTGTATAGATGCGTTAAAACGTGAAGCCAAAAAGAATCACATAGGCATAAATATAAGCCAGTTTACATATTCATTTAATTACTGACGTTCAGATTTTAAGACTGCGCTCACGAACATCTGTAGCAGCTCAGTAACCTTAGCAAGTCCCTTCAGGCTGGAGACACGCACAGCGCGGAGGGTCTCCGTGGCTATTACCGCGGCTCAGCCGTTTATTTACCGCTGCTCCGTCTACAAGAAGCGGCTCACAAACATCCGGGTCCTACCTGCAGTCGCTCCGACGCGGGTTGCCACATATTAACAGTCACTGGTTCTTCGTCTTTACTAAAGCTTGCTCTCTTGTCGTAGTCCGGTTCACATCTGTTCGCTCTTTCAGCCTGCCTCTCTGTCCCCCTTCACTCTGGACTGCTTGGCAACGAAGGATGTGTTGCTCCGCCTGGATGTAGTTAGCGCTCTCGCCAGCAGGTGGAGGTACTTGCTTTCTTCACCTGTGTCATATCGACTTCATGCTGCTTTCAGGTGCTGTAGGAAATCGAGTTGCAAACACTTGGCGCCTTACTACAAACTACTTGTGATATAAAAAAAAATACATACCTTTTCTTATCATAGTGCCTGGGGTTTTAATTGTTTAATACCTATGTTAGTTCTTGTTAACAGTAAACAACTTTGACAGTAATTTCACAACTTTAACACATATTAAAAACAATACAAAAATTCAATAGAGAATATTCAGTATGTAAAACTATACCTATAGACTCTGACATTACTTCCTTCTGCTAATTGAGTAATTGGGATTTAAAACATTTTTTACTTGTTTTTTCCTATACTCTGCCTTCCAGAAGTTAATTCCAATACTCATTAGATGTCTGGAATCCAGGACTATTTATTGCCAGCTGATATTGTTTCAAGAGAAATTTTCAATCATACTAATTATGGCTCTTTTGTACAGATATAACAGTTATTAGTAACATTAGTAACACCCATAGACTCTTTGTAAAATATGGAAGAAATGCAAAAAGATCCCCTGAGTAACTTACTAGTTGCTCAGAGAATCCTGAATAATTCATGTCAGTTCAGTGAAAAAAGGGAAAGAATATAAATTCAGCCCATATATAATAAGCATTAGGGCTGCAAACATGATTTCGGCTTTAAGTTTAAGTTGCCAAGCATGATCTCACTGAAATAGCTTTCTCCCTTTGAACGAGAACAGGCTCATGTTCTGCCATTTTGTCGAGGCCTTCCTCGTCACAAAACAATGCATGAGGCAGCCTCTAGTATCAGGAGTAAACACTCTGAATGATTTCACTTAATTGTTGAATTACACAAAAGGTAATCCCGTCTTGGATGTTTGGGTGTACCTGTGAAGACATCTGTTCCATCCACTGTCTGTGGACTTGGTCTCTTGTTCATAAGTAGAAAAGAAAAAAAAATTCTCCAAAATGAAGTTTGCTTCATTTGCTTCACATCTAAAACATGTTGGCTGCTACATCCGGACACCAGCATCAATGCACACGCTGTGGGTATCACTGAGTCATTGGTGGCTTTGTATTTCAAAACTTGGAAAAGAGAATAAGATGGGTGCTCTTCATATTCATTTTTATTGAGTTAATCCTTTGTTGCCAGCCCTACAGTGGTAATTAAAGAATCTGTATTTTTGAAACTTCGACATTGGCTTTATTTTCTGATGCTGGAGGTTGCTGCTTAATTGCTCCCCAATTGCAACATATTGTTTCACATCAAAAGGGACGCTGTGAAAAGACAATTGGAAATTCTTGTGCTCTGAACATTGGAAGGTGTGTACACAATTCATAAACTCTCATTGCGCAATGTTGATCTCTGGTTTTTGAACATCTCTCCATTTGAAGGTGTCTACCCATAGGCTTCAATAAAAGGTATGTTTTCAAATTTGAGCTAACTGTATATGCCAATATTCCCTAAAGGGACATTTGTCAAACCAAACAGGAAGCTCTGTGACCCTCCAGAGTGTTCACAGGGCAAAAGTTAAACACAATGTTTCCAAAACAGACCATATTGCTTAGGTGATCGCCAGCAAGGACATCTGTTGCTCCTGCAATGTGTGTGTTTGCACCCAATATACGTAGGTGTGTTCACCGACACAACAATCACGGTCTGTATTTAGTTGTGTTTACATGGGGGGAACATCTGGATAAAGCCTGAGGTCACTGAGGGTGTTCACATCACTAACACACCATAAAAGGCCTTTCCCACGGCTGGTGGTTCAGCCTGGTGGGTATGACCTCGGGACAGAAAACACTGTAAAGTAGGGAACATGTTTTCTTTTTCTTCTAAGCCCCCCACTAATTGCAGCACAATAAGTGGAGTTAAGGTTAAATCTATACAAATGATGTATTTATCACTCAAAAATGTGCTGGCTGTTTCAGATGTTGCATTTTCATTTAAACTGTGTTGAATTTTCTTCTTCTCTCCCATTATAATGTGTGCAATAAATCAATAAAAGCTCTGCACTGATGAGTTAGAAGAAAATATAAAAATCGTTTTAGTTCCTTTTTTGCCACTGGAGGCATTGAGGAAGCATACTTGAGTTTTAGCCACTTCACACAACACCATAAGAGTACATTATGTTCATTTGAATCTTTATTGTTTACATAATTCAACATAGATAATAGGTAATCATGTTGCTGTGTTTAAAATGAGAAAAAGAAGATTAGCTGAGCCTATTGGTAAAACATTGCTTGACCTTGTGGGGGAACAACACAGCTGCACAGACAGAAAGTTTTCCACTGGCAGGACACAGAAGCACGTAGAGTATATTCTGGAGTAGATATCATCCAAGTCAGCTTCCTCCTCCTCCTCCTCCTTCTTCTTCACCCTAAAGCCAACCACTCTCTCAAAGAAACTTTCATCCAGAAACTATTCAACACTTTTGGTTCTAGAGGTGAGTTTGTACACTGGGAGAAACAGGTACACCAAGTTAAATCAACTATTTTTCAGTGCAGTGAGAAACACACCTACCTATTATCCTAAACATCACTGAAATACATACAGTAGGTTGGTAGGGGCACATAATTCCAGCACACCCACTTTCTTTACTATTCATACACCACTGAGAGACTTGCATGTATAGAACAGGACAATACTGTGTGTAGTCTAAAAAGGAAAAACTTTGTGACTAGTATTTCATACATGTATGTATTTTATCTGCTAACCACAAAATACTCAAAGAAAACATTTGGCACGATCTTGACAGAGAAGAATACAACTGTAATGAAAAAAAAATTAACAGCCAACAACTAAGTACAAAGGATTTTAAAATATTGCAGAGAGAACATCAAATGTAATCATGCACAAAGTAAGGCAACCTACTGCAGATGTTGTTTTTTTTTAATATAGAAAAAGATACAGCGAATGCACCGTGTGATGCGTCTAGTTCTACAACACCTCTACGGACTGTTGTCACGGCTATCTGCTGAGTTTGTACTAGGTTTCTGACCCCACCTGCAGACAGAAACAGTCTAGAAAAGACTAAAGTCAGACTAGTCTATTGTATAGCCGAGGTTACTGGGAGTGCTGCCCATCTTCTATAACTTAAGTAATGCAAAGTATGCTCTTATGCTACAATAAAGCCTTATCATTGACTCTGACAGGAAAATAGATGTATCAAATTCCAGATGTGTTCCTTTTAAACTACAGCGTGTGTGTTTTTTTAACTTTACATTCAGTTTTGTTTTGCTAATATTGTTTTTTTTATATGAAATACTTTCATTTCTGCACTGACTTGGTGTTTGTGGGTGTGTGTGTATGCACATGTACAGTTGTATGGTTATACTGATTTGAGATGGCTGTGTTTTTACAAATCTTTTGTCTTGATGAGGGTAACCAAAGGCTTGTCATCAGGACTGTAGTCCTCATAGGCGATGGGAGTGGCGTCATACATAGCAGGCCGGGACTTCTTCCCAAATCTAAAAAGAAAGTGAAATAGTTGTTTGTAAAAAGGCATCACTTGGAGGGTTACATCTGCGATTTAGTGTTTAATTGCTACTTAATTGTGACAAAGCACAAAAGACAAATAATAAGAGACTAGAATTGCTTAAACATTTGAAAAAAGGCCCTTTATCCAGAGTTTTATTGGATCAAGAATAGAAAAAAAGGAAGTTTTTACATTATCTCCGTAAGGTGCCTTTTTGGGGAATGATCCAAAGTGCAGAAACAAAGGGCTGAAAACCTTTGCTCTGTTACCCACAGAAAAAATCTACTTCATGACACTTTGACTTTTTTATTGTTTTCTTTCTTTTAGTATCAGCATCCACTCTGTTTGTTGAGGTAAAATCCTGATTTTACCTCAACTGGTAAAATCAGTTGTGACTAGTATTTCATACATGTATGTATTTTATCTGCTAACCACAAAATACTCAAATAAAACATTTGGCAATGTTTGGCAAATAAAACATTTTGAAAAGAAAAAAAAACTCTGCCACAACAATAATTTGCGTCTATGAGGGATAAATAAAGTATTTTTCATTTCATTCATTTCATGATAAGCTACCCTGCAGAGTAGCTTCACCATGTTCGGACCTGGAAATAACAACTGATGAAAGATTCCCAACTAAAAATTCCCCAACTCCCATGTTTTCATAATTAACAAGACATTTTGAGACATTGGTCATGAAAACCTTTTTCATTTCCTGTTTTATTTTCAGTACCTTAACTGCAGCATCTTGTACATGTTTCAACCCTTATCTCCTTGGCTTAGCCTCATGTTTAGAATTTTTGCCTTGTTTTGAATTTTTTTTCACTCCCTGACTTTAAATATTTTTTTGCTGTGCTGGGCTGATGAATCGTAGGACCTTTTCGGACTCTCAGCGCTTTCAGAACATTCTTCCAGTGAAAGTCAGTATAAGTAACTCCTGATACTAACCTGGCATGGCGGATGGAGGCTATAGCGTTGCTGAACTCGCTGTCAATGCTGCGGCAGTTGTAGAACTCCTGGTAGGCATGGCGTGACGAGCCCTGGTACTCGATGCGACTGATGCGGCAGATGCCCACAATGAGGATGATGAGCATGAGGACGAAGGCCACACACAGAGCTCCGATGATGATATAAAGGGAGTGACGGGGCATGTTGGTCAGGCCGTCCTCGGTGTGCGCTGGTTTCCACTGTAAGTCTGACACACACATTCACGCAGACACTCAGTTTACTGCATGCCAGGTCTCAGATTGACAGTCACAGAGATGCTTTCTGAGAGGCTGACTTACGGATCTCACAGCTGGGGCCCACCCAGCCAGGTGGACAGTGGCAGGTGAATCCGTTTGATTGGTCGATGCAGGTGCCTCCATGGTGACAAGGGCTGCTTTCACACTCATTGATGTCAACTTCACACTTCTCCCCTAAGAACACCGGTAAGGTTCAGGTATAAAAAAAACTAGATGACGAAACCACAAACTACGCAGATGCTTTTTGTGTGTTTCCAGCCGTGCATATTGCAGATATTTTGCATAATTTTGTGTCACACCGTGGCAACTCATATTTTCATTATGTTTCGCTATTAAGACCAGATTGAATATCATATTGTTAAGTTCTTGTCTCTTTGTGGACATTCTGCATGCCTTTGTTGTTGTTTTTTATGTCCTATTTCCATTTGATTTGTTATTTTTACCAGTTATTGATTGTTTTTATAGCGTTTGTGGTCATTTTTTCCATTTCTTTAAGGTGGTTTTCTTCTCATTCTCATTGTGTGTATCTCTGAGATATTACGCCCGTGGCCTCTCTGACTCATTGGACCTCTTAGCCTGTGCCTTGTAGACCCATTCTGTAATCTGTCCAGTGTCATCATATCTCACCCTGGTATCCGAGTGGGCAGGCGCAGGAAGCATTAAGTCCAGAGCTCTCACAGTGGCCTCCATTCTGGCAACGCATCTTCAAACATGGATCCTTGTAGATTTCACAGTGTCTGCCTGCAGAGACACACACAGAGGGAGCCTTTAATTATTCATTGTGCTGCATGTTTTCTACTATGACTCTATAACTTAGATGCAAAACTAAAGCTCATACACTGTTTCACATACAAGCGCTCATACCTTCAAACTGTGGTGTGCAGACACACTCATAGGCATTGATTAGATCCCTGCAGGTGGCGTAGTTCTGGCAGGGTGCAGACAGACACTCATTGTACTCTTCCTCACAGTACAAACCATGGTAGCCTGAATGGGGAACACAGTTCTATATTAATGTCTGAATTAAAAACGTGTAACGCTGCTGTTTTGATGATACTCTCCTCAGAGATGCAGTTTCATATATGTGTAGGGATCAGTGGGATTGTGTGTATGCTTGTTTTGTGTAAGATATCATTAGTAAACACTAACAATACTGCAGAAGCTGGAAGTATTAGCTCAGTAAAGTTGCTTATGAATTAAACATGTTCTGCATTAGCTTGTATTACACTGCAAAAACTCCACTAAGAAACAGATCATGTAACATTGCAATAAAAACCTTCCATATTCATCCTTTTCATTAATTAAATCACTTAAAGATTATTAGAAACAGAAACCCTTCTCTTTATGTTTCTTTTATTCTGTCCTTTACGACATGACCCAGTTGATGAATTTAAGAAACCTTTATAGTGCACAAATATCAGCTAGAAAAGTATTTCGCCAATGTTTTAATGGATTGGGGGGAAAGTAGCCTGCAGTCAATTGACATGCAGTGTTCTGTCTTTTCCATAGGATGGCAGCTGTGGACTGATCCAAAATGAGCATACAGCAGCTACAAACATAGTCACTGCATGAATGACAATCAATGCTCATCTTGTTTCTTCTGAATTTCCATAAGCTAAAAAAACAAAGAGTACAGTGTATACAGTATACTATAGTCTGGGGTAGAGTGGATTGCATACAGTACATCTATGTGTCTGTTGAAAAGGTTACACCTAATTTAAATGCTGCATGTTTAAATGATGTACTTAAATATCTGCAGACACTACCAATTGAGTCAATGTGTTTTATTAAAGCATTCTATCATCTATACAACAAAAGAGGAACAACATCTCTGGAGTTTTTACTCAAATATTTTAGCGATCTGTTTTCATTACATCATTTCTCAGTTGGGCACCGTTGCTGACTGAAGGTTCAACAAACTCTTCCCTGGGCCACAGCTAACATGTGTTTTTAGGAGGGAGAGGCAAGAATTTAATGAGGAGCAGCCCAGTTAGAGTCTCTGGAGTCTCCTCTGTGAAATGCCAGTGAAATGTCAAGTGCCTTTCCAGGACTCTGTCTGCCGTCTGTGGGCTGACTGGTGGGCTGGCAGCCTCTCATGCGAGCTGGATTACAGGACTCTGGAAGGCGGCTCTTTCTACATATCAGCTCCCCTGCAGCTTTCCTTCAAACAGCCAGCAGGCATTACCAACCCACACATCTGTACACTTACACAAGGAGGCAAACATACAAACTGCTGTTGTTCATAAACACACACACACACACATTTACATTCATGCAGTACTTCATGTACCAACTGACTCTCTGATGAGAAGGAAAATCAACTTTACCTCTTGTTGAGTGTGTGTATTTATTGTAATGTGTGCGATGCTAATTACAAGTCATCATTTCAACCAATCCCATTAGAGAAGGACTCCTGAGCAGAGGCATTTGATTGGATGGCAACATCTGTTCAAGCAGCACCATCACAAATACAACACACAGGCATGAATGTGAGCCAACTGTTTCACCATGGCAACCAGATAACAGAGGATGAGAGGGAAATTTGTCAAAGTAAACAGGAGGAGGACAAAGACAAAGAAGGGCAAAAAGGACAAGAAGAAAAAAATTCAAAGAGATGCAAAACTAAAAAAGAGAGGATGTGGTGAGGACAATTTGAAAACTCAGAATAAATGGAAAGTGGTGGATGCCTGCTTTGCATGAATTAAGAACAGATGCGTAACTTAAGTTTGAATCTGTACACTTAAATTGTCTCCTTATAAGGGGAAAGTTTTGATGTAAAGTATTGAAAATTTTATGTTTCCCAATTAGTGACAGAAAAGATCATGCCACAATTCCTCTGTGTCCTGCAGAGAGATTGCATCTCTATCAAAGAACAATAAGATTTCACAGTCAAGGTTTATCATTGACACCAGGATACCACTTACAGTATCAATTTCTTCAACATATTTAGCCATTTTTGTTTAAAAAAAAAGTGATAAGAAAGGAGCAAATATATATGATAGTGGGAGAAGAAATACATCAACAAATAAAAGATAAAGAGGGTGATTGCCATATACAGTCTTCTGACAGCTTGTATAAACAGAGAGCAGTGGGGGCAAAGTGTCAAATTATTTTGATAGGCCGCCGGGAAAGTCATCCATCTCGCCATCCCAGCGAGGTAATTGCAAAACAGTGGATAATGATAAGTCATCATTCCGCCCAATTGATTTGATCACAGAGCCATCAGCACCAGCTTCCCCATCTAGAAATAACTTGCCACCGAGCCAGACCGTATTTACTGCTGCAAGCCGCCATCCTTTTACTTATTACAAACCTCTATAAGCTGTGGTCCAAGATTTAAAAGACATCTTACAGACATGGATGGATTTCTGAGGGACAGTATCAAGCAGAGATTCAAACCGCCCAAATGCTCAGAGCGGCTTTAAGGCAAGATTGTCTTCTTTATTCTTGTTGGACAGGAAATAAACACCAGAAGGAATGTATTGTTTTGTTAGAAACATATACTCTAGGTCCATTTACCCAGCCGTTCCTGATCTAATATTTATCTCAAAATTAAATTCCAATGAAAAGACATCTGTAGGGCACTTGCACAGGAGAGTTCTGCATTATTAGAGAAAATATACTCATGAGAAAGACTTTGAAAGCTTCTTTTTTCTAGCATGAACTGAGTTCAGTTTCAGTTTACAATGACAACATCCGGCTTAGGAATACTAATTTGCATCTTGTTTTTCCATTTTTAATTGTCATTAAAAAAAATTTAAGATTTAAGTCTGCCCGTACTCCTTCTAAAATACACAGAATTCATAAATACATACAGATTGTACCTTTTTCCAGCTTTAATAAAAACCCTCTGTGTGCACTCGAGGTGTCAAGACTGACAAAGATGTACACGTGCATCACAAACACTCACTCTATGAGATCTGAAGTTTCACAAGTGCTTTCAAATATGAGTCCACTCTATTTAAATATATCAAGATTTATAAACAAGAAAATTGAGCTGCGCCACCTCTAATTGTCATTGGCTAAATTTGGCTGATGATGTCTGCATCGCAATGACACCGGTGCTCATCGGCACCTCACTGAAAATGCAAATCATTGAGTTTTGGGACGCTGAAGCTCACCTGGGACGCACAAACACCTGTAGCTATTGCCCACACTGCGGCAGACCCCATGGGCGCAGGGGTTCAGAGCACAGAAGTCTACCAGCTGGGCGCATGTGGGACCTGTGAAGCCTGCTGTGCAACTACAGCCAAATCCCAGGGGACCAGGACCCTGGGCGTAGCATGTGCCATTATTATGACAGGGGCTGGAGGCACACGGGTCCACCTTCTGCTCACATGTAGCACCTTGGTAACCTGTGAGATGACAGTGTGTTATGGAAGGTCAAAAAGGGGAAAGTAATGAGAAATGTTAAACCAATAAAAAATTTTGTTATTTTCTAAAAGAACAAGTAGCCCTGGGAAAAGAATAACAGTGCCATTCTCTTTTTTTTACTATGCATTCATAACAACCGAACATCAAACAACCCTTGGAGGGCAAAATTGAGGCACAAATGCAGAAGCTTGCCAGTTCTGCAAAGTCTTGGGTCATTTGGAGGATTCATACAAACCTACGTTTAATATGACAGGCAGAGTGGCACAGCAGGGGTTGTGTTTATGCAAATCAGGCAGTGTACTGTGATGTGACATCTATTTAAAGTATCAAATTGCACACTCACTCCTGTCCCACTGAAACCACCTTTTAATGCAAATGAGCTTAAATTTTTGTGGGTTAAGTTGTCAGAACAGCTCATACAAAGACCTCTACACCCAAAGTGATGGTGCGCTTCGCTTTTTATAAAAAACATGGATGGAAATTAAAATTTGCATTCTCAATGTCAGAGAATGGTGAGAGCGTCTCCGAATTCCTGTACAATTATTTCTTCTTAACACACTGATTACATTTTCTGTGACAAGGGACTGAAATGGGTAGGTGAGAATAATCCGATGACATCAAATGTTCCTCATAAAGAGGACATGCTGTGCTCATTCCTGTCTGACAACAAGCAAGATTAGCTTTGGATTTTTTTAGTCCTCCCCTCCCGAAAAACTCAGCTTTCTTCTGATTGGCTAACATCTGGAGGCCCGCTAAGGGTATCCAACATCCAAAGCCATGATTCATTGTCAAATCCTCAAAAATTATAATCCAAATAAAATTTTCTTTAAAGCAATTTATTAAAGACTGTACACTTGTGTGTGTGTGTGTCGGGGGAGGGGGGGAGTGGGGGGGGTCAGTGTGTGTGTGAGCATATGTGTGTAGCCCATTCTTTAATTTCCGATTCGGGTTGGTGTGATTATACCGCCACTTTCTTCTTCACCTCTTCTCATTATCTTGCAAGTCTCTGCCTCTGTCACCTGCATCTAAAAATAACCTCCTTTCTTCATCTCTTCTCCTCCTCTGTCTTCACTTCCCATGAGAGCCGCCATTGTACTGCAGAGAGGAAAAATACTTGCCTCCTCACATGCACATACCTGTCGGTGATATAGTGCATTCAGGTCCTCTGATTTAGAGTAACACAGCAGTAAATCCTGGTGCTGACTGCAGAAGAGAGCATACTCCATTGAACTAATGAAGAGATCTCTCACTAGCATCCATTGATCTGCAAGACCGTATATCACTGTGTGAGGAGAACATTTATCATTTAGCCAGGGGACAGAAGCAATGTGCAGCAGTCTGAAGAAACTCACCACTCGACTCTTTCTACTCCCATTTTTTCCCTCCACTGTCACATTTTGCTTCCCTCCTTTCTCCCCTTTTTTTTGCACACACAGATGCTAAACACATGCATAAATCAGATTTATTCATGACTTGTAAATTTGATTTATGACTTGTATTTGTTCTGTCATGGTGTATTCCCCTGCTTTCCTTTTTTGCTTCTCTGTTCTGTCATAAAAGTTAAGCTCAATTACTTTCTCTGTCTCTGTATTTTCTCACACCTGCACATCTACCCTATCTACAGAGGCACACACACATGGTGATATGAGTCCCGTTTAATAGAAAGAAGCCTGATTATTCCTTCTGCTAACGTTCAACCCTCCAAGGAGTTAATATTTTAAATTGAGCCAACCCACTCTCTGTCACCGCCCTCCTACTTCTGACTGGAGGCAGCTGCAGTTACTTATACTCACACATCACACTCTTTTGTCCGTGTGTATAGAAGTAAATGTTTATGTAAGTGTGGTGAACTCTTTTGAGATGTTTGAAATGTACCTGTGCAAATCCATGGAGTTCATATTGATAGTAGTCATACATCTTCAACACATTAGCTTGAACTGTGGCTGTGAGGAAGAAAATACATGCCTATGTGATTATATTCTTCTCAGAACAGATGCGCCCAAATGTCTGTGAGAATAAGGTTGTCTGCTTTTTCATATACTGTATATGTTCCGTAACACACCAAAGATTTGAGATAACGCTTAGGCTACGAGAAAGACAAACATATGTACTGTTGGTCTTTGTGTGTGTGTGTGTGTGTGTGTGTGTGTGGTAAATGGCTGCCCTGTTACAGGTTTCATCCCAAATTTAAGGTAAGA
>JAOXYM010000009.1:22218806-22235344 GCA_028567055.1 Leptatherina wallacei | reverse complement strand
CTGAACCTAGACCTGACTAAGTGCAGCAACCCCAGATCATAGCACTGCCCCCACTAGGCATAATGGCTGCATCACTTCATCTGCCTCTCTTCTTCCTGATGCTCCCATCACTCTGGAACTAGATTAATCTGGACTCATCAGACCACATGACCTTCTTCCATTGATCCAGAGTCCAACCTTTATGCTCCCTAGCAAATTAAAGCCTTTTTCTCCAGTTAGCCTCACTGATCAGTGGTTTTCTTATGGCTACACAGCTGTTCAGTCCCAGTCCATTGAGTTCTCTTTACATTGTGCATGTGGAAATGTTCTTCCTTTTAGTATCAAACATTGCCCTGAGTTCTACTGTTGTTTTTCTTTGATTTGATTTCAATGGTTCCCCACTATCCTCCCAGTTTTTATTAATGTGTTGGACAGTTCTAAACCCAATTTTACTAGGTTCTGCAATCTCCTTAGATGTTTTCTCTGCTTGATGCATTAATTATTTGACCCTTATTAAACAGACTAATATCTTTTCCACGACCATGGGATGTGTCTTTCCACATGTTTGTTTAACAAATAAGAAGCTACTTATTGCATCAGTTGGGGTAAATAACTTTTTTCTGGCTGAGAATAATCACCCATCCAGCGATTATTGAATAGGAGGCTCGTACCTATTTGCTTAGTTAGATCATGGTGGCAACTTTTTTTTTTATCCAGGTAGTGTAAAATGACACACACACAAAAAAAAACAAGCCTGTGTGCAACACTTTACCAAAGAGACTTTCCCAGACCGCTGTCCTGCCTCACACACTCCTGCAACATGAAGACTAATCAGAGAGACAGTGCTACGCTGGCATCAGGGTGAAAATGAATTGAGTGAGGGGTGCTCTGCCCTTCTTTACATTACACAGAGGATGGTGACACAACTTGCTGCTCCATTAAAGATAAGAACAGAAATGAGGGCAAAAAAAAAAAGCAATGACTTGTTTGCTAACCAGGACAGAGGCAGAAGTTTCACTGCAAAGGAAACGAAGATAAGACCTCGGTTCATAACGAGTGTCAGCGATATAAAGAAAAGTGACAGCAGATATGAGCAGTCAGAAAGTAGTTGGAAATGCTAAAAAGCAGCTTCTGATTAGACTCTTTTTTTTCTTTAACAGAAACAGATGAAACATGACTGCAGTCAGCTAGATTTTATTATCTTTTAATTATTGCTGGTGGAGCAGTTTGTAAGTTGTGC
The DNA here is from genome assembly GCA_028567055.1 of Leptatherina wallacei. Classification (NCBI taxonomy): domain Eukaryota; kingdom Metazoa; phylum Chordata; class Actinopteri; order Atheriniformes; family Atherinidae; genus Leptatherina; species Leptatherina wallacei. The sequence goes on along the minus strand of JAOXYM010000009.1, from coordinate 22,234,125 downwards.
ATGTTGTTCTGTGACAGTCTGTCTTTTGAATTATAATCTTCAATTCCTATAACTGTTAAATATATATTACACGTCTCAATTTTAGAGATTTTGGGCTGTATTGTAAAGGTGAAGTAGCAAGATTTATGTCCAATATGAAATCTTTATTTTCACTGTTAAAACGAGCCGCAGAAATTTCCCTCATACACAGAGAAGGCACATAAATGAATGCATTGGAGATGCTTTTATTCACTTACAAACATTTAAAAGGATCTATGAGTGGAAATGTGGTGTAAGCATGTTATATAATATGAGGTATTTTAACTTGTGAAAAACGGAGTCAAAATTGATACCGTTAAACCTGGTGGAGAAGAAAAGAGACGGAGAAAGAAGAAAGGGGAACAAAAATTCAATCACACCACTATATGTGAATTCTGCTTGAGTGTCTTCATCAATGTTGGCTCATGATTATTTCAAACTTAGGCACATATTGATAAAACTCCTTTTAATTTAAATCTACCCAAAATTAAAAGTCTTTCCATTTGAACCGTACCTGTAAATCTCCCGAAGTTAAATCAAAGGTTAGAGGATCTCCAAAGTCTAAAGGATTCCCCCTTTTAAGCACCATGAAGATATGTACAAGTCTTTCCCTCTAAACCATCCAGTAGTTTCTAGAGTCTATGAGTGTGGATAGAGTAGATAAGGGATATCAAACGTAAGGCCCGAGGCTACAGCCGGCCTGCTAGAAGATCCAATCTGGCCCGCAGGATGAAATTGATAAGTTCAGAAGATATTAACTGCTATTTTTAAAAAAAAGGTAACTGCCATTTCTAAATTTGTCCGTGTGAGATTGCATTTTTTATATGTTTAAGATATAAAACATTTAGAAGACAGAGGGATAATTTGTTATAAAATTTTAATCTTTCTTACTTAATATATCCGACTTCGGTTTGTATCATGAGATGAGTCAGTTCAGGTGGTCAGGATTACTCCACACGTATACAAATGTGCAGCTATGGACATTTAAAATACCTTCTAGCTCTTGAAACATGACTAATCATAATGCGAAATACTGTATTTTTCAGTTAAAGATATTTTTTATTAAATATTTTGTGATTTAGTGGATCCATGGTGATCTATAAGTTGTGATAAATGTATGAATATGATTTATCTCAAGCCATTTCAGGTGGTACATTATATTTTTTCTAAAAGGATAGGTCATTAGTAATGTACTTGCACTTTTTGCACTCAAAGGGAAACATTTTTTACCTATAAGTCATGTTATCATTTTACTGATCCGGCCCACTTTGGGATAAAATTGGGATGTATCCTTCAGCTAAAATGAGTTTGACATCCTTGTGTTAGATGGTCAGTCAGTATTGTGGAACTGTTGTGCTTTTGACCCATCGCACCTCTGCCATCACACACCTCTCACAGATCAAAAGACCAGGTGATGTGTGATATGGAAATGACAAACGTGTTTAGCCAAAAGCACTTCGGTTCAAAGGCAGGAAGGTCCGTCTCTAAACATCTACGGGTACATCAATATGAGAAGCGGTGAAAGCTCAGTGATAATAGCTCAAAGAAGCCCCGAGAGCTGAGGGGCAGCTGCTAAATCAAAGCTGTCGGTGGGATCATGAACAGCACTCTAATGTTGCTACATTTCTAAAACAATCTGCATCGGTGATGTGGCTATTTGCTGCTGTTTATCATCTATTTAATGAGTTGACAGCTTTTTTTTGTCATTTCCATAAAGAGATTGTAACAACACAGCATGTTCAGCTCAAAGATGCAAATATCTTGTCGAATGAATTCATATCAGATGTACTGAACACTGAAGCTGCCGTCACGACCTTAACAATGACTTAAGTTTAGGCTTGGTGAGGGTTGCGAGTGCAACAGCAATAGCAAGACTAAGACAAGCAAATCAGCAGAAAGAGACTGAAAATAATAGTAACAGCACAATTTGAGATTATCCTTTGCTTGGGGAGTGCCTGGTCTAAATCTGCATATTAAATGACAAAAAATTGGAAAATCAGCTGGAAATGTGTTGATCTTTCTGGACAAGAACCTCATTTATGTGTTTCTACATGCAATAAGAGTCAGCTTTCATCTGGTCACGTCATAGAGACTTAATGTGATGCATAGGCGTGACATTTTGCATTAATGTGTCATATAAAAAATACTGGCAAAAACTGAGAGCCAGTCACAGTTCGATATAGACCATTGATAAAGCCAGAATACAAGAGGATGGACAAGTCTATTAATAGACACATACCGTATGCTCCAATGCATTTTTAAATAGAATTTTATTCGTGGGGGCTTTTAACTTTTCTCTGGCTAACAAGCCGAGATATCAAAGAGACCAAAGGCTGGTGATGAGCTCTGAGCTCGGCTTAATTGGATATAGCTCAGTCTGTATCTGTAGCAGCAGAGCGGATGGTCCTGGGAGACGAGAGCTGACCACCACACATACACCCACGCACACACATGCATACTTTCTCACAATTATGATGAGCTTAAGGACTCAGCTTTGTTTATTTTCTCTGAGTCGTGTCAGGAGGGAGTCTTTGTTTGCAACTCGTGCACCGTGGGGTAGTTACACACAGCTTCGGTGGGAGAGAAAGTATTCCTCCCATCATTACCAGCAAAGTGTCCCTTTTTTAAACTAGCCAGACTGCAAGAAAAAGAATATTGGATGGAAAGTTTCTCGTCGCATCCCAATCCTCACATCTAATATCTACACACATCTAACTTGAGTCTGAATCTGATGCTGTAAGATGGGAGCTGATTGAACTTGTTTCAGCAAATTAAGTTGTTTCAAGAATCTTTCTAAAGTGCATTTAATTATTTGATGCTAGATTTATATGATAGATCTTATTTCAACATGTTGTCACTTAAGCCATATTGACAGGAGGGAATATGTTATTTTAACCAACCAAGTTGCCTAGAAAACATTCCTCACAAACCATTGCTATGTTACATGGTGACAGACTGTGATGACTGAAGCCCCACAGTGGGAATGTTTTACATTTATTTTTTCTGTTTCTATTTTGGATTATGTTCTATTAATATCTGTTACTTTGTTTGAGTTACCCTGGTGGGGTGGGTTTCTTCCCTGGTGGAGCAAAGGCCTGAGGAGGCTTAATCTGGGCACCAGCTCGTCGGGCTCTACCATGTGCTACTGGACTATGGGAGAGTTTTTCATGTTTAGTTACTTTGAGTCTTTGTCTAGTTATTATCAGCCATTTTGTTTTCCCCTGTGTGTGTTTTTTGGTTTGGCCACACCATTATATAAGTTACCCTCATGTGTCATGGTGGGAGATCAGTTTTCCCTCAGTTAGGTTTCCTTTGTTAGGTAACACTTTGGAGTAGCATTTTGTTTAGTTGACCTCTCTTATATGCTGGCTGGTTTGATCATTCTTTTGGATTTATTTCTAATTCTTGGGTCAATAAAAACCCAATATTTGAAATTACTTGAAGTGTCCTCTCTGCTTTAGTGCTTGGTCCCTGACACAGATGCATCAAACTCCTTAACCTGATGAATGTACACGCAACATGAAAGGGTCATTTTGCTTTCTAGACACGTAAAATGGCAACATTTTTCCCTGACGACTGGGATGAGGGTTAGCTGACATGCAGAATGTACATCACCAATGTGATGGTGTATGGAAAACCTATCCTCAGAGGGATGTGAACACTAACTGGATGTATATGTGTCTATGGGTGGATGGAGCAAACCTAAAGAAGATACACTTATTTACTTACTTGTGGAAAGTTAAATTTGAGAATAACATCCTTAAGTCTGTACGAACTAGAGCCTGGTTGACAAAAAAGTCTGCAATCAGAGGTTTAAGTGATGGCAGTACATCTTGATTTGAAGAATTGTCCAACTGGGTAATTCTTCCAAGAGTTCAACATAAGAGCATCACTTAAACAATAAGAAAATAATAATTTGCCGCATAATCCATGAATCAAACAGAATATTAATGGTGATTAGCCAAGAAAATACCCAAAAGTTTAACAACAAAAATCTGCTACATCTGTTTGCAGTCAGAAAAATACACAAAAACTGTCAACTTAATATTTTTCAAACCATTTTCCTAAATTCAGGCACCATCAATTTTGTCTTTCAGACATTTAGGACAACTTTGTTCCTAGAGACCCAATGATTGTTCCACTGAAAATCCATTTTAATTCAAATTTTTCATTAATTAGTTTATTTGTACTTGTTTGTTTTATTTGTTTATTTCATTGTAATTTAATGTCATTATTCAGTTATTTTGTGCACCACATTGGTTCACTCAGGCAGTGTGAAATGTATCAAATAATTAAAATGGAGTTTCCTGTATATTTGCTGTCAATTTTGCTTTAGACTTTGAGCAAATAGGTGAGTACAAAGAAAGGGAGTATAACAGCTTTGAAAAGTCCACATCAGAGTGCTTTTGCTTTTGATGATTTCACAGTGGGAAGCACTAAACCCCGATGGATTTAACAGCATGTTACTGCATCTCTGGTGAGTCCATGAGTGTAGAGCTTGGTATGGGACCATGTTGCGGCACAAATTGACAGAAAAGCAAACTATTTTTATTTCTGGCTTTTATCCAGTGGAACCACAAAAGATAAAACAGGCTCATGTTTGTTACTTAAATGTAAAGCTTATAAATCAGGAGATGAGCTTAATTTGGTCTGCAAACTGTTTGGGAAACAGCTGGTCTGGCCCTGTTTTAAGATTAAAATCTATAAAAGTTAAAAGTTTTCCTACAGCAAATTAAATAAATGGGAAGTAATGACATTTGTGAGCTGTAGAGAAGCTGGTGGACAGATTTTGCTGGCTTCGGACAGAGCCAGGCTAGCAGTTTGTCCGTACTTCACTATTTTTTCTCTTTAGGGCTAAGCTTTACCAACCATCTGCTGGCTGCAGCTCTTAGCAATGGAGAAAATTGTTCCCAAAATCTCAAATCCCTCTTAGATTTGTTGTTACACAAGGCCACAAAGGGTGAAAAAGCAAGAAACATCCAAAAATCCCAGTATCACAATATGAAACACCCAAACAGAGGAACTGAGAAGTGAAAAAGCACCACAAGATGAAGGGGGGAGAGGGAGGGAATGAGGATTAGCTCACTTTTCAGCTGAGATCTAACAGGATCATCAAAAGGATCCAAGAGCTTCCAGCTCATCTCAGCGCTGACACGCTCACACAGACTTATTAAGCAGACCAACCTCCTACAGAAACAGCCAAATTACTCATTTTAACTACCTTCAGTCTCACATCCAAAGTACAGTAACATGAAATCTATCTGTGTTCACAGACTTTCATTCAATCTGCAAATTCTGTCATGATCTACCCATTTCACATTACTGGTCAGCTGAGCAAACCTAAAAAGAACCCACTGAACCTGCAACATGACTAATGGCTGTTTTGTGCTGCCACAGCCCTGCTGTGTAAAAAAGAAAGCAACCAAATCCATCAGGGCACACAATAGGCCCTTCAATAATGAATAAGAGAAAGCCTTAGAAGCTAATAACTCACTGAGAGGCCAGTGGCCGGGAATTCCAACAGGACGGCTTGCAGACTTCCATCCAGCAAAGGTGCAGAGTTATTAAAACCCAGTGAGTTTAACAAGTAAATTGGGTTTGCTTTTCCCCCATGGTGCCCATTGCTGTGGTTTGCATTTGGCTGCAGTATAAAATGCAGCCCGGGAGGCAAACCGCAAAGCAGGGATATGTTCATAAATACCCTAAAGATCAACAGGCTCGACAAGGTTTGAACCAGCTGCAGTATTTATGACTTATGGTTTAGTCTTTATTCATATTTTGTGAAAGAATCCTCAGTTTAGACACAAAGGTGGTGATGAACCAGCTCCAGCACTGAGACTAAATTCTTTATAAAAAAAAACAAATTCATGACTCCTGCGTCATCTTTTTCCATTTTTCTCTTCCCCCCCTTTTATTCCTCCCTTATCCATCTCCTAAGTCTGTCCTCCTCTCCTATCCTCTTGGACAATCTGTGTTGTGACATTCAGAGAGGACAGGAGATGCAAACCAGTCTCATGCTTAGGAATTCAGGGCATTTATCAAACCTCAGCTGACTGTTGCTCCAGTTTCCATGAAGAAGCTGCAACTAGCAAAAAGGGTGTGAGGCAAAAATCAATGAGTCCGCTCGGTCCCTGCTTGGGACTTTGTGCCGAATCTGGACGTCAATGGCACATGAGAAGGATAAAGCTGGAGTGTTTGTTTCTACAGGAGGAGAGAACTGTGGGCACAGAGCCCAGTAATCCCACTCTACTTGCTTGGCCTAGAATAAAAACATTCTCACAGAGTGTACATGAAGTCCAGCATCACAGGCTGGGTGACAGCTCTGTCCTCTGTTGTTTGTAGGAGACCAACATAGCAGGTTGCAGAGGTAACAAACTGCAGCTGCTTTCTATTCTGAGAGATGAAACCAGGACACTCAAGGAGACGGTGATTAGGCCCCAGAATAAACGCTCCACTAAACCGCTTCCATCCTGCCCGAATACAAGCAGCCGACTAGCCCAGTGCACCTTCCTACATCAGAAACACTTGCATGCGTGCATAAGGTGAGGAAACATGCATGCATACGTAAACACAAAGTGGGAGGGGAGATATGGCTGCCACCTGTTGGTGATTCTGCTCAAATTCACCCAGTCACCTTGGCATTTCCCTCCCTGATGCTGCAGCAGACTCATTTATCCTCCGTGCTGCAGGCGGATGCTCTCATTCACCCCAGTATGACTCAGAGGCCCGGTGCTTCTGACGCTCGGCCACACTTCATTTACTTTAAGCCTCAAAATGAATCTCCCGCAATCGGGAGCAGTAAAGCAGGTTTATGAGGAGATCAATAAAGTGCTAAATTAGAATAAAAGAGGACTACATTAGAACTATCAATGTCCTTGAAACTAGTGAAAGAAAATCTAGAAGTAAAAGTTCCACTTTCAACTCCAGTCGGCCATTATAAATAGGGACTTGTGTGAAATGTAAGGTCATACTGAACACTAGCATAATATATAAATATCTGCAATAAGGGAGCTTCAGGGGATGTAGCTCATTTCTAATACAGCGTAACACATTACAAAGATGAGAACTGATACTTCAGGAATTTAGAAGAGACAGGTAGCATTGCTGAAGTTCACAGCTATGCAAAGACGATAAGACCTAAAAATAGAACATCACTTAATCTTATGGCTTATACCTAGATGTCCAGTTGTGCTTAATGAATACAGTTTAGTGACAGTCTGACCCCCTGCCCCCCCCCCCCCCCTGCTGTTAATAGAATCACAAACACTTTCCAATAACCATGCACATTAATGTTTAGAATAAATCAGTTTAACATTGCCCGCAGCTGTCATTTTATCTTTTAACTACTTTATGTTCATGCAGGTGTGAAGGCAAAATTCAGGGAAGGCAGACAAGTTTATATAAATCAGTTATACAGCTATACGCTACAGTTTGCACACATAAATGCTCAAGCACGCGTCCAGGTTTCATTCTGCATCTCTATGCTGCTGCTCTTCCTCTCTGTTGCCACAGCAACGCAGTACTCGACTCCATGTCTCCGGCAGCACATGCTCCCATTAAAAAGCCATTTGAAGATGCTAGAACGTTTATTTTAATATACCGAATGACACACATTAAAAACACATGTAGCGCAGGTTGATCAGCAGCATCATTCAGGATGAAGCCCGAGCCATTACATCATACAAGACAGAAATCCTAGAGGATCCTAACAATATGCTCAAAGCAAAACAAATAAAAACATTGAACTGAAATTTGAGTTACAAACACATGTTCTTTATTCTCTGCATGGAGCAGCTGTGTTCCCCAAATGAACACCTCTTGTCCTCTACTTTAGTCAGTATGTGAGACACTCTCAAGCAAAGTCAAAGAGTGACATCAGGCATACTACTACCAGCTGACATAAGAAAGATGAGTGTAAAAACTCAGAGGGTTCCTACCTCACAGTTGCGTCCAGTGAAGCCTTGGCTGCATGTGCATGTATACTCCCAGGTGTCCTCTGGCGTCCCGGTGGAGGGGAGGACTAGGCAGAGTCCCCCGTTGAGGCAGGGTCGGCCTTCGCAGGGATCTGGTCGAGGTGTGGCCTGAGTCGGGGTGGGCTCAGCCGGGGCCGGGGTGTCCGGGGCCAGCTGGAAAGGAGAGGGTACAGCCTCGATACTGCTCCCCAAGAGCAGGAGGAGGAAAAGCAGGGGGGACCTGAGCCTCAATGCAACCTGTGTGTGAAGGCAGGAGGGAACCGCCGGCACAGTGGACACACTCATCCACATCCTGATCCTCTTTCAGGGATTCTTCTGCTCTTTTATTTTTGTGTGTGTATACTCCTCTTTCTCAGAGCTGCTGTTGGTGTTGGCTGGGCTTAGCAGCAACTGAAAGGTGTTTGAGAGAGAGCGAGAGAGAGAGAGAGAGAGAGGAGGAGGAGGCAGTCTGTTCGGATGTTGAGCCTCAGCTGTGCGCAGGGAGAATGACTGGCTGATGGAGTGGAAGCTGAGAGAGAGAAGGTAGGGATGCAGGAGGAGAAGGGGAGGGGTATTGGCTCTTGTCTGTCTCCGAGTCACAATGACGATGATCGCTGACGACACACACACGCACACACACACATATCTCCTCCCTACCATCACCTTCATGCACACTTCTTTCTTTTGGCTTTTCGCACACACTCACTGAAGAGGGGAGCTTTGCACCTTCCTCATTTGGAGCGTCATCATCCATAACCTCTTCTTAAAGCTCAGTCTTCAAATAGAGAGGGAGGAGATGGAAAGACAGAAGGACAATGGTGCTGGTGCCACAAGATGAGCTGTTTTCTACTGATAGGGAGGTATTATTGCAAGAAGGATGATGCACTCTGAATCTGAAAACTGCTAAATCACGCCGATTCAGACTGGCTTGAGGAATGAAGAGGGCTCATGAATGCACACTGCTGATGGAAAGTTTTCAGCCATATTTTGTCCTTTTTTTGGACTTGGTTAATTTTTTGTGCAATCTAAGCACAACACAGGGTGTCTTTGATTCCCTATGGCAGACACTGAGGCTCAGTCTGACTGGATAGGCACCATTTCAGGTCTGATTCTCAACTGGGTCTACTGCAGAGTTTTCCTGCTTTCTTGGTCATATGCTTCAGCATATAACCCCTCCAGCCCTGTCTGAGATCCAGACCTCTTTGAAAAAGAGTTTTGTAGAGAATTCTGGACTTCTCTCTATCCCCACTAGTCTCTCAGACCCTCATAATGATGCTGCCATCACCTTGTTTGAGTATAGAAATGATATTGAGGTGATGCTCAGTTTTTCCCATAAATACCAGGAATTCAGGAAATATAGCCAATTAAAAATGTTATCAAAGGAATTTGATGCTCATGGTCCAAGAATCATTGACGTTTTTTGCCAATTGTCACGTGCCTTGTGAAATGGTTTCATCCTACCATCAAGTATTTGTTGGTGTTCTGCACTGGTAGTTTCATTCCCACAAAGGAACTCTGGATTTTAGCGACCATTGGCTTGCTGATGAACTGTTGGGACGAAGATTCTTCAACACCAATTACTCAACTTGGCTGTGCAAACAGATCCAGTTAGTTGGTGGGTCCCTGTCCCCGTTTGAGCGATGCCATCGCATGAAATAATTTGATGAGGAAGCCAAAGTACGATACACCTTTTATTTTTGGACATGTATGGTTCTCGTCAAATTATAAAAGCACAATAAATGTTTTGGGTTGCAGATTCAAAGCATCTTTCATCCTTCGCAAGGCTGCATGCATCAGCAATACTCAAGTAGCTGCTTTGTGTAAACTTTCTGTGGTGCAATATTCAAATACTGCGTTCTCAGGTGAAAACTTTTATAAAGTTTCCCCTTTGTTTAAAGTCCTGCAGTGGGTAGCAGCGTTTTATTCATTTATTAGTTTCATTTTACAATAATAGATCAAAGGTTTATCCAGGATACTATGCATTAATAGATTAATATCCATTGAATTGAAGTGAGGACAGTCGTCTTACAAAACACTCAACTCTTTAAATTTCTAAACAGAACCTTAAATTTGTGTAAATTGTTCATTTAGGCTGAAAAACTAACTTGAATTCAACTACAATATTGTTGAAGTCTTCAACCTTGTCTTTATTGTCGGCCTTTAATTTTCAATTAAATACCAGCCCTGAACACTACCATCTCCATGGCTCTTCTGTCAATTCAGGACCAGATAACCTTGCTCCCAGTCAGTTCTACTACTGGTGCAAATGGAGAGCTCACAGAGCTTATTTGTAGTTTACATCAACACACAGCACAAAGAACCTCAAGATGACAGAGAATATTTTCGATTGTTTACAAAAACAGCAATCATTCTGGTTTAGTGGTGAAATCTATTTGGGTCAAATAATAAGCTGATCTGGTGAACAGTGGCCTATTACCACTAAGCATTGCTTATTTTAACACCCACACATCTTATGCAACATTAAATCAAAGGCTTAACTTCTGTTTGTGCCCGAGTTTTGGAACACACAGAGGTGGACTCGGATCAAACAGTGTGCTGAAGACACACCAACAGCGTTATGAAACTCCACAGACCTACAGAGCAGTGTTTCAGGTGACAGATATCTCCATGGCAACTGACCTAAACCTGTCCACAGTTGAAAGGGACCGGAGAATCGTATTTGTAACAGATGAATTATCTCTGAGAAGACCCAATTCATATGAACCTGCTGTAATGTACCAAACAGAGGAATGGAGAAATGAAATAAACTGTCAACAAATATGAGTCAAACAGTTACTTTATTTATGTTCAGGTAAAAACATGAACCTGATGCAGTAAATTATTGCAGATCTTAGAAACCAGCACATGAACGATTGGGCCAGGAAAGCATACAGTGGCGCCCTCCCCTGGCCACAGACTGCAGGTGCACACCACGGTTTGTTCCAAGCCAGCAGTGCAAAGAAAAAAAATAATCAACTACAGCAAGAAATAAAGACAATATAGAAAATTTAAAAAAAAGAAAAAAGGTAAAGCAGTCATTCCCACCTCAACTGGGTGTGAAACTGCATATATACTTTATTCCATAAATGAACTTGAAATGCTATCTGGCCATGAAACGATAAAATGAGACCAGCCAAATTTTGTGCCCAGCTACATTATGTGTTGAGGGTTGCTCAGAGCTCAGTCTACCCAGATAACCCCACACATTCAGTAGGGCCAAACAGAAGAACACTACCTCTATCAAAAACAAAATTTACCTGATCAACACATTGGTAACAACTCTTCTTCTGAGCTGAAGCTATAATAAGGAGGCCAGAACACAATCTCAACTTGGGTGGGAGGAAAAAAAAACAACCAAAAACAAGATAATGAGCGCATCACTACCCGCATTCAACCAACTGCAACTCTCATTTTCACAACTGGAAGCAAAGACACACAAGGGGGGAGGAAGCCGAACCAAATTGCAACACACAAACTGGGGCCAATATAATACAGAACAAAATGCCAAATGACAAACTGAGGGGGGAGACATGAAAACAAAGAGCTATTCTATCAAATGTGTCGAATGAGCAAAGTCTGCAAATTTGTCTGTACAAATGATCTTTGGAGCTAAAGTAAACCTAGCTTGCTCAGTGGACCCCCCACCCCCCCTTCCTCCCCAACACGCAGTAAGTTGTCCACCACTCTGGAGAGGAGACGTCCCTTTTTTTTTTTCTTTTTTAAATATCACATAGCAATGCAATTTAAAATGTCACCCAGATGTTTTCATCTTTTTAACATTACTCAACTACTGATATAAGTTTTACTCTCTTTATATTTTATGTTCTGAGTCATGGAACACCTTTCCATTTTTTTTTCTCTTTTTTTAATATTTTTTTTGAGAGACAGGGGCAGCAAATATATATTTAAAGTCTTAATTTTTCTGCAAGCTGCTTTCTCTAACAAGAAGGCTGTACACATAGCCTTAATGTATGTGATTACAAAAAAACGAAGGAAGTAATGATTTCATCAGTCGCTGAAGAAGGCATTTATATGTGAGATGTGAGATCAGGAAAGGTGGAAAGACTGCTGGCCCTCGCGAGCTGCAATCAACAGTTTCTCTCGCATGATCTCTATGCTGGAGTAGTCAGGCAGCTTCAGGTAGTTGACACAGGTCATGACTGAGGGGAGGAAGTCATCCGGGTTCTCTGTCGACTCGAACGTCTTCCTCACAATTGTCAGAGGGGGATTCAGGCTCCGGAAACCTGAGAGACAATGGCAGTAACTGGGTGAGTGTGCTGTAAAATTACAGTGCAATCACATGTAAGCCCACTTGGCTAAATTTCATACTGAAAGTCTTAAAACGTCACCTCCAACAGGCAGTCTTGGGCTTCCTGTGACAAATTGAAGAAAGAGTCTCTGCTGCTCTGCATCGAAGCTGCTCAACACCTCAAACAGGAAACGAACAGCACGGCTAGAAATGATTCAGAAAAAGAAAAAGAAACAGACAAGATTTATAGACAATAGTTTCTATTCATTCATTCTCAAATAGTAAAAAAACAAAACACACTTCCCACTTCTGACAATGGTCTATAGCTGAGAGCTAAACTTTAATGAACTCTGCCCTTTAAGCACGTCACATGGTCAATTTGCAAAACACACAGAGGATCCCAGATTTACAATTACTCAGAAACAGAGCCAAATAAATGATGTCAGAAGTGGTAAAATGGACTGAGTTACATGCCATTAACTTAATCCAAGTCTGGCCTCACCTGTCATGTGTGTATCCATGGTCCGGTCGACAACACTCCATCAGCGTCTTGACATCCCAGGTCTCTGATTTACTGCCACACAGCAACTGGTCAAGCTGCAGCAAATAAGAGGCAGTCGGTGATTTAATGATGAGCACAGAGGAGAGATGAAAAGTAGACAGTTTGTTTTACTCATGTGTATCTAATGTCTTTTCTTTCCCCCTTGCTCTTGTTTCTGATTTTAAATGACCTCTGTACACCGCTGTAATGCTTTTAATGTTTTATCTAAAGCACTTTGAATTGTCTTGTACATGAAATGTGCTATACAAATAAACTTGCCTTGCCTATAAACAATATATTCCTTAAGAAACAATACGCAATCAATAAATACAGACCCCTTGTCCTTTTTACAGACTGGTCTGTAAAGAAGAAAATAATTTAAAAAGTTCCTTACCTCCTCAGGATAGAAATACTGCAGGTGATGCAGGGGGAAGACTGACTCAAACCCTTCCCTGAATGACTCAAACTGTCTCGACACGCCTTCGTTTAAAGTCCAGTACACCACCAACTACAGGGAGACAAAAGACAGTTTAACTAAACAGAAATAACAGTGAAACAAGATATTAAAGGAAAGGTTATGAAATGAGAATTATCCCATACCCTGAGGTACTCCTCCAGGTTGTAGATTGTGACTGGTACATCTTTGCCGCCCTTTTTCAGCTCAATGTTTGGGAATCCTGGCAGAGTGAAGTCCAAACCCAGGTCCTCTATTGAGCAGCCGTTCATGTTCAGGCTCTCAAGTGCCTGCTGTAGGGTCTCTCTAGTCTGGAAAAACAAAACGCATACAAACCCATATTAACACCTAAAAACAACAACAAAAAACTACTTTACATATGAACGTAATAAGATTTGGCATATGCTACAACTAAAGAAAACTGGAATTATTACATGCAGTGAGCACTACTGAGTGCAGCATTTCATGCTAACCTTAAGAGATACAACACTAGTGGTACTAATTTATGAAACAAATCCTCTGTGCTTCACCTGTGATCGGTCCTGTTCCAGCCTCTTCTTCTGGCGGATAATATCCTCCAGGTGTTGGATGGACTTAGCCACACCAGGATCAATGTTCACCAAGTCGTGGGAGCTTATAGACATCTCATGCCGTAGCATCCACTTATAAAATGGAAGGCCCAAGGGCAGATCCAGCTAGGTAAAGGAGCGCAAGTAAAAAGGTTCAGAAAGTTTGTACAAAAAGAACTTTCCACAGGTCAAATTAAATAGTGAATTTTTGTTGCTGCCCATGGCAACTAAAAATGGGTTTGTTGACAAAAAGCAAAAGATAGAATTTTTTACCAGTCTAAAATCCATAATGGCTTTGGCCATCAACTTTCCTAAGAAACGAAACTTCATTTTGATTTTGGCTATATGTGCTGGTTTGGTTGTCCTGCCAAAGGGAACAGCAAACAGTCCTCTGGAGCTGAACATGTACTTAGTGCCCTCTTGGTTTCCTGTAGAGTAAAGAGAGAAGTTTTGGCCATGTTAGGTCGTGCAAAAATGAAATGGAAAAGCTGTAACATGTAAACAGGTTTACTTTTTGTCTCTAAAATGCTCGTTATATTTTCAAGAAATATTAATCAGTGTCTGACCAATTAAAAGATCCCATCCCAAAAGATGGTTGATGTGGGATATAGAACATCTCAGTGAATTTCACTGCTTCTGGATCTAATGCCAGATATCAACCAGGAAATGTCAATATTCTGTAAGTGATGGCTCAAAGCAACAGACAGTGGTCGGCACCTTTTGGATTGGCCAACGTAACCTCTTCCCCTCGCCAAAGGCCAAGATCAGCTCTTTGAAGCTCCTGAGATACCAGAGCGTAAAACTCCTGAGTGGGTCCAAGACCTGTGCCGACCTGGACAAAAAAAAGAAAGGAAAAAGAAGAAGAGAAACATTTTAATTTTGATTTGGCTACATGGTAAGGCAAGACGGTTTATCAGGTTCAGTGTACAGAAAGCTGAATCTGAAAAAGTTACCTCATTCTCATACTGAATCTCCAGCATTGCCCTGGAGCTGCCCAGGTCCTGCATTACAGATTCTGCCTGTTTAAGGAGCTCATCACGGTTTATCGTCCTCTGGAGGAGATACAAGAGGAAATTACAAAACTGATGAAAACTACAGAATTACATTTTCAGCAGGCTGCAGGACATGAAGCATGTAATTAATACATTCCGTCAGACTTAATGCAGCATTTAAATATACAGAATGCTGCAAAACATCTTATCAAACAGACTGCACCTTTTTCCGGTCAAGACGAGGAGCGACTCTGCTGTCCTGAGAGTCTGACTGATTGATCTCAGGGTTTGTGTCCAGCAGGCGTTGCATGGCTCTGTCACGATCAAAGGCAGTTACATAGAATAACATCTGCCGGGTGTCAAAGGGGAAGAAGTAGGGGCTGTCAAAGGTAAGAGAAAAATGTTACGCGATAGTCAAGCAGTGCAATATACAGGATTGTTTTCAAATTCCCCTTTGATTCAGTCCTATGAAACACTTACCAGGTCTTTCCAAGCTCAATGAGCCAGGTAGGTATGTTTCCTGTCATGATGACCAGTGGGTCCT
>JAOXYM010000009.1:22190354-22218706 GCA_028567055.1 Leptatherina wallacei | reverse complement strand
GTAGCTGACGGTTGGCTTTGGCAGTCAGTTTACTGTTTATGAACTCATTGGTAGGAATTATTTCCTTACACGCAGCATTCTACAAAACAAGGAATAATGTACTTTTAACAGAAATCCAAGATTGACAGAAAGAAAAAACTGGGGGGAAAAAAATCTCCCTCTCATCTAGGGCTGGGCGATAATTTGATAACGATATATATCGATCAACAGACACATGGCACAATAGGCAAAAAGAGGGTCGATAAAAAGTTTGATAGAAAAACAATTTCCCTTGCTTTTTCATTATAGCCTATCACGTAGCTTAATACTACAGTTGCAACTTCCTCCAAACCAATCACAAACGCAGACCCAGGCACGCTCTGTCCCAAGCCCCGCCCCTTTAACAGAGAGCATGTGTATTGCGCCAAAGACTTTGCTGCTAGGACAGCAGCAGGTCCTGAAAAAAGGTTTCAGTAGTTCACCAACATGGCAACATTTTGGTTTCCATTAGGGGCGTCCGTAGCGATGCAGATTTCAGGCTGTGGTTGTTGAAGCAGAAACGGACACAAAATGGATCTTTTACATGGACAGTTTAGCTTTAAAGCTCTGCAAGATGCTTCTCTGCACCAGACTAAGGTATTTTATCTACTGTCAATGTGAACTGAGTTACCGCCCCTACGTAGCGTCTCAAATAACCGGCTGCTGTGCAGCAAACATGCAGATAGCTGCGGAGACATCCCGATAATTTTACAAGCAGCAACATCTTATCAGCTGATCGGGGATAAACTAGATAAGCTGGAAACAATGCTAGAGCCCTGCAGGATATTTACTCCAATTTATAGCATGTCTGCTTTACAAATGAAGGTGAGAGGGAGAGTCCGTAATCACACCTGGTTGCCCGTTTAACTGGATTTATGTCCAGACTTGTGGTAGTCATAGAAACGGCATATAACTATACAAGGAGAACTACAATATTAAGAAATAAACTAAATCAGGATTAATTATCTGTTTAGAGTCTATGTGGGCTTCCTAACAGCTTACATAAGTATTATATAATGATAAATATCTCGTTAAAACATAGGATAAAATAAAATAAATAAGATCAAAATAAAGATTTTTTTTTTTTTACATCAGTGGGTAGAATGCAATTAATTGCGAGTTAACTCAGGACACGCATGCTATTAATGGCGATTAAATATTGATCAAAACTGACAGCCCAAGTTTCCATCCTGTCCAACTCTAAGTTCTAGTAAAAAAGGAGGTTGAATAAAGGTTAAATTTGAATTTAATGTTTGTGTGTTTTTTATTCAAAGTAGGTCATTGAGCAATAGTATAAAATGGCCGGGACAGCACTTGAAATATATTTTTGAATTTAAAAAAAATAAATTATCAACATGAATTTTTTCTAAATCAATATGCTTTTTTTCCCTATATTGTCCAGCCCTACTCTCATCCCATGACATCGGAGGGAGACTTACTTCATATAAGTAGAACCAGTATCTACTGATGGAGTGTAGGACCCTCAGCAGCAGGATGACCTCTAAAGAAGGGTCATCAAAGGTTATGGTCTCTGGTGGCTCTGAAGTGAGGTATGTCTCTAAGGGATTGGTGATGCTGGGACATACGCCATCTGGAAACAAACAATTATTTTATTACACTGTGTTTGAGATATGACAGATTTGGGACAAAATGGACATAAAAGGAGTAGATGCAGCATGTTTTGGTCAAATCTGGATTTCACTAGTCATTTCTCCAAATTAACAAGTCCTTAGTCATTGACAGTTTAAGATCCTCACCATGCCACAGCTCATCCTGCTTCTTGGCGTTGCGAGGAGAGGTTTTGGTGGGAGCAGTCTGGGCTCGGCCTCTCTTTCCGCCCACAGTGTCTTTGCTACCATCTTCGTCTTCTCTCACAGGCTTATACCTGTCAAAAGACAAGACAGAACATTTTGTCTCTATGTAGACTGATGAACACAGTAACTTTAACACCGCTAGAGCCATACTGTGCCCATTTTTAAATGTAATGAAAGGAAATCATTTTAACGAGCGAGTATTTAAAATTGCCTCAAATCTCTGTGAAAAAGATGCTGAAGATGTGCATGCTCTGAGTGCAGCTTGAACATTTTCCTTTGTGACTGAACGTTTACTAGGGCAGCATTGTTCACATGTAAAATGGATGATAAAATTTCTTGACAAGATGTCACCAGGGTAAATGAGATAAAATGATTTAACAATCAGTTCAATGTTTGTCTGAGACAATCAAACTTTAAAATTCTGCTTTGTTTCAATCAAAGATGCAGAACAGAACATCTAAAAGACAAAGATTTTCACCATATTGTATGTGTTTTGGTCCAGATTCCAGCTCGCCCAAGTGGATTTGCCTCATCATCTGTCGACTCCCTTTCTTCTTCTGCTTGAAGACTGTACTGTCGAACGGCCTGGTATACTGTCATGTTGTACGGTAATAGGTGATCACCGATGTAGAACTGTAGTCTGTGGCGAACACTGCCAGAATTCAGAAACTGTGCTGCCTGAGAGATCAAAGAAATACACAAGTTGCAATGAAAATGCTCCAGTGTCGGTACCACTGGTGTATGAATGTTCGGTGGTGGTCGGAGAGGCTGTTGGCCCACATTGGCAGCCACGTTTCTGTCAGTCTGCCCCAGGGCAGCTGTGGCTACGCACGTAGCTTACCACCACCAAATGTGAATGAATAATTGGATTCACTGTAAAGCATCTTTGGGTGTCCATGGAAAGCACTATATAAATCTACTCCATTTAATATTATTATTAAACATTAAAGTAAAACTGAGATTAAATGTTGATTCAGATTGTGTATATGCAAATAAGAGATTTATTTGACATTAATCCAATCAAATACCAGTGATTCGTCTATTTCATCATCTGAACCGTCATCATCACTGTCTTCGTCCTCTTCCCTGATTCGACCGTATCCTACAAAGAAAAGAAAATTGCAGGGATCAGTGTGAACATTCAAAGTAACATTTCTGATGAAGCTGTTCTTGTTTAAACGTAAATTAGGTTACTGGGGATCCAATTAAAAAAAAACAAAAAAAAAAACATGTAGGCGTCTACAACCTCTCCAAAGCCATGTGAGCCTTGTATTCCTCACCTCTGACCACAAGATATCTTTCAATTGCTTGCACCAAGGCCAGCGGGTCAATCTTTACAGGGCCACCTTTCCATTGTTTAACATTAGTGCAATCTGGGTGTCTCTGTAGTTGACACTTGAGTTGATGTGTGTTAAAGAATTTCAGTGCCTGAGATCCCCTGAAAAAGAAAACCATTTCATTAAAACAAACAAAAACAAAAAAAACCATGTTACTTCAAGTGGTTGAGGTTGGATATTTTAAAGCAACAGACCTGCTCCCATTGCCATTGCCACTGGGAAAATCATGAACCTTGACAGGGAACTGCTCCATTTGACTCAGACAGCTGTTCATCTTGTGCACCAAAGCCAGGTAAGGTGCGTTCTCTGTAGGTTCCAGACGACCTACAGGCTCCATTCCCTGAACCTACAAACCACACAGCAATAATAACAACAGGAAAAAGAGGAAAAAAGCAAAGTGTGTCACAACAACCCCTCCAATGTAAATGCATATGCTCTACTTTCTGGAAAGACTGCAAACCACAAATTTAAGAGCAATAGGAAACAGAACACTATAAACCACAGACAGAAATTTTCAGACTTCAGATGTCTGAATATTTTTATGGTAATAGACAAGTTCTTGTTTCTCACCGGACAGCCACCGAATACATGGAGAAATCTCCTGAGCCGCACGTCACGACTCAGCAAGTCTCTATCTGTGTGGGAGGTAAGGTAGACCAGGAGCTGCTTCACAAGCCCACTGTGCTGGATCTCAAAAGACGACACATCAGATTCTGATACGATGTTGGAGATCTCCACCAAGCACTCCAAACCACCATCCACCTGGAAAACACATTATCATAACATTTAAATCCTGGAGTGTATCATTTTTCGCACGCACGCACAAGTTAAACATCTACAATTACTAGATTTATAGGGCCATTTTTAAAGCACCATGATTCATGGCCTAATTTCTTTGTAATTCACCAGCTTGTTTTCTGTTGGAGTAAATGTTTTACCTGCAGGTTAAGTTGCTCAGTGGCTGTGCAAAGTCTCTGGAGTACATTCAGCGCAGGGTTGCTGCCGTCCACATTTTCAGAGTTGAAGTAACGCTCCACAAACTTGCTCGCCTGTTCTTTGATCCAGGCTTTAATTTTGTCTCTGAAAGAAAAGTCGTACATTACAAAGAGCAGTAATTACATGAACCACTGACAGATGATTTTACACTAAAACCGTCGTTAACCTACCTGTTATTTGAAACTGAGTCTTTGGGAGGTGCCCTTGCCAGGCCACTCACGCCCGCTGTACGCGAGGGCTCAGAGTTGGCATTGTTAGTCTGGGCACCAAGTTTACCCCAGGTCTTGGGATTGAGACTGGCCAAGAAGGATGATTTGGGCGACTGAGTACTGGTAGGACTCTTGGCTGCAAAAAGGTTTAGGAGAGTCATAGATTAAAAATTTATCCAAAGCTAAAAATGCAATTTTAGTTCAGTTAAATATTTAAACTCAACAAGTTGCTGAACCTTACAAGTAAATACTCAACCTGCTGTCAAGTAAACCTTGACAGCAGGTATTCAAATATATAAATAAATATACAATATACAGAATCTGAAAAATTGGCAGCATTCATTTTCTCATGCCGGCCCTTTGATACGTGTTCTGTATGTGGATCTACATCTGCATAGTCTTTCAAGGAAAAAAACAGGTTATCCAGAAACACGTTTGTGTAATATAAAATCTTTCAATATTTTTCATATGCATTACCCTGATTGTCTACTTTATCATCATCTCTGGGGGGAGAGTATTTGGGCCTTCTGGGTCCTCTTTTAGGAAGTCGTTTTCTCTTCAGGACATCACTTAACCGCCTTGGATGGGGAGAAGATTATTCATAAAATCCTCTCAGGGCATGAAAACATGAAATCTTTTTTCATACTTATTACAATAACCATGGACACATATAAACACATTAAAATATACTGATCAAGCAAAGCAAAAACATGATTACAGATACAAACTAAAGGCTTACAATTGCTGGAGTGTCAATGGATCTGTGTCTGAAATGTATTTTTTAAAACACATTTGTAAACAGCCAGAACATATTCCCTCAAACTCACCCCTGTGGACTGAGGTCCAGTGAGTCGTCCATGCTGTGCTGGAAGCTGGGTGAGCCCAGGTCAGGAGTTGCATTATTTGCAGATGTGGTGGATGCAGTGCTGATGGTTGTAGTGCAGAGACTGGCAGTACCACTTGGGCAAGCCTTTGGGGGACTAGTGACGAGAAAGCTCTCAGACTCTGCAAGATTTTTCACCTGGTGCATTACCCCTGGGAGAGAAAAGAGAAAGACAACATTAAAACAAAAACTTAAAAAATAATAATGAAAGCACAAAATATTTAGTTAAGTAAAAGCCACATGGATCCGAGTTAGGATTGCACCTAAAAAATGACAATGCAGCTGATGTAGCCAATAACTACACTGGGAATTAAATGAAAACACTAATGGTTGGCACTAGGGATGGGTACCGCTCACATTTAAACCGATACCAGGTACCGGGAAACGGTACTGTAATTGGAACCGGTACCTTATGGTACCAATTTTCTGTATTTTTGTGTTTGATAATATGGGAATATCAGATTTATTTCTCATTTTCAACATACAGGCTTATTTATAACCAATATATTTAAGCAACATCCATCTGTTTCTAGTCTTACAACGCTAACACGATTCACTGTTTCACTAACATGTAAATGCTTAACTACAACTTAGCAGTGTTTTTTCTTAATGATGCACAAATTAAAATGCAGCTCCACACACTGAAAATTGTTTCAATAAGTTCAGATTGAAAGAATATGTTGGAGTGAGGCGAGATGGATTTAGCTCTAGAAAATCAGACAGAGTAGGACATCTGTCTGTCAACATGTGTGTAAAATCTTTGATGTGCCCTCAGCTCCGTTTCTAGTAGAGAAGCACAGAGGTGACGGAGCCGTGTTACTGGATGGACTTTTGCCTTGGACAGACGACGTCTTACGGCTGTTTTGGTGTTCTGGAGGCTGAACCTTGCAAGCACTCACTTTAGCGGGGAGGAAATCCTGCAGCACATGCTGCTTCTGTTCCAGTGTTTCAGTTCCACAGGTCTGAGACCGTAGTAGTCACAAGACAAATAGCTGATTAATGTGCTCTTTCACCACCCGGTGGTCGGGAGTGTGAATTGCAATCTCTCAAAATAACAGATGGCCTTCAGAGTTTTCCTCCACCATTTAAAAAAATTACGACATAGGTACCGAAACATGATACCGTTTGATTTTGCGTGAATTGGTACTCTGTAGTTCCGACGGAATTCCGTAGGTACCAATAAAAGTACAGAATTTGGTACCCATCCCTAGTTAGCACACATTAAAGGATTCTTCAAACCTCCACAGATTTAGAAACCACACGCTTGATAACAAAAGACAGATCACACACGACAGATCTCTCTCTTCTAATCTTATAGTGTGTGGTATGCACTATGTAGACCACCACACACTAACCAATTCTTCAACAGAGTATCAGGTTCTTCACGCTCAATATTCAAAATCTTGCGTAGTCAAACGTGACTTCAGTGTAAACAAACATGGTGGACAAACAGGACAAAGCAATGTTTTTGACCTCTTCCTTCACGAAAAAACCCACAAAAAAGAAAATCAGATAATGGAAAAGTCATGAAGATGCCAGGAATGTGGGCTGTATAGATTACAGCGATAATTGGAAGTGAGCAAAAATTGTCATAAGTATTACAGATAGCTTGGAGAGCAGGGTTGTGAGCTAGATGCAAGCATCAGTGCTAGCAAGTCAAAAATATTAATGTTACCACAATCATTGCAAACTACAAGTGATCGTAATAACTGTTATAATTTTTTTGTTTGTTTTTACTTCATTTCTCGTCAGTCAGCTGAGTCAGCCCACGTCTTGATTGCCTTTTGTTCCGGTACACGTGACATTACACACTGTAGCTGCTTGGCTCTTTTCAGAGCAACCCACACATAACATAATTTTTTGTCGCAAATATTAATCATGCTCATTATTTAGGATTTCTCCTCCCGAGCAGATCAGACGAAATCATTCTTAACCCCACACCACGGCAAAAACAGACATGATGCCGTTTTCAGATAATCAGATAATCTGGCCTTTGCTGGCTTTGATCAAAAGCGGGATATTGGGACAAAAATCATCACGATTATCCTGTAGTCATGTGTACCAGCCTTAAGGAGCAAAACATTTTACAAGTAAATTAAATTGTTCCTAAACAGCAAGAAGGAAACCACTAACTAAGTGGGCTATTGTAAATCGGAGAGGAATAAAACAACCATTATCTTTCTTTTCTGGTTCTAACTGGACAATATTTAATCTTCAAAGAATCTTTGTGATGTAATTTTGAAGATGCTTAAAATCAACACTGCCATTTTAAGGATGTAAAAAAAAAAAAAAAAATCCCTCTGGTATTAATAAAGCATTTTTCATAATTTTGTGTAGGCCATGTCCTCTAGTGAGCACACAATGTGGTGCATTAGTTTCCATGGGATTATAACCTACCTTCTCTTCTGAAATAGACACTGAAGACATCAGGCAACTTCTGCATGAGGATCTCGGCCATCTGCAGAGAACCCACTACAATCTTCAGGTCCTGGCTAGATAGCATGGAGGCAATGTGACTGTAGAAATAAAAGGTGCAAAAAAAGACAATTTACTGAAATAGTTTAAAATGTAACCTTTTTTTAGTGCAATATTCCTATGCTGTTTTAATAAGAAGCTAAAGTAACCCAGACACTGATACCTGGACACAGCATGGTTCCTCAGCACATCCTTCAGCAGCTCTGCATCAGCAAAGTAGATGATCCTGAGGATGGCTCTAAGGCACTTGTGTCGGACAGCAGGACCAGCTGATGAGCTGTACACCTCATACAAGACCCCAAACAGTGTTTTAATAAAGCACTTTGCCAGCTCAGGATCTTCCTTCATTAACTGGGCTCGTGCATCTTCTCGACGAACCTCTTGGTGACTCCCTGAAATGTTACAGAAATAGATCAGTTTGTTTTCATCATTCTACATAAGATACATTTCATCTACCAGTTCATGTAATGCTGATATACTTTGGGCAAAAACATGAAAACAAATTGAAAGAGAACTCAGACCCATAGCAGCTTTGAGCAGAGCATTTCTTCTCAAATAACAGCAACAAGTCTCTGTTATAACCACAATCTAGCAAATTTCAGCTGCTGACTTGTAAACAATAATTACTTCATTTATTTCATAATGACCATAATACACTGAATTTGAAATTGAATCACTTTCCAAATGTTTATAGATAGACCCACCAAATGTTTCTGGCTGCTTCATTATTGCAAGTTAAACTGATACACTGTCATCTTAACGCCAAACAAATTAAGTGAAGAACTGTATTACCTGTATTGGGGTTTGCAAGAGGATTAGGCTTCCTCTGGATACCGCGTGCTGTTCCTGTGTCTTCATTTATCTGCTGCATAGAGTTAAAGTCAATTGTGTACACACGGCCCAGGGTCGACAAACTGATCTCATCTTCCCCGTTCTGGTGGGCCGTCTGCAGGAACAGATAATCACCAAACACACCCATTGTCAGCATCATGCTCAGATAAGCCACACATGCTGTGTATACAAACATTAGGTAATGGTGACAGACCAAATAGTCTGAATGTTAAGCAACATCCCATTTTAAATGCTCGACTCCACCACTGTCCCACAAATAGTGACTGTTCTGTTCATGCTTTTTCATGCTGTCACCAAAAAAGGCATGTCAAAGGTGTGGGGGTGGGCAGGAATATGACGCAAAGGTCTCTTTAGTCATCACTGGGTTACCATACACATCAGCTCGTACTCATACTACAACATAATGTTTAGTGTTTTTTCCCCTCCCTTTTCTTTTTGTGTAAAGAAGCAGCTCAAAGAGATCACTAAAAGCCCTAATTTGCCATGACAAACATCTACGATCAGGGTTTGTTTTTTACAGAACTGTGTCTTGAAGAGGTCTCACCTAAACACATACTAATATTTCAAATGTGACAAGTATAGCAAGTAGAGGTGGGGTTGTTTAAACTGTATACAGTAGAAACGATATGAATTTGGCCAACTGTAGAATTTTTACTAAACCGGCCTACCACCATAGCGCATGTTGATGATGTCATCAAGCTGCACCAACTTTGGTCAAAAGCATGGAGCGGGTGGGGGAAGATGAGGTGCTTGTAAAGAAGACCGGTTCAACGTCGGTCATATGGACCTGACAGAAGCAATTGAAATTGAGCTAAGGCCCATTTCCACCGGGTGCATGTGAACCGTGTTCCGGCTGTGTCGCGGTTTCCTTCCGACCTCCGCGTTGTACCAACTCACACCAGGAGCGTGTCAGACGCGGAGCGCCGGTGAGTGAAGTCCTCTGCTGGATCCGTGAGATCACGAATTCACAGGAAAATATCAAGATCACACGTGATGATGCTGTTTAAACTGTGTAAACATCACATCACGGCACACAACAACAAAGTAGATAATGACAACAAAAAAAAACACCATTAAACCTGTGGACAAAATAAACCATTTGGCTAGAGTACTTTTACTCATGGTAGTAGCACAGAACTCACAAAGACGGATCCAAAAGACCAGGAAATGAACCCCAGACTTTTGTTTACATGCAGCCTCTTTATCCATGCTTGTTATCGCCAATAACGACAACATCATTCTCCGGTGAATTTGTGATCTCACTTATCCAGCAGGGAGGACTGGACTATATTAATGTAAAAGAAACCTGTTGAACTTGGGAGTTTTCTTAGTTCAAACATGTGCAGCTTTATTTTTGTGCAGTATGAAATTTATAAATAATCAGGACAGCAGGAAGAAATGTAATTCTAGTTTTTACATTTTGCATTTTAAACTAGAGATGTCCGATATTATCGGCCGATATTAGATTAAAATGGGATTTCGGAAAAAATTGGTATCGGTTTTTTACCTTTTAATTACACAACTTTTACACAACATGCACATATACACGTCAGTGGTTGGCAACTAGCGGTCCGTGAGCCAAAAAAATCTAACGGCCAGATTACTTCCATAAAAGAAAAGAAGATTTTTGCAAGAGTCGTGTGTCATTGTGCAGACATGACGCTGCTTACAGCGCAGCCAGTTTAAGAACGGTTGAGCTAGAGAGGAGGAGAGATGTCAGCAGCTGGTGACGCACAGCAGGTCAGAGAGAGACCGGAAACGTTGGAGCAGAAAGTTAGTTTTAAGAAACTTCTTGCTTAGTGGTGAATGTTTCTGCTACAATTTAAACAGCACACAGCTCTTCTAGTTCCAGCAGAGTCCATGTCTGCTTCACCACTGCTGGGTAGAGAGAAGGAAGCTAGCTAACAATGAAGCTAGCTGCTGCTTCAGCCTGAAACCACCTCGCCTGTGTCTCCTGACCTCAGTGTGGAGGCAGGAAAGTTTATCAGCTGATTCTGAGTTTTTCCTCGGCAGTGAAGGCAACATTGGGCAGCATGGTAACTAAGCCCTAAGAAATGTTGCTGCAAGAGCAAAAAGACCAGACAGAAAATGACTAGTTTGTTGTTGCTAATTGCTCCAGTAGGCATGGTGTTTAGTTCACCTGGAGACCCTCCCCATAAACCCAGCCAGGCCCACTTCTCATCTACCTGGTGTACAATAAAGGACACTAGAGCCGACACAATGTTAGAAATATAACAAAGTTAAAAATCACTTGTGGGTTAAACAAACACATACAAATAACATCTTACACATTTTACAATTTCCATTTGGATATATATTAGGTACCTGAAATAATTTAGGTTTTCTTTCTCTGGGGGAACCCAACATATATCGGCTGATATCGGTAAAAAAGCCAGTATCAAACATCCCTACATCAAACTATTTTGATATTGGTGTTTTCCTCACATTTAAGTTTTATGTCTTCATCTTTATTTGTGTTATTTAAGAATTTTTTGTTACATTGTTTGCAAAAGGATCTGTTAAAAATAAATTGAAAGGTTTTGTTTTTTAAAAAAAGTTTTGCACAATAAAAAAATATATAAAATGGCATTTTAGACTTTTTTGAAGTGTTTGTTCTACTGTGATGTATCTGCAAAGTGAGTATGTTCAGATTAGAAAAGAATATATTGCAATGTATATTGTTACCGCACATGCTTCAGGTTATTCTGCAATATAGATTTGAGGCCATATCGCCCAGCCCTAATAGCAAGATATTACATGATAGTATTTTTGGCTTTCAAAATCCACAATCTGCATGTAACATATTCATTTTTACCTCTATAATGCGGCTGTCAATGCGGTTGTAGGGATGCCACAGGCCACGGTCATCCCTCCACTGCCAGATTGCTCCCTCTGTTGTCTGAGCACTGCCTTTCTTTAGCATAACATCAACTGCAAAGATGCCTTCTCTGGGAAGGCAGGGCATCAGCTCACTGTAAGGGGGGAAAAAAAGTTTTCAAAAAGCTACAAAGCTGAGCTTAATCTATTTTGGAGTTAAAAATCCATTAAGTGAGGTTTTCCCCATCCCATCAAGAACTCAACTAAGAAGAAATGCCCACAATTAGGGACAGGTGGAAAATAATGATTATTGTTAAGAGATTATTGAGGCTAAACAATGGTCTGTAGTTCAAGATCAAAGGAAAGAGGAATACAATTTGTGGAAATGTGTAAAGACACTGGAACAAAGCCTGCAGTTTCTGTAAATTGTGCAAAAAGACTAACAATACTCCATAAGTCTTTCATATTTTGTCAAATCAAACATTATTTTTTTATATATATACATATATATACACACACAGTACCAGTCAAAAGTTTGGACACACACATATCCAAACTTTTGACTGGTACTGTAGAAAACATTGTTCCTTTAGACTTCATGATTCACAGGCTTAGCAACACCAAATCAAAAGAATGCATTTTCTTCTACACTGACCACTGTAATCTTAACAGATAGACGTTACCATATGAGGGATGTCAGTTCATAGAGCTCCTGGGGGCTCCGGGGAACCAGTTCAATCTGCTCCTGACAGCTGCCATTTGATGCCCCACACAAGAGGAAACGCAGAGTTTCTGCTATATCTGTTTAGAAAAAGATATTACAAAAGACATTCCTGTTTCAATTTCCGCATTGTATGGGAAACTTATAATACATTGCCACACATCTGTTATGATCTGGTCATGATCTGCATGATCTGACCTGGAATGAAAAGTTAATTAAAGATGCAGCCAATTACAGAGGAAAAAAGAAGGGATGTGAATATCAAGACATGTTGCAGCTCAAGATGACACTGCAGCGAAGCGGTGACGTGTGGGCACATTACACACAGCTGATATAGGTTTTGTTTTTTCAGCTTTGATGGTAAGTATATATTGCCTTAACATTTCCCAAACTGAAATAATAGTGACCCATGGCTCAAAGTTTAAGTCATGAAACAGGACCTACATCCCTCGCTGCTGTCCACTGATTATTTAGCAGGAAAAAATCTAATTCAAACTTGCACAAATAGTAATTCAAAAAGTTCAGTTACTCACTCTGTTTCATAAGCTGGACTGCAAGGCATGGGCAGTTAGAGCACATCAGTGAAAACATGCGCACGACCATGATGAACATCCCCGAGCTGAGAACAGGAGGGGTCACAACCAGCAACTGTTGGATATTGGTCAACAGGTCCCGTGACGCCACCTCCTGCAGCAGGTTCTGTCAAGTAAAATACAGACAGACACAAACACGTTAGATGAGTGGCTGGAACACAACAGAGATTAACAATAAGGAAATGACACACCACATACAAGTGACAAGGAAAGTAGTATTGAATAAAAAACAAAACAAAAAACAACAAAAAAAAAAACTGGAACACAAAAAAAGCATATACTAACCTCTTCATGCTGAAAATTGTCCACCAGTCTGGCAAAACAGAGACAAGTGCTTTCAACAGACTTTTTGTCCTGAAAGAAAGAACAAAAGAATGAGAGAGAGATGAGTTACAGCATAAAAGTTACCAAGTCTGTTACATTTTTCTACAGAAGTGCTCATCTCATTGCTGCAATGCAAATGCGTCTATAAACTGAGCCAAAATAAAAAATATTGTAAATTTTTTTTAATTGGAGGACAAGCTACATGTGCTGAAAAGTGTTCATGTAATTTCTGTCAAAGAATAAGAATATACAACAAACCCTGCCTGCTTTCTTTTAATTGCTGACTAAAACCAAAAGGTTGTAAATCTTCTTTGTTTAGAACCTTGTCTAAAAACTTTTTTTCCCTCTCATCTTTGACACTTAACTGGGATAGGGCCTACAGACCTAGGTCATCGATCAGCTGCAGTTGCAGACCACCATCATAAAGGTGAGTCATGCCAACGTGGTAATATTGCCCAAATCTACCTTCAGCCAAACAAAGACCTCAGCTTTTATTTATTTTCCGTCTTACAGAAAATATCATTTTTGTGCTCCAACATTATTACAAAAACTCCAAAATATATTTCATAAAAAAAGAAAAAGTAAAAATAAACTAAGCTTTTAATGAAGGAGCATTGGTGAATATTTGTGGATTGAAGGTAGCATTGATTACCCTTCACCACTTAAAACTTAAGCAACTGTGCAATAACACAGACAAGAGGGCATCAAAGATATGAGCCTTACATGCAATTAGCTACATTAGCATAAAAAATATGCAGTTTCACTATTTCAATCTGTAGAAAACCATTTGTAATCATCAGGTCAACAACAGGGATTTTTTTCTACCCATCTGGATCAAAAACCTACCACACTCCACTAACAAAAACTTAGCACTGCTCTCATATTCTTTCTCCTACCTGACACAAAAGCATTACAAGTGTTGGCAGGTAAAATCCTTTTGTTACAGTGAGGGCTTTGGTCATCATTGGTGATATGAAAAATTTAGCCCCCCCCCAATGTATTTATCAATTTAGTTTCTATAGCACCCAAGTACGACTTTGAAGGTTTCATATGGGGGACACGTACCTGGTGTGTTAGTCTCTGAGTCAACAGTGGCAGGGAATCAGCAACAAAGTGGAACTCATCTGGAGTAATGCTCTGGCAGCAGTTGGCTGCAATAGCCAAAGCATTCCTCTGAGCATTGATGCTGAAGAACTCCAGGTAGAGGAGGCAGTCGGCAAGCCCACCCTGTGAGGAATGACATAGTATAGCAATGTTTAGGCATGGACTAGATACGAGAGGACAATTTAAGGGTACAATAAGAGTGTGCTGTACTTACAGCCTGCAAAATGGCTTTGCTGTGTCGCCTTGACAACATCTCCAAGGCAGTTAGGGCCTGCTCTGCTACATCAATGAACTGGATCACCTGAAGCTGCATACAAGATGGTGGAACAAACCATTAGTATATCAAAAGGAAACCACTGCAAATGAAAAGTAAAGAACAGAGAAGACCATTCTGTTTTACCTTCTCCAAGAAGACAGGAATAGCATCAACCACCACAGCAGAGGATCGAGGGAGAGCTTCCATCATGTAAGTGAGTGCACGGGAGGCATGATTCATCTGTGAGCATAGAGAAAAGCATGAATGAAATCAGTTGCATTACAAAACAAAGAATCAGCCAACTTCATTTACAGCTATAAAAGTGAATTATACTCACAATTTCAAAGTTTTGCTCCATTTGCAACAGTGTAATCTGTGAAATAAGGTTGAGAGCATAACAAATTAAAATAAGGAGTTATAAATAAAATACTACATATTGAGATAAATTTGCATTTCCCAAGCAAATGAGTGTGCTGGTGAGGCACAGACAAATACTTAAAATGGCCTTAGTCATCATCTCTACAGCATGGAAAGGTAAATGGTCAAACTAAATGAGACTTACCAAAGCTGGCACCACACTCTTGACAGGAAATCCTCCAAGTGTTTCCTCATTGCCCATCACCAGCAGCTGGCACATCTCAATTGCTGCTTGAAGCTGCTGAGACTCATCACCTGTGGCCTGAAGGCCCTGGAGAAGCTGCTGAGCCTTGGAACCTGAAAAAGAAAGGGGTTGGATTTTTATTCAGTTAGGCATCTACAGCTTAACAAGAATAGTGGTAAATGTAGGAAGACTGTACTCACTAGCTCCACTGCCTATGGTCCTGTGAAACAGTTGTGACATCCGAGGTCCAAGGGGCCCAAAGAGATGTGGTGGGAGACCTCTGGCTTCCAGTAGAGCTATGGAAAACAAATGATGAGGCTTAGGTGGCAAATATATTTAATCAGCCTTAAATATTAAATTTTATAAGCTAAATATTGGAAATCCAACAGCATGTTATTTAAACACACCTTGAAGCCTTCCCATTTCAGAATCATCAGACTCACTTTCTCCAGAGGTGGTCATGCCCACTGCTCCGGCAACTGAACTTGAAGCTTGACAGAAAAACAATATAAAAGTTTAATGAACATGGGAAAACTGTATCAAGTTGGGACAACAATGATGCACACATACACTTGTACAACACTCATTCCACAGGCATTCCCAGCTCATAACCAAGTTTACCCTTGCGGCTTGATTCATGACAACATATTGTGATGTAGGTACCTGAAGCTCCTTGTGATGCCTCATCAGTGCGAGCTGCTGATGAGTTGGCCCCATCTTGGTTGTTGTCGGAGTCAGCCATTTTCTCCTGTCGGCGAGCGTCGGCTGCCCCGCGCTTGCCCAGGCCTGAGCCCCGCCGACTGTTATAGGAGCACAAAGAGATTGAAAAGATGAGCAACAGTAAAATACACAAGAAAAGCAGCACAATTTCTTTTATCGTCACATCTAAATTCACAATATCAGTGCCCATAGATATTTCCCACAAAAAGAAGTTGAGAATCAAGACTGAAGTGCATTTTAACCTCTTCACATTTTTCTCGCCATTTCATGTCTGGTATAAATAGCCAAATGCTTTTGAAGTTTATGATGTTAAACTCTGATTAGAAGTCCCTGCATCACTGAAATGCAACTGACATTACTGGTGTGTCATTTTTAACAGCAAGTCTGTACTAAACAGGAAAAGCCTTTCATCAATTCTCTTCCTGGTAATATTCTCTGTGTGCTTTTCAACTGAAGAAATACAATATGTATCCATCGCCATTAGGCAACACATACGAACAAAGCAATGCACCAGCTAACTTTAGCCTATACACTGTGTTGCCATGGAAACCAACATGCCTTTAGCTGGTTATTCAGTAAATTCATAAACACACTGCAATGTTTAATCCTAATTTACGGCCTGTCTGCAAAGCTGTAATATGAAGCTGTCAAGTTAGAAATGAACATCAAAATACCTAAAGCACGTAGGCCACTGGCAACTGTCAGACAGCTTTTCTGTATTGACTTATTTGCAAAGACAGTGTTTAATTTTGGGATATTCTGAGAATCTTTGCAGCTGTCCACCATAAAATCTTTTTGACTGAGGTAACTGAGGAGAAATTAGCCTTTTTTGTGATTAATTAATTTCAAAGTACATGTCAAATGCCCCTTTTTATGGGACCAAGCAGGACCACACAAGGGCTACACAAGCCTGTCTCTGTAATATATCCATTTGAGCATTTATAAAGATATCTGCCAATGACAGAGAACATAAAATTCAAGTGATGATCTCACTCAGGCAAATTATTTTTAGGAACAGCTTCATCAAATAAGACGGCACTATCCCTTCAATGTTGTGTTCATGGAACAATTTTCTTGCATCTATCAGAGGTTAATAACTAAAATCAAGAGTAGCTTACATGGTTTTAACCGTCAACAGATGTTTGTGTTTAGCTTTTGTTTTGTTTTCCAGAGATAAGAAAACATGGGGGACAAGAAGTTGCATGACAAGCAACAGACCATATAGGCTGAAGCTATGAGAGACGCCTTTTAACTGAGGCCAACAGGGTGTCCCTTAAGTGTATAGAAACAATACGAGAATAACATAGCAGACTTAAAAGAAAACACAATTTTCTTTTTATTTTCACAAAATGCAAAGGCTACTTTCACGGCATAAGACCTGCAATGGTATTACCAAAAAGAACAATTGGAGGTAAGTATTTTTAAAAAAACGCAAAGCAAACTAATTTGAACAACTTCAACAATTGCTGTTAAAAGTTAGTGGTTAAAATACTATAAACCAATAGAAGCTAATTTTACCATCATAAAGAAGATTTTTTTTTTTTAAACATACTAAAAAGTTCTAAACTATCAATATAAACTCCCACATAAAAGAGGCACTTCTAAAATTTAGTTAATCACTGATGTTCAGGCATTCTGAAAAATGTATTTACTCAAAAATCTTAACACTACACAAAATGCTCAGTTATTTTTACCTGGTGCTGGCACAGGAGCCCGTGGTCTTCTGGCGTGTGCTCCGCCGAAAACTGGGGAGCTCTGCTGGAGGAGACTCGCTACGCTTCTTGGTGGACTTCCTCAAACCTAATTTGAAAAATTAAAGAAAAAGATTTGGGGCCTTCACTGATGCAAAATCTTTCAGACAGGAAAACATTTATCATACAATGTAAATATAAAAATCAGCATAATACCAAAAATCCAGATATTACAAAAAAGATCTTTTAACTTGGCTTTCATAACTAGAAAAGCTGTCCAATCAGGATTCATTAAATGGAATGAATTAAGACAAACATAACGTGAAAGCAGGCCTTGGTTGTGGTGACATAAAAACCATTACTATATAAGATGCTTTTACTGGTAGGTTTGTAAAAGAAAAAAATCTCAGCTCAAATATTTCTTGGACCAAAGATTGATGCTGAACATAGCTTAGTATTACTTTCCAATACAGCAAAAGACTGGTGTTGCCCGTTGAGAGCCCTGTACTACTGGCCAAATGGATATTAATAGTAACACGACCATGGCCCTATGACAGGACAACCTTCATGCTAGATCTGTGACTCATAATTCAGAACTACACAAATAAAACATTAAAGAAGTTAAGGTGAAATTAATCAAACAAAGAAAATTAACTTTTGGAATTTACTTGACATTGTAGATGTATGCCATTTTCTACTGAATTAGCTCATATCAAACATTTTTCCAAAGATTTTCCAAAAGAAATACAATAAAATAGCTCATGCAAAAACATTGTCTTCCTACTGCATCAACAGTAACAAACATGTTTAACAAAATCAACATCTTGAAGTGACAAAACAATAGACTATCACATAAAATGGCCTTGTATAAGCTTACTCACCATAACAGATTAAAGTATCACAATCTGTGTGAAAAGGTAGAAGTTCTAAGATATTCCTAGAGTGATGAAGTACTTTCCTTCAGAGAAACAGCCTGTGAGTCCTACACTACCCTAAAACATACAGTCAGCCAGGTCAGCTGGTGGACCAACACGTGAAAGTCAACTTAGGAGGGGTCTCTCCGTTTGGGTAGGAGCCCATGACACAGACCTCACTTGAGTTACTATCCTCTCACCCACCCAACACAGCTAGACTCTACATTAACTTGAGCAGCATCTGATCATTTTACCATAACCAGTTTCTACTCTTACTCACTTCATTATCTAGCCCATTACCTGACATTTATTCTCTTCATTAATACTTTAGATAAACTACAAAAAGAGCTCTGCATATTGTTAACAGTCCTGTGCCAAAGGAGATTTCCTCTGTCATCACCTTGTCCAAAATAATTGTTGAGACATGCACTGACTTGTTGGCTTGTTTTGGAAGACTCTGTTTGTTGTTGTATAAAAAGGTTTGGAGAGGCAGTCCTAGAGCCCTGGGCATGGTTAGGCTTCACAAGCTAGTGCCAATTTTGTTAACATTTCAGAGGATGGTAGGTTGTGGGGTGCACCATCAATGTAGTCAGGTATTGAAGCTGGGCCAGACAGCCATTTCTGTTTCATTTTAATTCATGAAAGTTACAGTATCTGGAAATTGGAAACATTATCACTCACAAAAAAATGACTCCAAATAATTCAGATACAATACCAGTCAAAAGTTTGGACACACAGACCCTTTAGAGTTAAGGGGTATGTGTTTCCAAACTTTTGGCTGGTACTGTATTTGCAGGTTTTCACACTCATTCTCAAAAACCTACATTCAAACTGGCTTTAGCTGGTAGCTATGCTGTAAGACAGAGCCACAAATATTGAAAAATAGCAACTGAACAAATTCACACTGAATATAAAAAATTGAATGCAATGTCAACGCAATAGCTTAATCATGATGAGATTAAGATACTGACTAGCTTCCTTTAAAGCTATAAAGGTCTGCATTCACAGTATTCCTGAATTAAGTCCTTGGACAAAAACGAAAGTCACAATTCAATACAAATACAACTATAACCACTGTGTGGTTACAATCACAGTGATGATTAAGTCACAAGCACCATTTATGCATTTAGCTACTCTCCAGTTTCAGACCTCTGGTACTTAACTCTGAAATATGAGCCAGTTCCACAGCCCAGTGAAGTCCACACTCACTACATGTGAACAAGACATTCTGACCAAGACACATATGCTTTCTTATGTACAGCTATGTATGTATTAGGGATGTAACGGTATGAAAATATAATATCACAGTTCTTGTGTCCAAAATGATCACGGTGATCATTATTATCCCGGTATTGTTAAAATGTGCTCAAAATGTTCAAAAAGTACTTATACACACAGGCTGGGTATCATCACTAATTTTCTGAATCGATTCAATTCAATTCACAACAGCCTATTTTGATTTGATTTTGATTAAATTAGATTTCGATCAACACCTATTTTTCCTTGAATATTAAAGACATTCTCAGGTAATTATCTTTATAAAACACTGAGCATGATAATAAAATTACGATAATCGGAATCAGTTATCCGGTAGTAATCAGATAATTGTAATAATCTAATATGACGTATCTACATGCACTTCTGAAATATTACAGCGTTTCTCCCGATTCACAGCCAGAAATGCTATGATGAAAAAAAAAAAAAATTTGAACTTTTTAAATGTCCTGATGAAACCGTTTAATTCAGTGGAACAGCTCTTAATATTATTAAAGTTCAGGTCTTAGATAAGGTGTTGACATTAACAAACCCTACAAAGAATACTGGATCCATTTTAAGCCCCACTGTGACTCAAGAAATTCATACATGATGGTAGATTGGCATCGTGCGTCCCTGCTGCGGCATGACACTCTCGGTGAAACACCAGAGCAGGATAAAAACTCCAGCTGCTCCTCACTGGAGTGAGAGTGTTTCCATCTTCATCTCGCTGAGAAAATGTTTAAAACTCTCATATATTTTTGTCAGAATTTCAGCTGGTTGATGCGTTTTCCAACTCTGTGTCCGCTGATCACCTGTGTGTGTGCTCACCGTGGTGGACACAGAGAGCAGAGACCTGTACTTCGAAGCTGGATGTTCTCTTATGGCGGTAACTTCAGGACTAACCCGGTGTTTTTCCGTACTATGACACTGGTTAACTTCTTACTGCAGGAACAGTCTGAACAGCTAACCTGCGTAGCGGAAACATGTTCTGCTGCTGTAAGTGTTGTATGAGGGACTGCTGCTGCTGCTTTCCCAGGCAGTATCACAATGAGGTTTTTACAGTACGGTAATCAAACACGGTTTTAATGATAATTAAAATTTGAAAAGGTATTACTAACTATTGGAAATTTTACCATGGTTTATCATTTTACCTGTAATCATTACATCCCTAGTATGTATGTTATACACATTACAATAATGCCTGAATAAAATATGTTATCATTCATGTTTATATTCAATTTTATCAGTGATTGTTAATTTGTATGGGTTTATCTCTGTCATGTACATGTGCCTGAATGTTTTGCGCATATTTATTTTCAGCAGGTTAGAGTTTTTTGAGTGACACTGTGATGCTGATTGGATCTCAGGTCCTGTGACATTAAACCTAGAGATATCCCAGCACAAAAAAAAGTGCTAACCCACTACAAACCAATCATAACCCTGTTAACGCATCTAAATACTTCAAAAAAATAACTAACCCCAATATAAAACTTCCCTCCACAATACACAACCCTCACCTATAAAGAAATAAACCTATAAATATGCATAAAGAAAATATGTACTAACTCAAATATAACACCAAGACAATATTTCATCAAACAAAAAGATGGATTTAGAGTATATTGGTTATGGAAAGGCATTTGATAAACAGGTAGTATAACTCACTTGCTAGTTTAGCTTGTAATCCGGATGGCCCAGGTTTCGAGGTCTCGGTTTTGGAGGATCCGGGTAAGGAAAGTTTGGGTTTTGGCAGGTTGACTTTGGGGTTGAAGCGTGCTGCCCACTCAAACTTGGAAGAGCTGGCACTTTTTGCCTGCTCCTTGTCCCGCGTACTACGGCGTGGAGAGGGACTAGATGCTGAACGAGAGCGACGTGCCTTGGTCTGATCTTTTCCCTGTTTGACTCGAGCACCCTGTGCAGCAGCACTGTTGGTGCCGGTGGTGGAGGAAGAGGAAGAGGAGGAGGCAGAAGAGGAGGAGTCTGTCACGTTGCTACACCCAGCTTTGGCTGAGGCGGCCGATTTAGACGCCAGCTTGGTGGGTTTTGCAGTTCTGCCCTCGGTACAATTGGGGAGGGACCCAGCGGTGCTACTTAGACCGGGGAGAGAGTCTGATTTTTTCCGTTTCTGGACTGGGGAGGCCCCTGCGGCCACACTCTTCTTGCTCTGACCTCGACCTGATGATGCAGGTGGTTCTGAAGCAACTGGTCTTTTCTTGGACTTAGCTGGGCCTTTCTTGGTCTCTGATGTATTGTCTCTGGTTGGGGGGAGCGACTTGGGTTTCTTGGCAGGGGTTGGTCCAAAGACACTAATTTGGTCAGGAGCTTCACTTCGTTTGAGCCCTCGGGTGCCTTCGTTCTTTGACTGGTGGCCTGGTCGCTCTTGTTCAGATGTACCTGCAGCCTCTGGGTCGTCTTGCAACACAAACGAAGCCACGGACAGAGTAAGACCGCTTCTGTTAGGGAGCAAAAGGAACAAAAAAACAAAACAAAAAAAATTTAGAAAATTTAACTGTACTTATCCAGATTTAGAACAAAGTCCAAAGGTGTACAAGACGCATGAGTGGATATAGTGCAAACCCTAAAGACACACATATACGAAGTACCAAGTAAAAAATTTGGGTACCTTCTTGAGTTGTGCCCTCTGGACTGGCCAGTGGCTGAGGCTTTGGGAGCCTTAGAATTAGGTCTTCTACTTTCAGGTGGGGAATTTGATTTTTGTTTTACCTGCTCTGACTGCAACCTGTAAGGTTGGAAATTAAAGAGCAAAGAACAGTGTGGGTTTTTGTAATTAAGCCACATCAAAGAAACTTGATCAATCCCCAAATCACTTATTTGACTGCAACTGCAAATCCTGTTATCATTAACACCTCTGAAGTACCATGACAAACACAGTTAATCACATTTGACTAAGAAAAGAATGCAAAATGAACAGTTTCTTTGAGTAATGAGGCCAATAGTTAAATTCTAATTATCTACCAACATTGCTCACCCAAGTACAAACTATTGCATACAAAAACATTGGTTGAATTGGTTGCTCCCTTAACCGTTTAAAACCAGAGCCTATCAACAGCATCTGGTTTTAAAAAGTTAAAAAAAAGAAGGGGAATAAAGAAACTAATATTGCAGCTTTCTCTAGACCAAGATTTTAGATTTGAAATAAAGCTATATGGTAAATGTGCCGGTAGTCTCACCTTCCAGCTACTGTGTGGTCTTGTGGCTGGGCCGCAGCAGTGTTCCTCTGTGAACGGCGCAGTGACCCCCCTGGATTGGAATTAGGCCGGTTGGACATTGGCACCTCTCTCCTGAAGGGACATACCCTTTCTAGACACTACCATTCACTGAAATCAAAGAAAGAGACCAGAAAACAATACTTTTGAAATATAAAATTAAATCTTATTTATGTTTCACAAAAGACAAAAAGAAGTTGCAGAACTCATTCAGATTCTGCAACATTGAGCATAAGTTTGCAGGTCTGGGCCAATAATCAGGGCCACACCAGTCCCATTTTATCACAAGCTCAACCATCAAGATGCATACAATCCTATTATTGACACAAAGATTTGTATGGGCTTGATAGACTGGCATTGTGCCAGTAACCACAGAATCCACTGTTAATACAATCAAAACCTCTGAGTTAAGACTTAAAAGGATTTTATTAACTGTGTGTAATCTAGATTACTATGATCAAAGCATTGACCGAATCAACTTCTAAAAACTCAGGCATTCATGCTCAGTTTGTTTAAAAAAACCTCTCTCTTTTGACTGTCTGCAGGTAGCATCCTAATGAGTCAGACTATTTTGTCAATCTGACAATGTACCACTAAATTACCTTTACATTTGGTTCTTATTGACTGCATTAAACTGTGATACCTTTAATAAATTATATACATTATTTTGTCAAGAAGTACAATGAATTTTCTTTATCATAAATTTGATATCCTACTTACCTCAAATATACTTACATGTCTTTACAAATCCCTACCTGTAACCCGTGACAGGAAAAGCCCCTACCATTCATCCCATCCAATTATAAAAATCTTATTATACATACACACACATGTCACTGAACAATATTTATACCACAGCCCAACAGTCCTTTGATTTTTTTAATAATCAAGGTCATGGCCAAAACAACATCAGAGGCAGTATACAAGTGGGGGATAAAAAGTCTAACACTCTTTTAAAATGTTTAACTTTTAACATCAGAAGCTAAACTGATCATTTTAGTCAAAATGATTGGGAAAACTTGCGTAACAGTTGAGGAAATCTCATTTACATCCATCTCTCAATAATTTAAGGATACTACAGATGAGTGATTTATATGGTATGAATACACACAGTAGGATGATTTGATTACTTAAAGAGACAAAGAAATCTAAATGACAACCTAAATACCTTCTGCTAGATAGAGAGGAAACACTAGCAAGGATCCCGTTAGTATGACTAATAACCGTGATATCATGGATATTTATCATAAAAATACGCCACACTTGCCAAGCTCAAAGGGCCACGTTAGGCCTGCACTGACAGTGCATCCTAGTCTTTGTTATTCGCCCATTCTGTCAACTGGTCCCCCATACGCGCATGATGCATTTGACAAAGCACATTAAACGATCGGAGAGTTTAAAGCGGTCTTTCCAAAATTTCCATTACAACACAAGTAAACGACTAAATTTTTCTTTTTAAACGACAGTGTCCGGTTTTTGTACCCATGATTTACAGAGGCCTATGTTTCTGACGTAGTTGTCTACCACCATCGACTAACGTTAGCATGTTTAGCCACGCATATCCTAGCCAGTCCCATACATTTTGACAGCAGCGTAGTCGCATCTATAAATCTCTTACAAAAAAAATAATTATCCGAATCCCACAAAAACACTATAACCTCTAAATACTGAAAATCGCGATGAGAAAATATATTAGACTCTGGTCATTCCATACCTGAGGACAGTTTTAAAATTACGTGGGCTAATGTAGCACTGGTTACATTGAACTGCGTAGTTGGCGTACCGGTGTGTCAACCTATTTAGGCACTTATCCAACTGCCATATTTGATAAACATCTCGTTTGTACTTTTTTGGAGGTATGAATCAGCTTAGTTTTTCACTACAAAACAAGACATCCCCCCCAAGAAGGAAATAATTCTTACGTTTACTTGAGATTAGCTTCACTCGAAAATGGCAGCATCGGCTGAACTGTCTTTCGAAAGCGGTTTGATGTAATAAAGCTATGGGCTCCAAGTAAACATACGTTGGTTAAATTGGTATATACTGGCTACCATGACACACTTATAGGGCTGAAATGTTTTTAAGAAAACAAAAACAGACATACGCATGGTAGCTCACCTATTACGTTTGATGGGGAGATCAAATCCAAAAATACACAACTGTCAAGTCGGCAAGTTTCAATACGTGTATAAAACCACTTTCTTCGTAACCCTACCTATCTAAGTGTGGACATAAGTATTGCTAACAGGCGTTTGGTAAAATGTGAGGACCACTGATGTTTTCTAAGCTCACTTAAGGCCAATGGCTCCTTTCACTGCACCAGTTTAGAATTTAAGCTAATGTTAGCCAGGCAAAATCAAGTTGTCTGACAAACAACGTGTCAACAAAGCACACGTCTTTGGCTTTAACTTAGGTAAAGATGCCCAACTTAAGCAAACCATGTCGTACAGGTAATGTTAAGAATACTGGTCAAACGGACAAACATCGAACCTAGTTAATAATTAGCAAGCTAATACTAGCTTGGCCAAGTGATATAGCAAATGTCTCTTCAATGACCGTTCTCTCGCAAGTAGCAAGCTAAGAAAAATAAACATTTGGCACTTAGCAATGTAAGTGTCTGGCTGTTATCAATTAAGGTTGTTATCCGAGTGACAAACTACAAACCTCATCAATATCGAATTAGCTACTACAAGGCAGTCACGCAGCTTACGTTTAGCGACGTTAAAATCAAACAAGAGCGTTATAGCAGCTAACCTTGGCATGCAGGCTAATCAATATTAGCTAGCCTTATTTACACTGGCTAGCGCTTTGCCAGCTCGACAGGATTGTAATGGGATTTCTATTACATATAAGTCACAACTTACGAATTCTGTATTTTGGGTGTATTTTAAGCAAATTCTAATATAAATAAAGCTTCGTGCTAGCAGTTAGCACGTTAACGCTGAGCAGCAAAAAGAAATGGCCTCTGATACATTTTAGACAAAAAAAAAACAGGACAGCAGGAACGGGATTCGAGATATTTTCGCAACACTGACTCATTATTCTACCAATATAAAGCGATATTGAACAATTTAAAAAGTCCTACAGTTTGTTGGCCGAGATGTCAATGAAAATTTCAACCTTTGATATAATGTTGTTACCTATTTGTTCCTGTGTTGTAGTTGTAACAGACAGTGCACCAGCTCCTCTTTTCTCTCTCTACCACAGCTAGCTTCACATCAGCTGAGCGGCCTACAACTGCAATATACATCCGCGTGATTCATCCGCCAGGAACTACTTGCCTCTGATTTTCGGCGTCTCCTTCTAGTGACTCAACGAAGCTGCTTTGTACACTAAGCGCAATATTCTGTCACGAATATCCACAGTCATAGAAAGAAAATATAGATTTCCAGTTATGTGTCCAGAGACAATCACTTCAGCATTGTAACATTAGCTTGTCACAAAGAATACGTATTAATCCGCTGGGTCGTGACCCCCCCCACCTCCTCCCCTGAATACATCAACATAAAAGTTATGTCTAATTATTATTGTGAAGCCCTGTATTGCATTTTCAATTACTTTTCGACAATGTACCACAACAACCCCACACATACACACGGTTTCCTCTGCTGTTGAACAATTGCCGTTTTAGACGCTTTTTAGTTGTCATGGTTACAGTTAGGCGTCCAAAATGGCGTCTCTGCTTGGGGAGCAACTGTTTCAAATTAGTGGTCAGGGTCCACCACCTCCCAAAGATTTTTTTCAGCTTGTGATTACCAAAAATCGAGTTGAGTATAAATACACAATCATAGCCAAGTGAATCCTCTGACAGGTCACTGGTAAAATGTATCTTAGGACTCACATTACTTAATCACAACTATGATCTTCTTGATTTAAGTTGTATTTTTTTAAATGTTTCGCTCTCTCCAACTTCAGGTTATATGGACAACATGGAGTATTTCTACGAGACAAGAATGTAGAGGTGCTCCACCCAAACAACTGCAGAAAACTCATCAGGATTTCCTTCAAGAAAAAACGCTTCAGTGTAAGATTTCTTCGTCAAAATAGTGATTAATCAACAGCCTTACATTTGGTCCTTGACTCTAGATAGCCTTTTTGGACTTAATATGGTCTGAATCTTAACTGCAGTATGGCACTCTAGGGGTTCATTATGTGATTTGGATCACTTGACAAAGTACTAGCAAGATACGTTTGCAGGACTTTGATGTCTAGGCTGTGCTTTGTCACTTGTCCTCCACAGATGAGGTTGGCGTTGTTTTCGGGGAGAGGATCCTGTATTACACACGGTCACTTTGCCAAGGAAAGTTTGATTATCTGGAGCGCTTACCTGAGAAGATATTGCTCAGGATCTTCTCCTACTTTGAGCTGAAAGATACAACAATCCTGGCACAGGTTTCATGCAGATTCAGAAGGGTGAAGGCCTCTTAAAATGACAAATTCATAACAGTACATTTCTGGATTTGCATACTGATTTTTACTTTTAGTTCCCCTTTTCTCTTTTCAACATGTATATATAGTAAATGTATGTACATTAATAACTATGCATCCACATGCTTTCTTTTCTTTTGCGCTGATTGGACGGTTCCAGCTCTGCAACTCTGAGGAGTTTTGGGAGCAAATTGTGAGGAATCGCTGTTCTGGATTTACCTGTGACATGGAAGGCATAGCCAATGCCATGGGCTGGAGGAGGACCTTTTTCACATTTTTCCACAAAAATGTAATTAAAGAAGAGCAGTAAAAAAAAAAAAAGATAAACTGTTTTATTACTAGTCTCAAATGATTGCAAACAAATGCCAATAATTACTCAACACTTACGTAACAAAAGCCTGTTTTATTAAAAAATGTAGTGTAATAAGGGTTTGCAAAATTGGTGCAATACACAAAAATGTGCCAAATGTTGTTCAATACATATCAGTAATTCTGTGTTGTTTTAGTTATACTTTTGAAAACAAGAATAACAAAAAATCCCTTACAACTTGATAATGTGGCTTTTGTGCGATAACACGGGTAATTTAAATGATCATCCAACATAATATAACATGTAGTTTATGATCATTTCTACTGAAGGTGAAGAAACTTTTTTTTCAAAGAAAAAAAAAATGATTACAAAAACCTTTCAATCCTGGAGTTCTTCGGCTTCATATTGGGTCAATAGTCAATTTCTGCTTACATACTTCCTGTTTACGTCTCCCAGTGAACTGTTGTAGCGCCCTCTGCAGAAGGCCCTCAGCCTACATCCCTGAATATGAGCATCATCTCTATGCTGTGTTCATTTCAGCTACCAGCAGAGGGAGCAACATGGCAAAAAAAACAAAAAAAACAAGAAACAATCAGATGATGGGAGGAGGATCAAACCTATAAACCCTTGGGTGACGTGTGCAAAACAAGTGGTGTAGTTCTGTTTATAACATTTTCAGGCCTAACTAGTGCCACATATTTATTATGGGGGCCAATGCTGCATGCAGCATTGAAGCCCACATATTACTATTGCTCGGCGTTTATTATGGGGGCCAATGCTGCATGCAGCATTGAAGCCCACATAT
>JAOXYM010000009.1:22168189-22190254 GCA_028567055.1 Leptatherina wallacei | reverse complement strand
GCTGATTGCCACATGTTGGCGGCATCTCCGGGTTGCTTCATTGGCCCCCATCCAAATTTCTTCAGAAATTTCTAGTTCTGAATTGAAATCTTTCATGTAATTCATCTGTCACTTCATCCTTAGCTCACCTGAAACCTGTACTAGCAAGTTCAGTAAGGCAAGACAAAGGTATGCTCTGTTTTTCTTTTTTTTCCCCTTTCTATCCCCCCCCCCCACACACACACTTTTTTTTAGGGGGGGTCAGTGCGGAGGTGTGTGGTGTAGCAGTCACCTTCTTATAGCAGAGAACAAATATGGAAACAAAAAAGCTACATAATAAAGATTTGTCTTTACTTCTTGTGAAATAGATATGTCAAATAAACAAATAAAATAAAAATGTAAAATATTCTCTTGCCCTGCTGGAAGGATCTGACATGACCACCTACAGTCCTGACTTGTAGGTACCATGGCCTATTATTAGCCCCTCACACCGCCTTCTCAGCCGGGTCTGGTCTGAGGAAAATATTCATTACGTAACAATAAAGGATCTGTCTCCCAGACTCACTTCCTGAATACCAAAGCAGCAACTAGGCCTCATACTGAAGCTGAGCGGAAGCCTCATCCATTTGTTTGTTGGAGCGGTGCAGAGCTGCGGTTGTTGTTTCCTGCTTTTCCCTTTACTCCAACACATTCACCACACCACCCCTCCTTCCCAGCACCTCTTTGTGGGTCAGTGATGCAGCGGGAGTGACGCAGCAGTGGCAGCAGCCTCCAGAAAGCAACTTTACACAGCAGGAACAAGGGATATCTGCCAGAACCACAATCCACAGACAGCAGTGACGAGGGATGATGGTGAAGGCATGATCTAGGCCAAAGGAAGAGCAGGAGCTGGGTAGTCGCTTTCAACTGTTCCTCCTAAACAAACAGCAGAGAGGCTTCCACAGCGGCAGGGACAGGCCTGACAAGACTCCACACGGAAACATTTTGGTAGGCAACTCCAGGTTTGAGTGC
The DNA here is from genome assembly GCA_028567055.1 of Leptatherina wallacei. Taxonomy (NCBI): domain Eukaryota; kingdom Metazoa; phylum Chordata; class Actinopteri; order Atheriniformes; family Atherinidae; genus Leptatherina; species Leptatherina wallacei. The sequence continues at coordinate 22,189,264 of JAOXYM010000009.1, read as the reverse complement.
TTATTATGGCAACAAGATAAGTGCTCCCAGGGCTGATTGTATTTGTATGCTAAGAATGCTTTGAGTATGAGGCCTACTCAGCCTTGTACTGCAGTCTCTGCCTCCCTGCTGATGAGCGTCCCTACAGGCCGCAGCTGAGATCACTGAGCAACAGAGGCAGAGAGGCCTGTACACTGTGTCCTGTGCTTTTTGAACACATCTATGCTGTGATACTGAAGCTATATTGCAAGATGCAACTTAGATTATCTCTAGCAAGTGCTTTAATACATGGTATTATTTATATAATGGCATTTAATAACTGAAGTTACCTCAATTATTAAACATGTTGTAATATGTAAGTAAAATATGACCATTTTTTATTGATAATTAAAAATTAATTGAGCGAAGAGCCTAACAGTTTTAATTACAATAGATAATTAAGGAAAAATTATCTGCAAACTAAAATTTGCTAAATAAAAGGAGGGAAAAGTTTTGGGAAAAAATCATATTGTCAACAGACTCAAACTTCACATGCACTATAAATTATAAATTTGTATTAATTTATTTGAATACATTTATAATTTTACAATTTGTTAATTTTTTTTATAATTTCTCTTCGGGCATTAATAAAGTATTTTTAATTCAATTTAATTTAATCTGTGTTTAGTGTGTGTGTGTGTGTGTGTGTGTGTGTGTGTTTGAGAACTACTGACAAATATACAAGCCCCCGCACCAACCAAAACAACAGGTGGCTGCTATGAATGGACACAGAGCCGTGATACCAGGAAGAAAATAAATATCTTGAAAGTTAAAGGCCATCACAGTGAGCAGTTTTCTGTCGAATGTGGCAAACAGTTTCTGGCTGAGGTTGCTCGCTGCACATGGATTTATGCTGTGGCACAAAATATACTAATAGGGTGTGGGCATGCAGACACATAGCTCTGCTTTAAGGTAAGATTTGTTAGTCCAGAACCTCTAAGGAAAGTACTGTTGCTATGTAGACAGGTTAGTAAAAATATATTTTTGTTTTATTCAACATAAAATTAAACAAGTTTAAAAGTTTTTCAGTGTTGTTTCCCATCTGCTCATGCCTTTAGCAATTTGTTAGGAAGGAGGCGGAGCTATGAGTTCAAGTGAGTTGCACAACAAATCATCTGTCTGCAGACAGTAAAATCGCAAATGCCATATAAATATATTTACAGCTCATATTATTTCTATTCATAGTATTCACATTTTTCATATTTTATATTTTAGATTCTATTCTGATGGATATCCTGTCTTTTGGCTGCTCTTAGAAGTCCCAGCTCGCAGGTAAGTTTGATTTTGAGTGTGCAGATTAATTTAATCCTGACCTGTTAGAAAGCTCTTATCCATTTGCTCTTACAAACACAACTCTGGGAAAATGATATTTGGCTTCAATGGCAAAAGCTTGAAGTATTCTCAGAACAGTAACACAAATGCAAGGATGCTTAGTTTTATTCTAGCTGGCAGTCTAAATATAACAGGAATCATTAATGTTGAGTGTCATTTATTTTCCATGTCTGTACCTCCGTAGGTAAATTCAACTGCAGTGAATGTCTGAAAACAGATTCTTTGCAGCAAAGTCTAACACAAAACATCAACAATTCAAAATGCTGAAACAGAATCAGTCTGATCCATTGCTGAGGAAAGAGATGTTCAGTCAAAGGCCAAGCTCCATAAGTATGGCGCAGGAACCACCACACTAAGACAGATGACTCGCTACAGCATCCCTTAAAAGGAGTGAAATTAATATGAAATGAAAGTGAAAGTAAAATGTGTGAATTACCTTTAACCTTTAATTAAAATGATAGGATTTGTGTTTATTGTTGTAACATAGTACAACACAGAAATTACCTTACATACTGTTAAGCTGTAATTATTTATAGTGGGTACACAATTGAGTGAAATATAAAGTACACTGTGAAATAGAATAGTTGACTCAACTTAAATAAATTTGTTTCAATTGGTCACAAATAATTGAATTAGGTTTATCCAATATGAGTTTGTTCAACTTGATAGTTTTTGACAAACTCAAATCCTTCAGTTTGTTTTTTCAAATCAATAAACTGAAAAACAGAGACTCAATTTCACTGAAGTCAACCTAAAAGATTAAAGTGTTCCCGAATAAAATATTTGATTTTTCCAAAAGTAATTTAATATCCACATTATAATTGATAATAATGTGTGAAAACTAAGTATTTTAAATTGTATACTTTCAAATATCTAGTTTCTAAAATGGAAGTGTTTAACCACAGTAAAAGGTAGAAATACTGAAACAAAACAGCAACAACAGGTGTCAGTTTTATTTCTGCTGATGGTTTAACTCAAACACCAGTGCTTGGTGGTGGTGAGTGTTACTCCATGTACTGTCCTTCATAGTACCAACTTCAACATTTAAACGGGACAGAAAATTCCAACAACATTGTATAAAATGTAAATATAGCATGAACAGTCAAGCATAAAACACAAATTTATTGGACAGCAATCATAAAAGGTTAAATAAGGATTTCCCACGAGTCTTTGCACAATTGGTACTAAATGGTTTTAATAGGCTTGACTGTCCAGTGGAACTAACTTAATAAATCAACATGGATAAACTTAATTCAATCACTTGTTACAAATGAAAGCCATTTGTTTAAGTTGGTTCAACTTGATTTCATGTTAAATGAGTCAGCAAAATCAAAGTTGTTTTACTAACCAATAGGGGGTATTTGGGCTTTTTTTGCAGCCACCTGGGCAAACATGGACACTACAAACCTGGGCACCTTGCAGTTACTCAGATGACTATGAACTTCTGTATAGACTAAAGCATTCAGTCAAATGTGAGGAAAACTGAAGTTTGGCAGAAATTAGGTCATGCAACAGGACAACGATCCCAAACCTGGCAGCAAATCTGGAATAGAGTGGTTGAAATAGAAAAGAACCAAATTCAGACCTCAACCTGGCTGAAATTCAGTGGCAAGAACTGTGATTAAACTAATACCCAAAAATCACAACAAACTGAGGCAACACTGTAAAGAAGAGCGGGCCAAAGTTCCTCCACAACAATGGAAGTGAATGAAAACTCAAAGGGAAAAAGCTTACTTATAATTACTAACGGAAGTAATTCTTCAAGCTACCGAGTTAGGAATTGTACGTAATTTTGAGCACAATGCTTCTTTATTTTTGCCTCAGTTTTTGTTAAATAAAGACACAGTGTCATATGTTATATCCTATTGATCATCAAATCTTGTATCTAGCTCATTTTAAGACCTGGTAAGGAGCTAATTATCTTTATTATATCCTGACACACAATACCTTGGGACTGATATAGGGTGTTTGTTTGTTTTTTTCAAATGACTGTATGTGATTTTTTTTTCATAGGAAATAATTTTAGAAAGCTTTGCTGCATACTTAAGACACTCTACTATGCTAAAATGTAGCCTCAAGTGTCTCATTTAGACGGAAAAGTTCAGGTGTTTTTGCGCATCTGGAACAGATCTCTCTTTCTCTTTCTCTCTTTCTCTCAGCACCAAAAATAGAGGACAGAGACTACATTAGTAAATAGTGTATTCATGAAACCAATTTACTGTGATGTACTGAGCTCAGAAAGGAGAACAGGATGATACAGCAGTTAAGACTCTTCAGGAAAGCACATTTTCTTCCTTCACGGCAACAAGTTTGTGCACGTATAACAATACTATACCTGCTTTTGTCTTTTGAAGTCAACATTCATAAAAATAAATTACTTTAAATTTGGGTATTAGTGAGGAGGAGACGACCAACACAGTCATGACTCTACTCTCAGTTGTGTAAATAAAACAGCTGCTTCTGTCCTCAAGAGGCTAGTGACAGGCTACAGAGCCATATCGTGTTTAGCTTCCTCCCCTCCCCCTCGTCTGCAGTGCTGACGCATCTGCTGCTTTTGCATCAATCAGCAGCCTCTATATAGGTATATCCTGAGTCCCTGCTGAGAGCAGGACTGACTTTGTCTTAGCCTGAAAAAGCACCGATGAACATCTGTCCTCTGCTGCACCTTAGGACAGCAGTCCGTGCCATCTTCTCTCTGCTTCTGCATCACCTAACCACAGTGACTGCGTAAGCACAGGCAAAAGGCTTTGGTGTAATATGCTGCAGCACAGGCAGAGACTGCATGCACAAGCTTTAGACAGATGGTGTGTCGTTATGCATTTAATCTGCATGTTCTTTCTGAGTGGGCTTGTGATTATTTTATTTTATGCAAAAGACATTTTCTCATCACGGTCAACACCGAGCTGCATTGGGATCTAGCTAGTGCGGTGATGAGAGATTTAATACAGCATCCGTTGTACGGCAGCGGACCCCTCACTCCATGTGCTCATAGCAATGCAGCTGAGCGCTTTCTCTGGCGTTGGAATCGAGAACAGAGCTGGTGTGTGATGTAGCGCCCTGCATCTCACCGCTCTCCCCACAGTCCTCTGCCATGCTTAATAAAAGTTGCCGTTTCCTTCTCAGTGGCTCCAGAACGAAAGCTTCAATTGCCCAGCTAGTACAAAGGCAGACCAATACTCCAAATTTAACGACATGCTGCATAAATTGCGAGTTACTCCTATAGCTGTAGTATTGTTGAACCTAATACACAGTCAGAGGAGGGCAGGGCAGCTCTAGCCCAGGACCTGGGCTGCATGGATAGAGGCGAAGGACGCTGGAGCTAGAGTCATCTGCACTCTGAGAGGGAGGGAGAGGAAGAAAGACGTCAGAAAATGCTCTGCTTCTGACAACACCACTGTTCAGCGACCATCATAGGGAGAAAAAAAAAACTACTTTCGCCTTGCTCGCATGAAACTCTCACATTTTTCATGTATATTTGGGTGTTCATATAGCGCGGTAGAGAAGGACATACTGTGTGAAATTGTTTCCTGTTCGCCGTGCATCACTTTCTCTGATTTACTAAGGTATGTTTTGCATGCTTACCCTCATTTTTTACCCTTTTTTTTTCTTGCGGAAGTACACTTTGCAGATGTGCGTGAAGTGACTTTTGCTTTGACAGTTTGCTTTTAGTCTGTACGCTCTACTATGATTTGTTGGTTTGTGGTTTAGCATCTGGGGATTTTTACTTTTCAGTAAAAGATGTAAAAGAAAATATGTTTACATGTGCTTCGAAGGTAAACTATGTTGGGGTGTGGCAAATTCATGAGCATTGATGACAAATTTAGAATTTCCGCTCAGCATGTGGCGGCAATGAACCACAACAATTGACACAAACAGTGAAAAATGAATGTGGTAAAGTAAAATAGTAGCCTTGAAGAAAGGATAAAAGTGACATGCAATTAGCGCAAGCATAGAAATGAATAGAAATGCATGAACCATCAATTGCACCTCTAATTATGATGTGATAAATTAGAAAGTCCATTTTGTGTTGCAGACAAAGACGCTCAGACCAACACACACACACACACACACACATACGTTCAGTTGGAAACAAAGGCAAACCTCGAGTGCTCTGCGGGCTGCTGTGTGTTGCAGGTTGCCGGGGAGAGCAGGATGTTTGTGAGAGAGACTGAATCGAATACACGGATTGCTAAAACACTCAATTGCCATTCAGCTGAATCCCAATAAGTGCTGCGCCATAGCATGTTGCCATGACAACAGAGGCCCTTCTGAGATAGAGGGCAGGAGGGTGGTTGTGTTATCAGTCGTCTAAGGCTTTAAAGAACGGCGGCCATATTGCATTTGTTGCTCGATCACAAAAGTGGAAACAAGTATAAAAAATATTTAAATACTAGAAGGAAAAGAGAATGGCAATCAGTGATAATCACTAGCCATTTCTTGGATAAACATCATTTTTTTCATGTACGGCAACAAACTAAATGTGATGGATGCAGAAAAAAAGAAAAAAAAACATGAAACTATATTACACAAAACAGACTTTTAATTTTTAATAACTGAATCTGATTTTGGACAAAACAAAATTAGTCCTTTCTCTCTTTACCATTAAGTGAGAACCATTTTACAACTGAGACACTAAATATATCAGCTTTTCCTTCAGAGTAATGTTTAGCCAAAAGATTTTTATGCAGTCATTTTATGACTTTTTACTGCAAAGATAAAAGAACTAAACTAATACCATGAAGTCATGACTTCTGAGCTAAAGTCGGGCCTTAAAATAGCAGTAATACAGGTCTGATGATTCATTTCTTACCCATGTAAGATGACTGTGTCTTAGCACACACAGTCAGTATGACTCAATGTAGACTCAGACCGCGCCAACTCTGTTATAAGTTTGAACATTATGCAGGTTGATGTTACTTCTTTTAAATTAATGAACCATAACTTCCTCGAAGAGTTACTGATTGAGGGTCACATTAGTTTACATTAAAATCAAACATATGATGTTTGGCGAGAGTTTTTTTTTTTTTACCTGGGATTAAAATGTGTATCATTAATATGTATCTGCTTTTCATAGTTTACTATACTACATCATCTTAACGATCCTTGCTGGCTACCATTTTCTTCATCAGACATTAATGACGTTTTTAACAGGATTAATAGCCAACAGCAACTTTCTGGGCTGCAAATGAAAGTCGCCTTCATTGCCAACCAGAAGAAAACTCAAGAAAGGAGCGTATGACTCATCTTCACATAAATATCAGCTTGACATTTTTATATAAATTCAGACACTGAGAAAAACAGATTTGCCTCGACAACTGTATGTCTCCTACTGCAGAGTTGGACAAATTATCATTCATTTAGTTTGAAAATCAAAGTCTTTAACTTAGTGAGATTGCCGGTGCATCTGTTGTAGTAAGTAAAAACAAGGTTAAAAAAATCCTGAGTTGGTCATGACAGGATATTTCCAATGGACAAAATGACATCAGAGGATCAGATAGGACACTACAAACTGAAAACATTAAAGCTGAGCATCATACATTAGGTCACTATATCCAAGACTTTATGCCATTGCACATACATATATCATCATGCTATTGTAGATCAGCAACAACCGTTTTAGCACACACATACACACTTAAGAAAAAAGCACTTTTCCTGATTATTTCTATAGCAGCAACACAATCTTATAGTAGTGCTCTCTAGTGCTAGTCTAAACAACTCTAATGCAACATTCATGTATTTAGTGTTGACATTAGCATGCCTTGCTATATATTTACTGATAGCTGGAATTTAAATGATTATCCTCTCAAACACAAATCCATTCCTCAAAGTAATCATTCCCCTATATTATAGAGGTAAAGATTGTTTTCAGGTCAAAATATCAACAATAATACAATGAGAGCTTTTAACAATACATCAGTTAATTTTGTAAGGAGATTGATAAACTTTTACATGTGAAATAGGATTATTAAGTAATGGTATAGGCATTAGATAGTAATGACACAACCTTAAATCAGTTTAAGAAAACCCCAACACTTTACAACAGAGCATATTGGGATGATCTTATAGGTTGAATTAAACTCTATATTGTGACCCAGTCTTTATAAAGCGACTGCTTACATGAAATGATTTTGAGTTTATGAGCCAGAACTGATAAACAGACTGTTGACATTGGAGCTGATCTGTCAGGATATTACTGCCATCTAGTGTTAAAACATGGGAAATGCTATATTTTCCACAGCAAATGCACACAATTGGGGGCCTAAAAGAAACTATGACTTTTTCTATTTCCTAATGATCTGATGCAAGTATATGTTGTCTTCTCTTTTAGATGACTGTGGTCTCCTCGTACATCAGAACCTGATGGATAGCACACATCCTTACAATGTGCTAAGCAAGCTAAATGAGCAGCGCTCACAAGGCCTCTTCTGTGATGTTACCATTGTGGTGGAGGATGTAAAATTTCGGGCCCACAAAAACATCCTGGCAGCCTGCAGCGGGTACTTCAGGAACGCTCTGACCACCTCTGATACATGGAGTTCCAACCAAGTGCTAGAGCTTATGGACCTAAAGTCTGAGGTTTTTGCCAGCATCCTCAACTTTATATACTGCTCAAAGGTGATATTGCCCGGTGCAGAGGACACAGGGGGGCTTGTAGCAGCTGGCAAAAGACTTGGAATTCCTTTTTTAGAAAGGCTTGCAGAAGAAGAGAAGCGAGATGAATGTGTTAAATCTTCAGACTCATGTCCTTCCCTCATGTGTAAAAAAACAAAGAGGGAAATTTTCAGGCTTGAGGAGATAGACACTGCAAGAGGACCTCGCATTACCAATGCCTTCTCTATCACTGAAGTATGTCCTGGGAATAATCCTTTCACCCCTCTGGTTCAAACAGATAAGGAGAGACAGTCACCAGATGTGGGACAACTCCCAACAAGTTCTCCCACGACGTCCTGTCTCAATGGGAGCAATGAGACAACCCACGCCCTCTCAGAACACTCATATGCAGTAAGCAAATCCACTGAAGGCCAAGAAAGTAGTCAGGGGGATAACAGTAAGGTCTGTAAGCCAGCTGTGTCACAGTCAAAGCAATTAATTTACAAGAACACAGGGCCACTCAAGAAGCGACAGAGACTGAGAGGCATTTTGGGTAGAAGTATACTTCCGATGCCAGCAGAGCTACAAACAGATAAACCAAACATGGTAAACTGTGCATTAAGTGATGGTGTCACTGCAGCACCAGGGACTGTGATGACACCACCTCCACTTCTTTCAGAGGCAGAAACAGAGAACAAAATGAATGCAGGGTTACCCACAGCCAATGACAACTCTCAGATGGAGTTAGGTCCACCACCCCTTTCCCCTCACCCAGAGGACAGCATTTCAATCTACAGCTGTGACCACTGTCCCGAGATATTTTCAAATAAAGCTCTTCTCACCATCCACTCAGAAGTACATAAAAAGCACTTTGTTAGTCATTTGTTTTGCGAGTTTTGTCACAGAAAATTCATTCACCTCAAACGGCTGCGCAACCATGAGCAGGTATGTCCAAAGGCTGTAAGAGGCCCGCCAAAACTAGATGCCAAGGATATTTCAGGGAAAGAGGTGGACCCCTGTTCAGATGACAGATCAGACATGAAGAGCATTGTGACACAGCTTCCCTCTGCCGACCTCTCCAGCCCTTATACACCAGAGTCCATTCATTTGGACCAGCCAGAGCCTCAAGAGCGTGAGAGGACAGTAAGGCCAGGGGGTAGTCAGAGAAGATACAACTGCAGCATGTGCAAACGGGTCTATGTCACCTTATCCAGCTTAAAACGGCACGAGAATGTACATTCCTGGCAAAGGGCTTACCCCTGTCATTACTGTAATAAAGTGTTTGCGTTGGCAGAGTATCGCACTAAGCACGAAATCTGGCACACAGGTGAACGACGTTATCAGTGCATTTTTTGCCTGGAGACATTCATGACGTATTATATATTGAAGAACCATCAAAAGTCTTTTCATGGCATTGATCCTAGTCTAGCTGTTAAGAAGAAATCTGCCAACGGAGGGCTGAAAGCCAGTGTTTATCCAATCAAGCTCTACAGGCTGCTGCCCATGAAGTTTAGGAAGAGACAATACAAGACATACAGTCACACGTACTCAGGCAGAGTTGAAAGAGGTGATCCATCCCCACTGGAGAGCAATTCACTTATACCTCCGTGTGAGGATAATGCTCTGATCAGCCATTCTGACACAGCTTCATTCCCCCTGACATTCATGGCAACAACAAAGATGCTTTCCCCTGTCATGCCTCGTATATGCATTGACAAACCGCCAAACATAGACCAAAGTCTGAACAGTAAATTGGAAATTCAAGGAAGCAAAGGAAAAGAGGCTGAAATACAACACATTGATAGCTGTGATGGTATCTTCTCTGTGCAGCCCAGTTCAGAGTCTCCTGCAGGTTGCAAAGAGGATTCATCAATACTAATCAACTCAGAACACATTAGTCATAACCTTCCATTCTTAAACTCATTGAACACGGTTAAGAAATTGGGAGAGTTGTCAGCTTCTGCAAAAAAAGTCGAGGATATGACCAAGGAGATACTCCAATCGAGCACTGAGAACCTAGTACGCAATAAAGCAGTAGGAGCAAAAACAGAGACATATATTGCCAAGCCTGCGTGTCAGGGTCCATCTGTGGACAATGATGCAATGCCACTATGTCAGATAACAGTGAAAATAGGCAATGAAGCCATCATCCGCCGCCAAATCAAAGGATCAAAGCTCTTTCCAAGGAAGAAAAGGAGAATCAGAGAACTGGGTGAGGAACAGAGCTCAAGTCAGTGCTCTCCAACAAGGGCAAAGTCGGAGAGTCCCAGGCTTCGCCTCCGACCAGAAGTTACTGCCTCCAAACAACCAGAGAACTACGATGACAACAATGACTGTGACAAGGCTGATGAGCTTTGGCGTCCCTACTATTCGTACAAAGCCAAAAAGAAAAGGAATAAGCTTAGACACAAGTACAGAAAAGCTTTGTTTCACCAGTATCCTCAGTTATCTGTGGACAGATCTGCTGCCATTGAGGCCCACCTCGATAGATCTAGTTTTCTGGCAGAAGAGAGCAACTCAGGTGGTGGCACAGGGCTGAAACATAGTCTTAGCAGGAACTGCAGCCCGAGGGCCACCTACAGTTGTGACATCTGTGACAGCTCCTTTATCACAGAGACTGGTCTGAGAGCTCATGTTATTGGTTCTCACCCGTATTTCTGCCGGACTTGTGGTAAACAAGGTCCCCCAGGTGAGGCACCTACCAGTGGCGATTACATCTGCAACAGCTGCATGGAAAATGGTTCCTGCTTTGATGATACCCCCCGGAGCCCAAACCCAGAGAAGAAATACCGCTGCTCCTTCTGTCCCCAGCGTTTTCTCTACCTTGCCACCAAGAGAAGCCATGAGAAAAAACACCAGGAGACAAATGAGGAGGGTTATAAATACAACACCTTCACGCCATGTTCTAAATATTCAGCGCATCTAAGTGAAGACAACCATCAAGAAACCATTAAAACAGAGGACAGTAACAGTGAAGGGGCTGCTGACATAAAACATGAAAACACGGAAGAACATTTTCCCACCAATAGGAGTACACCTGAAACTGAAGATACAAATGACTTAATCTCTCAGACCACCTACCAAGACATGCCACATTCTAACATCAAAAGTCTGTTATTGCCCAATGCTGACTCACCGTTTTCACTGACATCCTCAAAGGTGAAACAGAAAGTAGCAAAAAAGAGGATAAATCTGCAACATGCTATGCATCTCATTTCAAAAAAGCAAACCTGTGACAAAGAGAGTGATAGCAACAAGAATAATTTAATGGGACCAAAAATAAACAGTCAAAGCGATCAGGAGAAGTCCAGTAAACTCTTTAAAAGAAAGGATTGTGAACCTAATGGTACGCACATTTCTATACACAAGCCCGAGAAATGGGTATGCAAAGAGGAGCCTTTTTTTAAAGGTCTTTGAAGACTGTGACCAACTGAGGGAAAAGAAGAAGGTGAATGACAACTAGAGTCAAGCAACTGCTTTGGTGGGGAAACACAAGATCTGTAATGTTGTCTTTGCAGAAAAGTGTTCTGAAATGACGTCAAAGATGAGGATCTAACATCTGTGTAATTTCTTCCCTCCTGCACCAAACAACTCAGTGATGTTCTTTTTTTTTTAACCTTTACAGAGGATAGTTTTTTGGATAGTAATAGGACCTCTTGACACAAACTGTACTTGTTCTTTTTCTATGCATGTAAAGCAGAGTCAGTTGCTTCAAACGCTGTGCAATATCAGATCAGCATTTGCTATGGGTCAGACAGCAGAAAAACTGCCTAACGTGGTTTCATGTTCACTTTTGTACAAAAGGTTTGAGCAAAACAATATGGATTCTACTGTTGTCACGTTTCTGAATCCACTGTTCACTTAACTGGGCCTGGTGAGTTGCACTTTATAGGTAGACTATGCTGATTTGTTCTTTAATACTTTGATCATTTAGTTTCAATTTAAAGCACCGTTGGTATTATTTTAATTTCTGATGAATACACAGAACCACTGAAATTGACTTATTTTGTGTGTTTAATATGTATACAACATGTAAAGCTATTTAAATAAATATTGTTGATAATATTAACAATCTAATCATGTCCCCCTTTTGCGCAGAACTGAAAAAAAAAAAAAAAATTCTCTATCATTGCGAGTATCCTGACCAGCAAATCACACTGATGCTTAAACTCTTGACACTCATCGAAAAGAAAAGCCCAACTGCAGAAACATCATCGTTTACAAATGTTGACAATTTTTAAGAAGAAAATTAATAGCAAGACTTAACCAGTCATATTGGTGCAGAACCTGTTCCACAGCTAACATTTTCCTGCTCCTCCTGGGCCTTCAGGGACCTGCAGTCCAGCTGAAAAGTTCATTCCCTCCTTCCACACAAACTGCATCTGTGTTCAGCCTCAACACACAATTTCCAGATGTTTCTAAATTCCTTACTTCTTTCTAAGACTAGGTTTGCAATACATCAGAAGGACCATACATTTTACCAAGAAAGTACGGCACAACTCACAAATAATGTCATGGAGGAACCCCCTGCCCCCGATTCCAATCTAATCTACCATTTAATGAGGGGCTATTATATTTTAAAAAGACAACAACAGTTCATGTATTTTTATTGATGCTTTTCAAGGTAACATGCAAGCATAACTACTCTATATTCTGATTTGTTAAAGACTAAATACCTTGGATCAATAGCATTGATTTACCTAAACTTGGATGGTAAACAGGAGAGAAATTTGTGACATATGCAGTTTAAAAACTCTGGCATAACTTTGAGATAGTCATTACAAGTAAAAAGAATAAGATGCATTATCCTTTATATCAGGAACACGTTATTGGTTAAGATCATATTGCATACCTGACTTTCTTTCAGGTTCACTGCTGATTTCAGCAAAGGAGATTAGACCCAGCCAAAACAAGGCGTCACCTTGAAACAAAGGGGAGGAAAAAAGAATATTAGGCTTTTCATCCTAAGGATATATTGGGATGTGATAAAAGTGGATTCAATAAATGTGGCTTTTTTCCCCTAAATGGTGGGATACACTTTATTATAATTTACACACTGTATTTCAGGAATCTAAGCAAGATGTCTCCAATAATGCATTCAAACTTTTGTTGATGCAGTATGGAGAAGTAAATATCTCACAAACTGTATTTGGAATATTTATTAGTGACCATAATATTTGGTATTTTCCAATTAATCATTCTGCAACGATTGTACATCAGGTAAGACTCGGCCATATGAAAAATCCTGTTAAATAAAAACTATTACAGCATTATTTGTTGGGTGGTGCTATACAATTTAGATATCTGCAATGAACTCTAATATGGCTCTAATATTAGAGCAGACTCTAATATTAATAAATTAGAGTTCTTTGGAAAAAGTTAGCATGTTGATATTTGTTGTTTTTTTTCCCCTGCCTTACTCTGGTTACAGTTTTGGCACTTTATTTTTATATTTCCTTTTTACAAAAGTTTGATATTCTAACATTTAACTGCTTAAACTAAACTAGCCTCAGAAATCCGTTTTAGATACAGAGAACAAAGACAGCAAACCCTAGATCCCAAACCACCTTAAAGTACAAACAGATTAGTTATTAGTTATATTATTAAAGTGCAGATTAGATTTTGCATCATTATGGGTCTGTTTATGGTGAATTATCTCCCGTTTTGTTAATTATCCAAGTTGTTAAAGAGTCTTTTTGTGGTCTTTTTTTATTTTACTGTTCCGATTTGATCGTTTTGCACGTATTTGCTGATTTTGTGTCCTATGGTTTTATTTTGGCCGAATATTTGCAGGATAACATCTGAGAGAGAAAAGTAACTCTTTTGGGTTACAGGACCTGTGTCTGGTAGACCCATTCAGTAAACTTTGCACATGAGCAGTTGTCAACTCATTCACAACTAGTGACAACTTTACGCTCACAGTAGCAAGTCCTCAATCGACAGTGTTCACTTTAAGCACTCGTAACCGAGATTAGCTAGCTAAGCTAGCTCAACAAGTCAAAGTCAGTGATCTCCGAAAGCGTTATTGCATAATGTGCGACACCACATAGCCACCTTAAATCCCTTTGAAAACTCCTTCCACCTACACATTGCAGTACTAGCCAGAGCGACTCCCGAGGAAGCTTGGCACCAGTTTGTACGAGAACTGACGTGACGCGGTGGTGGGGCTGGCTTTCCTCCACTCAGCCTGCATTCATAAACGGATATGATAAACCAGCGCTGAATGCATCGGGGCAGCAACAACAGTCAGCTCTGACCATGGCGGAAGAGGACAACGCTAGGATACGGATTTTACAGAGTCTGCGGGGTAAAATATGTAAGTCTGACTGGCGAGCCGACGTGTCTCACACGGGGAGAAGGGTCTGTAGAATAGCCATGCGGCGAGACGGGAAGCCGGAGGGGCGCGGCGTGTTATCAACAGCCGACAGTGTGAAGGGAGAGACAGGCAGTCCATCTGCTCACTGTGCTGGCTGCTGGTGCCTAACGTCAAGTTAACATAGCATGCTAGCAGAAGCTAGTAGCTTGTTGTAAATGATTCCATTAATCTAAAAGCTTAGCAACTGTTTGTAAATATCTTAAAGGGTACATAGTGTTTTATACTTAAATGAAAATTTTGGCTTTTTTATAGAGTAAAGCAGCTCCATAAGCTGAGTTAACGTAGGTGACAAAGTAAAGCGAGCTACTCAGCCACTTGAGTCAATCGTCTTTAAGCTAACCCATTCAGCTTTTTAACGTTGCTCAATCCAGGTGTGACATTAAATTCTGTATCCCATTAAATTCTGTATCCCATTAACTTGGGATTTAATTTGACCTCTATTACTAAAGCCGATTTTTATTAATTTTTTCTTTCTTCATAGTTTGTCCCATGTTGTACTGTGATAAGTATTTAAAAAATGTCATTCCATTGTGTTTTGAATATAGTTACATATTATTATAGAAAAAAATAATATATTTTTACATTACAAAAATTGTCTAACTCAATTTGATCAATAATTTTGAAAAAAGTAAATTATTCTTGTTTTTATAGGTCAATGTATAGAAAAAAATATCCTCTCAATATGGGTTTTCAGTTTTTCATTTTGCTTTAGTGTTTCAAGTTTTAATGATAATGATTACCAATATTTTTATTGACTCAGTGTCTATACCGTGTCGCCACCACCATGTTTGAATATTTTATAAAAACAATTTAAAGTTAAATGAAAAACATTTGCAGTAGCTGAAAATTCTTATCAGTGAACAAAATCTGATGTTGCACAGAATTTGGTGTTACATTTACAGACAATTACTAAAAACCATCTTCAGTATCATAATAAGGACTCCAGTCTCGATAAACTCTTTAGCAGGTCTTTGCTCTTTTATGGAAGAATTTATCTCCAAACATTAAATTTATAATGTCCCATGGTTTGCCACAACATTAAAGATCAAAGCTCCACTGGGAAGGAGTTACTTGTTTCAAGCGCTGCCCAAAATAATACATTTTTGTGTTTTCATTAAAGCATCACAATAATCACATTATTAATTGTAGTATAAATCTTACCTATAGACTCTAAAGTAAAATACTTTAGCAGCCACTATACCCTAAAGCTGGGCTAATTCAAGACCACGTCACTGTGTGCCTCTTTCAATCTGGAATTTTGTTTTTTGGTGCTCTCTTCAAAAGTCACTTCAAACATTTTTCAGATTCAAGTTTTACAAGCAGAACTGGTTCTGCTAATGCAATGAATATGTTGCTGCAGATTTGATAACACTCATCAATTAGACCACATCCACTGTTGCACCAACCTCCGTGTTAATGTTTTAGTGGATTTATTAAAGTGTCAGTGGGTAAAATAATAGTTACTGATGTTATGTTAATTATGCATGATTTCTGACAGGACATTATTATTCTTACAAGCCTAATTGCGTGTTCCCGAAGTTGATATAGACTGTCATGAGAAGAGGCTTAATGGCATTTTTTTACTGTAAAGTGAATATAGGTTAAGTATTATGTAAACATTTATGCATAGGCACACAATAGAAAGGCAAATGTCAGTTTCACTACTATGAATTAATGAGAAAACGGTAAGCAGAACAAAATTGAGGAACTATCATGGCATGTAACTCACTTTGCAGTCTTGCGAAACTCCATTCTTCCTTGTTCACATTTGGCCTTTTTCCTTTACATACATCAGTGGAAGTAGCATTTTGTGAATATGTGTATGTATAAAAGTTCTTGACAAAACTATTTGCATATGTTTGCTTTTTTTTCATTTAATAGAAAACAAGGCAGCACTTAGTTAAGTTTAGGGTGTTTACATGATTTGTTTGTGGTTATTTGTGCTCTTCACTCACCGGGTCATCCTGGTATAAGCTTAATGACAACTAGTGACTGCTTTTAGTGGCTTTTCCTAAGATTAGCCATACTGCATTATTAATAGTCTGTTAAAAGCTGATCTCACTGGTGGCTTTTCTTAATGAGGTCCCTACCTGGGCTTAGGGTACTGATCCAAATCTAGAGAGCTAATTTAGGCTATCAGTGCCACCTTAATCCAACATTCTAAATCTGACTTTGTGTGTTACAGATTGTGTTGTGTTTGAGTGACCGTTGGCTGTTCTGGCAAGTTCAGCTTATCTTGAACTGATTTTGCTCTGTTTCTTCACCGTGTTTATTGCTCTAAACCCATGGCTTGTTATCTTTCTCTGCCTGAAATGTAATAGAAGTGGTGTGTGTTAGAAAGGTGTTTGTCATTTGTGAATCAGCGCTGTTCTGTCGCCATTGGTTATGCTGAGGAAGTCAATGTTTCATGTTTTTAACCACATATGAGCCTGAAGTCTACTTCAGCTACATCCGCTCTTCAGTTTGCCCTGACAACTGGCAGGAGGCTGCGTCCCGAAATGAACAAGGGGATGTCAAACCATCAAAGCATATTTCAAGTGTTCTGAGTAATGCCGTCATGAATTAATAATACAGATTAGGATTTGGCTGTGCAGTCAGATTATTATTATTATTATTATTATTATATTTTATAGCAATAAATAACATAAAAACAAATAAAAAATCTGACTCCGTAAACAAAATCCTAATCAATATTACTAATTCATGAGTCTTATTTGAGATGTGAAACTTGAATGATATATGAAATATATACAACTGTATGTCTGTCAGAATGTCATCTAACTTCTCCGTCCACCATCTGTTTATTTGTCATAAAATTGCAGATTAAAAGAAATGTTTTTACATTACTAATAGAATGAATGACAACTGTGTAAAATTAGTTTTTAGAGTAAGTTCATATAAAAAAAAAAAAAGTATTTGATTATTTTAATTTGGCAAAGACAGTCAAGATGATACTTGTTTTGTCCTTTTGGTATGCAGGTGAAGCTAAGAACCTGGGTCCAGTTTCGGGTCCAAATCGACAAAGGGATCTCTGTACATTTTGCACCATAAGTCTGGATCAGGAGGAAGTTTTCCGCACCAAGATGTCTGACAAAAGTGTCAGGTAAGCCGGATCAAATGGATGGACAACATTATGTTGACTTAAGCTGCAAACTCAATTATTCTTTGGCAATATTACAACTTTGAAAACATTAGAGCAAAATGTAAATTTTGAAGTTTTGAATTTAATGCCATTCATAAATCTTAGTGAGCAACACCCCTGCTCTACATTATGAGAAGATCTATGTAGCATATCTAGCATTTTTTTTGGGGCCTCAACTAATTTTTCCCCTTTTTGTTTCTTAAAAAAGTTTAAATACACATAAGCTTAGTTTTTCAAAGTATCTTTGTCTAATTGAGAACATAGAAATCCCCACAAATGCTGAAATAATCATGCCAGCTCTTGTAGGTGGTTATAACATCTACATTAACAATATGTTCACAATACAAGCGAGCATTCTTAGCATGCCCAGTAAGCTGATTCTCCTTTGACGATTAACTCAAAACAGCGTTGTTGTTTTTTTACAAATTAGAATATTGGTACTTTGTTGTGGTTTCTAACACATGAGCATTATGTTGAGCAACATTGGGCATATTCTACATAGGCATCATTCCTTCAAAACCCCAGTTTGCCTTGTACATACAGATGCACTGTAAACAGAGGGGGTTTTATTTGTTGTTGGGGTTTTTTGTCTTCACTTTGGAAAGAAATTATGAAAAATTTCTGGGCTTTTTTTCAAATTAAAAAAACACAAGAAATTTCCAAAATATCCGTGTTGATGTGGACAGGTCCTTAAGTCTTTTGATGCTGAACAGACTTCTAGATTCTAACATTTTCAAACAATGTTGATAATAAATTTTTACTTCATACTTACTTTTAAAATTTGATAAGATTATAAAATGCACATTTTGACTGTCAAAAATGAAAATCTATAAAATGTACATAGCTATAGCATGTCACTGACTATTACAGATTAGAGGAAATAGGAAATTTGAAATGTTCTCACTCCTCGCACACCTCATTTATAGCCAATAATGCTGGTTATACACAAATCCAAACATCTTTTTGTTTATATGGAGGGAAAGGTTTCACCCTCGGTGTGTAATCTGTCATTTCTTCCTCAGTAATTCTCTGAATTGAGTTGTGACAAGTTTATCTGGTCCAAAATGCGTACTGTATGTGCTGTTCAGTCTATTTAAAATGTCTATACAAGTCTGAGGTTTTGTTTCTCTTCTGTAAATATAGTTGTATATTGTTTAAATTAATCTCAGTTCATGGTCCATTTACTTTTTTTAATCCGTTAATCTTTTTGCTTTTACGACATATTGACAAGTAGCACATTTAATATTAGATTTTTGCATTAGATTTTGTGTAATATTAAGTAACTGAATAATATGCATCAATATACAATGATCTACTATGTTTTGTACTTTTTGCAATTGGCTGGCGATACTCTTATTACTATTATACATTTATTATAAGTTTGCTTGAAGAATAGAAGTTTATAAAGAATAAAAATAAAGATATCCTGCTAATAAAACTCATGTGGCAGTAGCAATACTGAACTCTGTAGCTGTGATGTTTGTTGTACACCTGTCAGGGAAGAAAGGTCAGGTTTTAGATGCTGCTATTTGATTATATAACAAAAGTTGTCAGTAGATGCCTCAAAGTTGCATATACTATGAGGTAGATGCTATTTTTGCCCCCGAAACATTGAGCTAGTTAGATAGAAATGGGCTATTTAACTAAAACTTACATGCTCACAAGAAGTTCGTAGAAAGGTGTGGGAGATTGGGAAACCTTGGTTTCCGTCTAACTCCATTATGCATCTGACTGGAAACAAGGGCCTGCCTTCTAAAGGTATTTCATAACTATGGTACTCTTATTACATTTTATTGCTCCTGAGGTGCCATTCAGGAGTTGTTTACAGTATCTAAGGAAGTGTCCTCCCACACCTTCTTCTGTCATTGTGTCATTCATAACTACCTTTGCCCGCGCTTAACAGATCTTAATAATCTACCAAATTTTACCACAATTTACTTGGCATTTTCCTTGACTCATGTCTGTTGTATTTGCTTCTGTCTCTAATTGTAAAAAGGCTGTAAGGAAGCTCTTAGTGCGGCTAATCCTGAGGATAAATTAGGCATGTTCAAACAGTTGCGGTCAAGTGCGTCTACCCGTCATTCTCGCACTGTTAAGAAAACAGGATGACAGCAGAAAGAAGGTAGTTTAGTGGGTGTATATTTAAGTGTCTACAGGGTGGGGGTTGCAAGTGCATATTTCTGTGATGTAGAGGAGGTTGTGTAGGTGTACACTGGATGCGTTGGCTAAGCCCAGTGTTGAAGTGTCAGGCAAGATATTTCACCATCCAAGATGTACACATTGAAGAGGGAAGCAGCAGTGTTGGATTAGAGAAGCTGAAGTAAAAAGCTCCTAGCTAATACTGATATAGCTGCTGGTCAGGCCAGTTTCCAGGTCCCAATTAAATGTCCTCAATGATGGAAATGTGTATTAAATTTATAAAGTCATAAGGAGCATGTTGGAGTAGCACTGAGCAGAGGACATCTATGCCTTTTGCTGCAGTTCCACTAAGTGATGTGGATGTAAGGTTGGGGAAACTAGTGCTTTAGATGTTTAATCTAATGCAATCTTCTCATATATTTTATTAATAATAATAATAATAATAATAATAATAATAATAATAATAATAATAATAATAATAATAATAATAATCAAGATTGGTCATTGAAAATGGTTAATGCTCACCTATGCTGCTCGTGTATATATTCCAGGTGGTAGGACTGTGTGAATATAGTAATAACTATGATTGTTGTGTCCTAAAGAATTTGTGAGACCTATCGATCTCCAGGTCCAGTGTTTCCTATTGTAAATTAGATAATAAAGGAAGCATTAAAGCTCTAATCTTGGCTTCCACTTGGACACTTCTAGGTGATTTTTCTCCATTAGGAGTCTTGCCAAGCAAAGAAACCATTTGACTACCAAAGTATAGACAGGCAAGTTAAGGTGGATTTGAAATTCTAAATGTGCATATTTTTGTAATAAAAGGGTGAAATAAATGGTTTCTCTGTGTTTTTTAGCTCTAAGATAGAATATCAAACTGTCTGGGTTGAACATGGCTCCTTGTAATGGCAGCATTGGATCAATGATTGATTTAGAAAATGTTCATGTATTTATATATAGATTACAGCCTTGTAAATATATGCTGCTTTTAGAAGACTCACCGTGATGTTTAATCCAATAAATTGCTATGATTTATAGGCAAGTTTATTTGTGAAGTACATTTCCTGTACAAGACAATTCAAACTGCTTTACATAAAACATCAAAAGCATTACAGATGGTGCAAAGGGAGCAACAAATAGCAAAAATCACAATAAAATCATAGAAATAAAAAAAATCATGAATTGATTAAAAGCCAGATAAGTTAAACGTTACTGTGCAGATTTCATGCATGGGCGCATGAGAAAATTATGTTTTTAACCTGGATTTAAATGTGTCTACATTTGGTGAAAGTTTGATCTCCATGTGTTTGCAGCATAACAGCTAAAAGCTGCTTCTCCATGTTTAGTCTGGACTCTGGTCTGGACTAGCTGACCTGAGTCCTTGGATCTATGAGCTTTTATAGGTTTATATTCTCTGAACATATCACAGATGTATTCTGGGCCTAAACCGTTCTGGGATTTATAAACAATTAGT